>JAPTHL010000130.1:1200000-1814097 GCA_028455855.1 Meloe dianella
TGTATTCGTAGTTGGAAAAGGAGGTACAGTATTCTCAGTTAATCATATTACGGCAATACTCCTGTATGTTACAAATCTTCCCATTTTATAGATCACTCAAAAAATTCGGACTATTTGAGACTCTTCCTTTACCGTGACAAATATTTCATTTATAGTACTCGATACTCCCAAAGAGATGGAAATTTTGCTTAAAATTGAGGAAGATTTCTTGTAGTAACAGAGTTTGACTACTAAAAAGCAGTACCAGTCTTCGATGCAGAAGCATCTACTAGTCTCGTGATTGATTTCAGACTTTGGATTCTTAATTGCAAAGGAAGGCTTTCCTTTGAGTTCTATTGTAAATAGTTTTCTACACCAGTTTCATTTCTTCTTCGACGTAATTTTCATTTAAATCTGAGGTAGATGCATATTGGACGATTTGCATCAACTTAGAAGGAACTCCTATTAGAGTGCACCACGTTATTTTGCATTCTAATCAAATTTTTCCAAAGAAACAATTAAATCAGAATCTACCCATTAGAATGCTGACGATTTTTCATCGTCTACCAAAACAGTTATCCATAAATTTTACAGCAATTTAATCAAAAAATTGTAACACAGTAGTACACACAGAGATATTTTCAAGTCGTTTTCATTTTCATCGTTGTAGTAGTCGGCGGCATCGTCGTCGTCGTCGTCGTCGCAATATTCCATTATCATACATTACTTAAACTCAATCTAAACACATAAATATTCGAGGAAGGCAACGACGACAAATCCGCACAAAAGATAATTGAACTTTCTTTTTACCAATCTTGTTCTAGTATGGCTCTAATCAAAAAAAAAAAACGAAACAAGATGATTTTTGATGATGGACATGTGAGTTTATTGGGGTTTTTCTTCTGTTCTTGTTGTATTGTTTCATTGTTAGTGGAGGCGGCTGTAGTCGCCACTACCGCCGCCACCAACACTCACTCATTCCACTATCTCGTCCTATCGTTTACCTCGACCAATTATCGTTTATCATCGGCTGAACGCAAGGAAAAGAATAAGAACACGTAATAAGTATGGATTATCAGAGAGAAGCGAACATAAAGACTATGTCTAAATGGTTTCTACTATAAATGTTGTAAGGCATTACATCTTTTTCTAACGCATTATTTGATATTATCGATTAAATAAAGATAGATAGAGATGATAGGTAGTTTTAAAATGGAAACGAAATGAAACATAAGGCAATTTCCTATAAAAGTATAAAGAATATATATGGCTGCAACTTTTTTTCGTATCTACCCATTTTTTAAATACATTTCTTAATTACTCGACTAGGGGAGAGTATCAGAATAAGAACAGACGGAAAAACGCACCAGCACCACCAACAAACAACAACAACAACAACATTGATTCTGCCGCTTTTTTACGGTTTTGCTACAAATTGTATTTATCTGAAATGATAACCACCGTCTCTTCTCAATCTCCTCTTGTTTTAATTTCTTCACAGGGGTTGACTCACGAAAAAAAAACAACAACAACAAAAATATTACACGAATATTACCCCCTATTTAATAGAAGATAACTATAGTCGACGACAAATATTGCGATGTTTGATTATTTCAAGTTTGAAATTAACTCGAATCGCTTAAGTATTGCTTTAGATCAGAAAAGGGAAGAGCTACCCCAATTTCTACAAATCATCCAATTTTTTCCGTACAACAACCCTTTCTCGGTTCTCTAGTTTTAATTGTTTTAAAGCACATTGCCAATTTCTGAATTCCGAACTTTACGTTCGTTAGAAACCGGTATTACAACCCCCAAAAAAACTCACAAAATAAGCCACAATCGAAACAATTTCTATCAAAAAAAATCCACTGAATTCATACCTCACTATTTAAAAAAAAAATACCCACCATAACTATCTCAAATTTCAAAGAATATTTATAGGAAAATTTGTTCATTAATAACTAATCAACGGATTTTGTTGTGTAAACGTGACTTATAAGCAGTAGTAGTGATGATAATAATAATAATCGTGGGGCATATGGACTTTGTAATTATCTTCACAATTAAATAGAAATAAATTATTGATGTTTCTTGTGTATTTCGCTAAATTCACCCTTAATTCTAAAAAGGGGTGAATTTCACAAATTTCTCTTGAAACAAAATCAACGAAAATTATTGATTCTATATTTTATATATACATACACACACCATCGTCAGTTGTGTGTTTGAAACAATGACTAAATGTTAAAAAAATAAATATTCATGAATAAGTCGCCCCTATTACTACCCCCTGTTTTTTATCTTATAATAAGGCGAAAAATACGACTAATAATTATATTGAAATACGTAGATAGATAAAAAAAGTGTGTGTGTGTGTATGTGTGTGTGTGTGTGTTAGTGTGTGTGTGTGTGTGTAGGGAGAGAGAGAGAGAGAAATAATAACATTATCACTAACTGATATCAGTGTTAATGTATGACAGTTGTCCAATTTTTAACATTTGGAGATCTCGTGCAATGATAATCTAACGGACTATCTATCTATGGTATAAGGTTAGGGTTATTGTTAAATTAATTATACCATCAACAAAATAAAAATGGACATATAACTAAATATTAGGGAAAAATCCCCAAGATAATTATTTAATATTTACCAATTTTCGTTACAGTTTATTTAAAGGGGGTAGTTTTTATATTCCCAACAACAACAACAACCGGAATCGATCAATATTTTATTTATGTCAATGGTATATGAACGTTTATTTCTTCGATCATAGTCGCCGATGGACACGTGTGGTGGCTATATAACAGATGGATTCAATTTTTTTTTCATTCAAATAAAAATTAAACTGTCTTTAACTGTGTGTTAAAGTAAGGAATAGAATAAAATAATCGACCGGAAATGTCTCTAGATATATATGTTCATCAATAGATATCGGAACAGGTGTTTTTTTTTAAATAGTTGTTTGATCGTTGAAAGGGAAATGGTAGAAACCAAACACACAAAATGAATAAAGAAACCGAACGACTGTCAATAATTTTTAACGTTTCTTGTAACAAAAACCGGAAATGTAAACTTTTTTTTTCTTTAATTTTAAATTAATTAATAGATCGTTTCCTTTTGTAGTGTTTGTTGTGTGGAAATTTTGTTGCGCGATTTTATGTTGGACTAATCTATAATTGATCGACTGTATCAGTTGATTAGTTTCAGCAATTTTAGTTGGACGACAAAATTGTCGTTTATTCAATTGTGGAGCAACTTTTTGTTGTTCAACTAATTTAAACACAATTAGAAGTTGACACTTTTTGTTTGATTTTCCGTAATATTTCTATTTTAATGATAGCTCAACTAAATGTTGCTCAACACTATCTAATCGATAATTTTGCTAGATTTCTCGGTTTATTACTAACAGTACAGGTAATAATTACTGAGTAACTTTCCAACGAGATGTTGATAAAGCTTGAGATTATCTTCTTCTATGCACACATGTTTATTGTTACTTCTTTATATGTATATGTTCGTTTTTGTTTCTAAATAGTCGTTGTTTCAACTCCATTAATAGACTTTTATATATCTTGTTTCGTATCCACTCTACCATAACCTTATGACTACACTAGTCATATCCGGTAATGGTTCAATGCGTACAACAATACAAAAATCAACATATTATCTATTTTCATTCAATTATTAACAAATAAAATAGAAATATATTAACCACAGTAATAAACACAACAACAATAACACAAGAAAAAAAATCGTATCAAAAACATCGAATTTCTACGGGACAGTCTGTATTTTATTATGATTAGTATTATGATGATTATTATTATTATTATTATTATTATTATTATTATTATTTGAATTGTAACACAAAGTTTAGGTGTGCTTAAAAAATGGGAGAAAAGCGCGTAATTAATGCGTAATTTATTAATTTATTCGGATATTGTTTCGAAGTGAACGTTAAAATTACCGATAACGGCCATAGATAATCTTATAGAATTTCTGTAATTAATTTATTTATATGTATGCGTATGTGTTAATTTTCTCTCTTTCCCTCTCTCTCACTCACTCACTCTTTTTTTTGTTACATTTAGAATTGATGATGTAGATTCACATAAGTTCAATGCATTTTTGTGTTTGTTATATGTACGCAGCCATCCGAAACAATACTAAAGTTTGTTGTTGTCTTTTTCTTTCATTCTTTGTTTTCTTCTTTTTCTTATTCCGCTCCTTAATTATTTCGAATCAAATTCTAAAAATATCCCTAATAACGATCAAATTTGCAATTTCCTTCCCAAACTAATACGAAACTATGATACTTTTTAATTTTAATTCTTTTTTTTTGTGATTGTTATTCTCTAAATTAACAACCAGACCATAACGGAATAGGAATGGATAATCAACCAATTAACAATGTCTTCAAACTATAGGATTTTGAAACAATAGCGAACCAAACAAAAAACAAACAGGTGGTTGACAGTCAAATTCAACCTTGATACTACCAGTGACGTCAAATCTTAACCAACCAACAGCCAACTAAGATCCATACCTATAACTACAGATCGGGGCGAGCGATGTATTCTTTAATCTAAGTATATAAAGTAGATTTTGGTTTCTATTTCTATTGATTATAATATTTTTTTATGTGACATAAGTGGTATTAGAGCAATAAATAGACAACAATGACAATAGTAAGGGGGTTAGGTATATGTAAAAATTTGTCGTTTTTTGTATTGTAAATCTACCTGAATCTACATCAAATATCTATTCTGCATATATATATATATATATATATAGATCACAAAAATATATGTTTTAACGGCCATTATAACCCTATCATATGTCCTATCATTATAATATTTGAATAGGATAGACGTACTATTGAAAACCGGGTCAAATTCCAAACCAAAATCCTCTCTCTTTTCTATACTTTACTTCTTCGGGGTTTTTTTCTTCTCTTCTTCGTCACTTCTTACACATATGTCAATAGAAGCCTCAAGGACATACATTCAACCCTTTTACTCATATAAAATATATATCATCGACATATGGTAATATCATCCTAATTTGAATACGGTTAAGAAAATCCAATGACAATTTATGCAAAATATTAAGTGTGAGAGTTTCTAATCCTGTTCCGTTTTATTCTTCTTCTCTTCTACTCTTTCGATGCTCTTCTACCATCAATAATAATAGCACACCACACCATCTGTACGATCAAATTTATTTATTTAACTATTCAAATATTATGTAAAAAAAAGGGATACAATCATCATCAGCATCATCATCATCCGGTTGAAAAGACGGAAGACCTACAAAAGGGTGGTTGCATTTATTTATTTAATTTTTTTTTTGTGATTTTGTTCGAACTATTGATACTTGATTTATTAATAGCATCTAGACGTAAAAAGAAAAAGGGGTAGAATTTGTGTGTGAGTAAGTACGATTTTTAAATATTTAATCCGTGTGGGATTATTTTTTCTTCATGATTTTAATCGACCACATTTCGTAATATTAATCGACCTTCAAACATTCAGTGTGACAAAGATGTTTTGCCAGCTATCTATTTTAATGGGAATATGAACTTATGCCGGTCCTGTTTTAAACTACTCGGTGGACTTGGGTCACTTCTATCTTTATCAAAATTAATACAAACAACTATTACGACTACTGCTACTACTACTACTACTACTACTACTACACATCGACTATCTCTATCTTTATCTTTATCATAAAACATTTGAATAGATTTAATAGATATTAACGTAGACGTAATTCTATTAACAGTGCTGTAATACTTCGTTGTTATTATCGTAGTAGTAGTAGTTGTTGTTGTTGTTGTAATTTGATGGTTGTATTTATATAAGGTGTATATATGTGTGTATGTGTGAAGTTTGTAAACGATTTCGTGGCCACAAAACTGATGCTTTCAAAGTGTGAAGTACTGATTGTTATACTTGTGGTTAATTTTCAGTTGGCAGCCGGTAAACACTCAATGTTACACGAATAACTTCAAATTATAATGATTAATAATAATAATAATAATAATAATAATAATAATAATAATAATAATAATAATAATAATAATTTATTATTATTAATAATAATACAGTGATTTAAGAATGATCCTTATATAGGGTTTTTTTTGATAGATTGTAAGATTAGTTTCTAATGAGACAAATTATTGTTTGTTTTAATCTTAAGCTTCATTCATACTAGGTGTTTGAAAAAGATAGATAAGTGTTGATTATAAAGTAGAAACAATGCAATGTAAGGTATACCTACAGATACTTCAAAGAAAAACAGGAAATGTACAAGTGTTTCAAATGCGAATGTAGTATAGAGGTGGTCAAATAGTAACAGGTATATCCACAATTACTATTACAAAATAATAATAATAATCATAATAATAATAATAGTGCTAAAAATGAAAAGGAGATAGGTCAAGATTCGTATTTGTTGTTAATTGTTTTAACTATGCGACAATAACACAACTACTACTTCTACTACCACGCAATATGAATTTAAAAGGCACCCCTTTTTTTACCTGTCGACAGTGTTTAACCTAGTTTCACCCTCCCTATCTCGATATAGTTATATGAGAGTGAATAGAATGTAAAAGAGAGGGAAAGTTATTATAATTTTTGTATTTTGTAAATATATAAAAAAATAGAGGGGGGGGGGGCGCAGAGTGAGAATGAGAGTAAGTCTGAAAGGGGTTGTATTGATTTTTGTATGTTCCTTTCTTATGATTTTAATTCTTTTCATTAGAAGTAGCCTAATTTCAATAAGTAGAATCATTAATTAAAATGATGAAGGTGAATAGTAACTGAGGTCAATTTTCATTTAAAACAAATAAACCACTCAGTTTTTTTTATGCATCTGCCTAAAATCCTCAATTTTATTATATTTATATGCTTTCAGAGGACATCCTATGTGACCTATGTTCCGATTATAATTCTTAAACGGACAAAGTTTTTCATTGTTACAGGTTCCATTTACAAAGTATCTAAGCTATAACATCGAAAATATTGTTAGACTATCTGAGGTCAGTTGTTGCTTAAATTGAACATACATCCTCGATATATTCACTAATTTTCTAGCCCTTATTCCTTATAAATCCTCACATAACTCAGTAAAAATCTCCAATAGAATCCAATATTCATTACATCCAATGACCTCAGAAGATGCACTATTATAGCTACATAAGTTACTATAATATTTACTCCTTACTGAGCGCTACTGGGGCTTAAAGAAAGAATAAGGAAGCAATTTTGAGTATTGAGCAGCATTAGCGTGATTTTTTCAGCACTACCTTTGTAGGTATACAGTCCCTTTGAAAATTGTGAGTAAAAGAGAATAGCAAAAAGTCTAAAAACAGAATAGGAAAAGCTCAACTCCAAGAAGAACCTCTCGAAATCAATTTGAAATAACTGAAATTGTTTCCATGTTGGCAACATATTTGTTATCTAAGATTGATCTAAATAAAAGCAAAACAAACCAAAACAAGAAAATTGAAACGCTAATAACTAAAATTTAATAAAAATTCTTCAAGTGTCATAAAAACCGTCCCATTACTGATTACGACCGTATACAAAAATCCCACCCCTCTATCAAATATTTATTAATATCGTGACAATATTCAATTTTCAGTTCAATTTCACAACCCCCAACCCCCTTTCCTGAAACATTGGAATTTAACAACCATCACAAATAAATAAAACGTATAACCGAAAAATCGATTTGAAATTATAAATAATTTCAATCATTTCTAACTTTTATCATTATCGATAAGGGACTAAACGAAAATCAACCAAAATATCAAATTAAAGAAAATGGTGAAATTTACAAAGTTAGCGGCGGCTATAAATCAGATTAACCGATAGAAAAAAAAAACAATTAAAAAAAAACAACAACAACAACAAACAAAAGAATTCATAAAATTATTGATTCGTTAAACATGCAAGAAAGTAATTAAACGATTTTTTATTTAATTAACAGTTTAAATAAATAAAAATAATTTTCTCCAATAATAATAATAATGATAACAATGATAATAGGGGTGGTTTGATTATAACGAACTTTCCCACTAAACTGGTTCTTCTCTCTTTCAAATAATAATAATAATAATGGATGTTGATGAGAAGCATAACGAAAAACCAAAAAAGAAATAGGGGTATAAGTAGTAGACCGATATCGATATATGCAGATAAGGGTTGATAATTAAATTAAAAATTCTAATTCATGATTAAAATTTCGTAACTGATCTAGTTATCCGTGAATGGTGATGGTGGGTTATATTCAAATTTTTATTTAAACAGAACATTAAAAAGGGGATTTGTATTCTTTCAAATATTATAGAAGAAGAAATAGAGTCACCCTTAAAATTATTCAAGGATACAAACATACCTTTTATTTTCTTATATAGTAATAGTATAGAATTGTGATTGTATTTTATGCATATATGCAAATAAACTAGTTTTGATCAATTGAGGGGGGCTGTTATTTTTTTCTTCTCCACTCTCTCTCTTTGCTCCCTCTATTCTTTGTATTAATTTGAAGTTATCGAATGTAAATCCTTTTTGATTAACGACTAAGGACGAAATATCAAGTAACAGATGGTCGATGCTTTAAAACCCTTTAAAATTTCCTTTAAACACAAGACCGAATTTAGAATGAGATAGACAACTAAAACTAGAGAAGAGTGTTTGTTTTTTTATTGTAGAAAAAAAAACATCTGCTGAATTATCTATGAGGGTTGAATGCAAATTTTAATCGTCTGGAATCGAATATTAAAGGAAAAAATTGAAAATTATCTTGATATTTTAGTCGGCTGTATCTACCACCACCACCACCACCACCACCACCACCCCCAGCATACGAAACAAACGACATTGCCAACAATAAATCCAAACAGTGACAGAGAGTCTCCCCGGTCACACAAAACTAAATTCCAGCCGGCAATAGTTCATTTAGTTGCTACTACTACTAACTACTACTACTACTACTACTATACACACACTCACCACCCGAGCTATTACCCCACTAATTGAGAATTGCATTAAGATCGTAAATTTCAAAAGTCGCCACTTCTATCTATTGTCCCGCTAGAATACCACCACTCCACTATTTATCTACACCATTATTGTTTTTTTTTGCCCAATAAAAAGAAAAGTAGGCTTGAATTCAATTGTTATGATTTCGAACGATTACTACGATTATTTCTCAAGTTGGAAACAATTGAAGAAATGTCATCTGGTTGTAGGTAATTCGATTGCTGGATATCCGGTTGAAATTACACGAATTTGTATGGAATTATTGGAAATTTAAGAAATCGACCACCCTTATTGAGAGAACACCAAAAAAGGGGTAAATCTAAAAGAGCGATAAGGGGTGGGGGACGTTAATATATATATATATATATACGCACACATACTCATACAATATATAGAAAAGAAAAAATAAATAAAGATAGATGTAATTGTTGAATATAAAGTAAGAAAGAGTAAGTTATATGCGCACATAGACTCTCTATACATTCGATTTTTAACTAAAAAAGAATATCCTCTACCGTTTTAACATTTTACGGGGTACTATGTTATTGGTCCGTCTATATAACAAATGTAACAAACGGAATAAGCATATAAGAAGAACAATAAGTTAAATAAAGATAGTCGAATATATATGATTATAATAAAAACGTTAGAGGGCGCCAACAATCAACAGAATAGGCGGAGCTTATATAGAAATAGCAATATTTGTTTGATAAAGATAGACATATATAGAATACAGTTTGTTTCATATCATCTCGACTCTCTCTTTTGTCGTTTCTTGTCTCGTGTCGTGTCGGTGTGTAGATGTGTGTGTTTGTGTGTGTGTGTTGGATGCACCATGCATGCCTTAAACATTTGAGTCAGTGTTGGGATAACAATCCCGACGTGTAGACACGTGGGGGTGATTGTGTGCGCGTCTCCCTATCATTTTTTGTGTATATGTGTGTATACTCTTAATCGTATTAGTTTTTACAAAGTTCATTTATTGTTATTTTGTTGCCAACAATTTGTTTGTTTTCCAAAAAAAAATAAAAAATTTGTAACAACGAGATATCAAGACAAACAAACACAGCGCCCGCAAAAAGTTCTTCAATTTAATTGTTCTCCATAATTGTGTGTGTGCTTCTGCAAATACATCCATAACACACTAGATTTAAAGAAGCAAACGTGAAAAAATCAAGTGATCCCAAAACAAGAAACTTCCAAAAATTGTGCTTCCGTTTTTGAGAAAAACAAAACAAAAAGAATTTTTTTTTTGTAAGAAACCCAACCAACAGCAAAATAATCAAGAATCAAGGAAGTTGTGTTAATAGTTTTTTTTCGGATTTAATTTCGACAACATTTTAATTTTTTTTTTGTTATTGTTGTTGATGTTGTTGGTGTGTGAAAGACATTTCGATCAAAAATTTGTGTTCGCGTGTTACAGTTCGATTTATTTCTCAATCACGCAATCATATTTTCGAATCGAATTTCTTAGACATAGACACACAAATACACGCACACCGGAGGAGAGAAAAAACGGAGTCGAAGTGAAATTGTTTTTGGAAAATGTGGCCGTTTAATAGTGTCAACTTGTTTTTATTATTATTGTTGTTATTATTTATTAAATTAACTGATTGATTAATTTGTGTGGATTTTAATTGAATATACGATAATTGCCGCGTGTAAATTAGTGGTGATTTTGGTGGTGGTTTAGTTGGTTTTTGTTTGTTGGTTGGTTTTTTTTTTTTCGTTTACATTTTTATATGGTGATAGTGGTGGTGTATTGTCGTCAAAACGGCGTACTTAGCTGAAACTATAGCCGTGGCTGATATTGACGATAAGTATCATTATTATCGAATGCAGCCTTCGGCCACGGCTTCCATACCGCCCCCAAATGCGGATATGGACCTACAGACTGTACAATCAATGGATTGGCTATTTAAAAAAGAACGTTTCTATCTACTTGTGCAATTTTGGCAACAGGTCAGTAATTTGAAAGAAATTTAAATCTTTTAATCTAATTTCCACAACCCTTTACAAAATTAACTGTGTGTTTGTGTGTGTTGTATCTCGCTCTATTAGAGTCGTGTTAACATACCTAAAGTATTTCGATAGTTTGGTGAAGTTCGACAGTTAAAGTTCCTTGTTGATTATCATTGTTTGTAAGTGAAACAATATGTTGAATTGGGGGTGTAATTTCCATTCATTAAAATCACACAAGAAACAGAGAGATAGACAAACAAAACAGAAAAAAAATCGAAAAAAAAAGCTATTTATTATAACCTTTCAATTTTATTGCATAATAAATAAAAAGAAAAGAAAAACGAATTTACATAAACTTAAATGAATAAAACAAAAATTCTTCACAGCCTACTCGATTTTTTATGATGATGATATTCTTCTATAATCTCATATAAGAATCAATCAGACGATTTGAAATTTGATCCGTTACCAGTAATTTTTTTATTTTTGTTTCGTTTTGTTTTGTTTTGATTTTCTTAATAATTTCTATAGAAATTCCATTATCATCGTTTTTATCAAAGATTCTTGGAAAAATTCGTAAAATTTTCCGATCAAATTTCCCACCACAATCAAAATACAAACTTATCACTGGCACGTCCTGAACACATCTGATTTTCACTGTGTGCAGTATTACAAATGTTGTCGGGAATTTCCGTTACGTTTCAGGAGGGCAGCACTATACAATCAAAACTAGAATATATCGATATATACATAAAACAACCCCTCTATTAACTTATCAAAAATCGACAAAAATCTTCTATCAATCGAATCAATCACCGATTTGATAATGATGATGGTAATGTTGGAAAATAAGGGTGAATAGAATTCGAAAGACCTACCCCAAAGAAGTTTTTCAAAACAACCACAAATACGAGACACGTCTCTTAAACATCCGGTGTTTGGGGAAATTAGGGCGCGTACTCTCTCCCTTTTTCTCCACTACTAACTCTATGGAAGCAACCACTTGTTTTTGCTATCCAAAAAATAATAAGAGGGTGATTTCGATATTTTCGTTTCGTTTTATTAATCCATTATCAATCGATTTCGTTTTGAAAGAAAACGGTGAGCTAAAGAATTGACTTTAACAGTTTCATCTATTGATAGGATGATTTAATCAAATTTGATTAAATCAAGCTCACTCATTGAATCACTTGAGGTCATTTATTGGGACACTAAAGACTTTTGTTGTTGTTGTTGTTGTTGCCTTTTAAAAATTGTTTAAATCTAGTTGTTGTTTTGTATTTATCATATGTTACTATATAGTACTACTAATGCCACCCCCATACTACCCTCTTTCCATACAACAACAACAAGAAGAAACAGTGGCAGTCGTCGTAGTCGTCGGTTACATTGGAATATAATTTAATTTACTATAACGTAATGTAAGAATTTCGGATGAATTAACTTCTCTTGTCGTTTAAACGTTTCCGAATGTTTAACGTTTTCACCCCTTTTACTCAATTCATATTCTACTCTGTCTCTATATATGTTTTCCCCATTTCTCTCATCTCCTCTATTTCTTATACACACTTTCATCAGTTTTAACTATACAACAGCAAATATTCTCTCTATCTTCATTTTACTATACGAGACAACGACTGTTATTAGACTATTACTGGTTTTACTTATGCTCTGATGAATCTTACAAATACACTGTTAGATTTATTGTTCTTATACTTTAACGATCTTAGATTTTAGTAAAATAATAATAATAACAATAGCGGCAACAACAACAACAACAGCAGGCTAATATCTAGCGAATAATTGAAAACATACGGGACGATTACGGGGAATTCTAACAGATTTAACGAATTACTGATAAAAACAATAATCGTCTAAGTTCGCGTTCGCATTATAACACTTCAACATTTCACGTAATTTACCTACAAGTTCTCGATGAGAAATTGAATAAAAAGCGTAACAATTGTTAGAGAAGTTATAATAATCAAAAAAATTTCGTTATTTTTTTTTTAGGAAAGATACCAAAAATAAACAAACAAAAGAGACCTGTCGGCAGAATCAGTAATTACATCAAAAAAAAAATCAATCCGGTTTTATATAATTGTTAGTTCTCTTGATTGTCGATGTGCAAAAAAAAACTGTTTTATATCTATCTTACAATTAAAGACGTTTACTTTTTATTGCGTTTTTTTTTCGTTTTTACTATTGTTGTTGAATATATACAGGTTGTTTCGTCTTAAATGTTTTCCCATTATTATCACCTGATTTGTAGAGATAATCAATTGTAAATTTCAAAAACATAAATCGAGACATCAAAAGAACAATTTAGTGTGTACAGTGTTCGTTAGAACCGCTTGTATATTATAAAAATATAATAAGATTTCCATCTATATCTGTATGTTAACAATCAATTATAGAAGAGGAATTCAGTCAGCTTGAAAGGCACACCAACTAAAGCGGAAATCAAACATTTTAATACGTAATTTTCAAAAGGGGTTGATTCTCTCTCTCTGTCTTATTCTTCCATCTATTTCTTTCAATATCTATAGTTACTATATATTAGATTCTTTTGTTTCCTTGTTCATCTTGTTGTATTCTTTACTAATTCAGTTATCGGCTTTTAAACGGTTGAAGAGTTTGGAACTTTTCATTGGCAACAGTCTTGATCGTTAGACGTAGTGGTGGTGGTGGTGGTGTTAGTGAACAGTAAGTTTACAAAACGATTTATCCTCTCATCGGCTTTTAATTCATCATCATCATCATCATCTTATATTGCTACTAGAAAGTTTACTCGTTATCTTTTAATAACAAAAATCTTTAACTAATATTTGATATTATTGATAGGATTAGAGAGGGTGATAGATAATTTAACAAAAAAATCCAAATATATTCTAATTATTAGAAAACCAGATCCGTATTAAGTAGAAGAAATATTTTCTAATTAATAACAATGATCGACAATTGTCCGAGATTCAATTAATCAAATTCAAAAGAGGATGTTGGTAATAATATCGACGTTACCCTTCGAAGATTGGCTTCCTGTTTTTGATTTTCAACAAACAAACAACAGCAATCAACTTGATGATGATGATCATCATCATCATCATCAAATATGATGATGATAATAAATATTACTTTATTATTTATTATAAAAATTTATAATAAATAAACTCTAAACAACAAAATCTATCCTTTTCTTGCTTGTAACATATAGATATAAACCATTAACAATGGACCAAAAAAGTAACAATCAATTGAAACCATTACTTTGTCCCAATAAACGCATTATTCACTTCACTCATAAATATATGATTGATGATTAGAAAATTGTGATTACGTCACGTCCGGTGGGCCACTATTTCGTTTGTTATTATTATTATAGCCACTATATTTTAAATTATTGATGTGTGATGATGAGCATCCTATAAATCTTCTAATTAATTAATTAATTCAAGTGACAAAGAATTACTTATCGATAAATAAATAGTCAAACTTGTAAGAGTTGCTAAAATTAACAAACATAACCATTACTCTAAATTGTCATTACCAAAAACGCTTAATTAATATTAATTGACTAGTATACAATTATTAAGAAAATTAATTAATTTTTTGTTAATTTGAATTTGAAACATTTGCAAATTTGACAACATCAACAACAAAAAAACAACTACCTAAATCGTTGTTAATTTTGTTGTTAAATAATTAAAAAAATTAAATTAACAATTTTTTTTCAAGATATAAAATTTGAGAAGAATTAACGATAGTTTAATTAAGGAGCAACAAAAAAAAGGACATTAATCAATTGAATTGAAAGTTACCAATTTTAACGACTATCCTGTTGAATACTCACTGTATACGTGATCTATTGCCACTTGATCGCTCGAACTTTAATACAGTTCAAACGTCAACAGTCATTGTTAATCATTTAAAAAAGTTAAGTTGATTAAATCAAACTAGACGAAGTGTATTAATCGATGCCAGTTTCAAGCTAAATTAGACCAAGTTTACAATGAAATCGAAAAGTATTGACGATAGTTGAATTAATGAGCAGCAAAAAAAACGACATTAATCAATTGAATTGAAAGTTACCAATTTTAACGACTATACTGTTGAATACTCACTGTATACTCGATCTATTGCCACTTGATCGCCGTAACTTTAAGACAGTTCAAACGTCAACAGTAATTGCTCGTTATTTATAAAAGCTGAGTTGGCCAAATCAAACTAGATGGAGTATATTAATCGATGCCACTTTTACTGTCTTAAAGTTGAGTTGATCAAATCAAACTAGATGAAGTGTATTAATTGATGCCAATTTTAAGTGAGATTAGACCCAGTTTACAATGAAATCTATTGATTTTTTATTATTATAAAAAATAAATTAATAAATCATCATCGTTAAAATAGACATCTATTAACAGGTTACCAACCTACTCATACACATTTACTTTGACACTACCTACTAATGTTAACAGTTTATGAAAAATTCATAAGAATCAACAATCTTACATATAAATTAACAAACAGTTATCTACTTTAATGTAATTAACGATATTGCTAAATTTAACAGCTTGGAAAAAAGCATAATTAAACAAAACAACAACAACAACAACAACAAAACGACAGATTTTCGGCGGCGCAATTTTATTACCAAAAAGAAAGTTGTCTTTTGAGTAACCACGAAAAAAAAACTGTAAACACTTATAATTATAAACAATACTTATTTAAGTAATTTCTCAAAAGAAATAAATAAATATTCGAATGACTTTTAAGTGCTAATTGTGCAATTTTATAGAATTTGTTCAAAAGAAACAGCCATCTCTATCAATTGATAAATAAATTCTAAATAAGTGCGTGCAAGAATTCCAATTCTATCTAAAAATAAATCTATCTCTATTTATCACATTATGATTTATACATTTATCTATCATTCGATACTTGATTGAGATTATTTTCAAGAATTTCAATAGTAATGATGATGATGATGATGACGATGATGATGGTGGATGGCCGATGACCGATGGCCTGTTTCTCTAAATGAACAATAAATAAAGATAGTTATATAGATTTATATATACTTAATTAATAAATAGAAAGAAAGAGATAGAGGCGTGTATTTTCGCGCATTAATCGAATGACTCATAATAACCATACTCAATGTCAATTAATAAAAACCGAAGCATTACTTCATCGATAGATTTGAATTATTAATAGCAATTATCGGGACAATATCAATTTAACAATTATTTTGTTTATCAAACCCCTATA
The DNA here is from genome assembly GCA_028455855.1 of Meloe dianella. NCBI lineage: Eukaryota > Metazoa > Arthropoda > Insecta > Coleoptera > Meloidae > Meloe > Meloe dianella. The sequence goes on from JAPTHL010000130.1 coordinate 1,216,264, forward strand.
CTACATATTTTTCCATCATACACAATTTATAATAAATTATTTGTTAATAACACGAAAAAAAAATACAAGCGAAGACACCTGGTATATAATCGATATACAAGTTGAAGGTCGATCGAAAACAAAAGATTTCATAGGTAAATCGAAATAATAATAATAATAATAATAGATGGACAAGCGGATTCATTAGGAAAGTCATCTTTAAAAGTCGGATGTAATAAACTAATAAAATTTAATGTCCCCACCATATAAAAGACCAAATAAAAAAACAACAACAACAGAAAACCATCTGTTTCATCTATCTCTCACTATCACACACATTTACAACAATAATCTTGCCCATGATTTTCCTATCAAAAATTATTCAATAATAAACAAAACGGAAACAAAAATGAAATTGAATTTGTATAAATATTATTAACAATGAACACGCTGTATTTATGCGAATTTTACCAATAATAACCACATCATCTTAGTATGGGGTACGACTCTCTCAATATGTGGTCTATAATTCAAAATCCATATGGGTCTGTTGCTGTTATTAATATTGTATAAATCAAAACAGTTATATCAAGTCGACTATGAGATTATTTCAAATTTGGCGGAAATTTACAACATTAGAATGATTTTTATAACATTTCGGATAATTGTAGCGTTAACATGAATTAATTTCTTAATTATTGTATAATCATATAGGGTTTCTATAAAAAAAATGAGTGTATTTAAAATGAAATAGCCGCAGCAGCAGCAGCATCTCGCGTTTATTTATTGTTTCGTTGTATTCTTCTATCTATCAGAGATATGAGGTGATGGGAGGAGTTTGATAGGTGGGTCTCTATATTGGTGCCTCCCACTTTTCGATAACCCTTTTTCCGCTTTTTCTTTCTATCTACTTTTATATAGGAGAGTGAATCGACACACAACATCCACCACCACCACCACCACCACGACGGCGGCGGCGGCGGCAACGACGACGTTCAAACCTCCTCACTCAATCGACCGTCCCCCCATGATTCTCTATCTATGTATTAAATAATATCAAACGTTGCGATATTTAAAAAAACTGCCGTCACCACCACCACCACCACCAATTTCTAACCATCCGCAATCGTCCTCCCACTCAAACACCACCCAATTAAATAAGTTGTTTGATCATAAATAACCAAATTAATAATTAGCAATAAATTAAAAATAATAATAATAATAATAATAATAATAATAATAATAATAGAGACAGAATTGTTATTATTTTTGCAGATCAAATATTTGATTGGAGATCATAATCGCTGTTGTCATTGATCAATAATCAATTATGGTATGGTAATTTTCTTGTAGAAAAAACAACAAATAAAACTTATTCAGGTTAAGTTAATCAAGGTCATAGATATTCGCCCGCGCGCCATTATTTCGAATACACAGCCAACTTTGCGATTCCAATGATTGAAAATTTCTTAAACAGTTCATCGGATATTGTTACGGTGATATTTATTTAATTTAATTTTTTTTTAATATCTTGGATATTTCAGAATAGAAAGAAAACATTGGAATAATTAAATAATTTCTTAATAAATTCAAATAAATTACACAATCATCAGATATTAACACTTTTCCCACGCATAATAATAATAATAATAATAATAATAATAATAAATAAAAGATTCCAATGATGAAATTCTTAGAATGCAAGTTATAATATAAAATACGATTAATTTTCTATTGTTTTGGTTTTTTCTTGTTCTCTCTCTTTCTAAAATGTGTGATAGAAAACCTATATAAATATATGAAAAACATTAGAATTGCGAAATTTGATCTAATGATGACTTATTAATATTTTATACCATCATCATCATCATTATTATTACTATTATTATTGATATAAAAAAGATGAAGATTCGATTAACCTTGACATATTTACTTAAATTTCAAAGATTTCAATAATTATATGAAAACAAAACAAAACAAAAAAGATTGAATAAAATTGTCGAAACAGCCACCCCCTTTGACTAAAATGAAAATACACCATAAACATTTCAATTTCGTTTTTAATAAATACCAGATGGCCCACATATTCAAATTAACTGAAATACATTTAAATATAATAAGATAGAAGAAGATAGATATATGTCTGACAATATATCGATATAATTGACTACATACAACAGAGAAGACAACAACAACAAAAAACAACAACACCCTCTCATCTCTTTTACTAAATAAAACAGAAACCATATGGTAAAATAGTAACTTTATGGTTGTGACAATAATTTTTTTCTTGAGCAAAAAAAATGTCCATAGAAATATGAACGTACGTCGACACTAAATTTTATCTCATGCTCATTCTCATTATTATTATTATTATTATTATTAATATTATTATTATCAAAACAAATGAATAACAAATATCTAATGTTACAAATGATAATAATTTTTTTTACGATGATCCTAGCGAAAATTTCTATAATCATCATCATAATAATAATAATCATCATAATTACCGAGAAAAATTTTATTATATGTAAGCTGGAAAATTTTGTGGGAAAATGTATATTTAAAAAAACTATTTAATTTAATCATTTAGAAAAGATCAAATATACAGACTGTCATTGACTTAAAATTCTATTATTATTATTATTATTATTATTATTATTATTATTATTATTATTGTGATTGCTAAAACAAAACAAACACAGATGGCGCTTTTTATTATTGTGAATAATACGGCCGGAAATGATTGTTTTCACACCAGTTTTTTAACACCTTTTCTTCTCTCATTATTATTATTATTATTACTATTATTACAATTATTATTATTATTATTATTATTATTATTAGTAGTAGTATTATTATAATTGTTAAATAAGTCTAAAGACCAATTTGAATAGGGTCGGTTGATTATTATTGAATTGAGTGTACTGTGTGTGCGTGTGTGTGTGTGTGTGTGTAGGTGGATGTTTTGTTCTATTCTTTGATGTTGACATATTTTTTTGTTGAATTTCCTTGATTTGCATGTTGGCAGCAATTATTACCCCTGTGTTTTGTGTGTGTGTATGTGTGTGTGTGTGTGCGTGTGTGTGTGTGTGTGTGTGTGCGTGTGTGTGTGTGTGTGTGTGTGTGTGTGTGTGTGTGTATATATATATATATATAGATGATGGTTTTTGTTTTCTAAAATTTAAGGTTCAATTATTATTAGAGAGACATATAAACAATCAAATTAAAAATAAATAAATAAAAGAAAAAAAACGGAAAAGGATGTGTGAATGATAAGATATCAGATTCGGTTGTATTCATATGTCCCTGGCAGTTGTCACTCATTTATTGACCAAATAATACTACTATTAAACAACAAAACAGAACAGAACAAAAAAAAATAATCAAAGTGTTAACATCTAATGAACATATAATTTGTATGCAAATATTTTTGGAATTTATTGTATAACACAAACTGTGTTTAAATGGATTTATTTGGAAATTTGTGCAAATTGAAGTTTTCAAGATTGATCTAGTAGGCCATAATTTTATAAAAAAAGTTGACCGAATTTTAATAGATTGAGGATAAAAATGGAAGTTTTATTGTGGATAGCCAGTACCATTAACTTGGCGGCAATCTAGAAATATTTCGCTAAATTCTTTGAAAAACGAAATATCAACTATCTAGATTTGTTAGATATATTACTATTGTTATTATCTAAGGCTCTGCTTCCACTGGCGAGAAGCTCGCAAGAAGTTTACGTAAATTTCGTACAAATTCTTCTACAAAATAAATCATCAATTTTTTGATAGTTTCTATCTGATTTGAAATTCGCACAAATTTTCGCGTCCAGTAGAAATATGGTCTAAATAAGGGCCTATTTCCACTGGCAACAAACTAGCGAGTTTTCCGGCAGATTCTTTCTATCGTGATTACATTTAACGTAAATTTCTACACAAAATCTAAATTTTTGATGAATTGACGAAAATTTGTTGTTAGACCAATAAACTCGCGAAATTTCCTCGTAATTACTGTTTATAGTCCAATAACTTTTTTGGTCGCTTCTTTATGATAGAAATCTGAATTTTTGTCATCCAGTAGTAATGTGGTTTAAGGCCTTGTTTCCACCCGCGTGCAAATTTCGCACAAGGTTTCTTTCGATCTTGATTACCTGACATGTAAATCGGGTGAGTTCTGCGAGTCGACGAGAATTCGTTGCTAATAGAAACTTCATGTCAGTTTCTCGTTTAAATAGTAGATACGTAGTCTAACTAAAAAGTTGTTTACCGAAACTATATAAACAGGACCGCCCTTAGACAGGGGCGAACTAATCTCGCGATTATAGGGCCCCACAACGTCGTTTATTTTATTTACAAATGTGAATTAAAAAAATTCGGATCGGAAAAACAGTACAACTGCGGGGAGGGGAAGTGTAGCGCTAGAACGAGACAAGTGATGAAATGAGACAACATTCAGTGGCGACTCATTTAAAACAAGATTTACGTGAATTTTTAGATATACAACTATTTCATACAAACAATTCTGTCCAATAAATCGTTTGTCCAACGGCTTTTCGTCTGTTTGTAAGTTTTATTGGTTAAAAAAATATTTTGCATCCTTTGTATATTTACGAATGCCACTGAATGGAAGCGACGAACCACCTCTATTGAGAGATCTCAATGTCTAATTCAGCAAATTAGTAATTCTAAATTGATAGGGCCCCATAAATCATTTTGCCACGGGCCCAGTACTGGTTAAGGACGGCCCTGTTTATACATAACAGTTCTTATCACTAAATTATTCTTTTGGTGCTCTCCAATTAATATTTTCGAAACTAACAATTGATTATCTTTACAAATAAGAGGATAATAGTGACAAAAACTTCTTCTAAGATGAAACAACCTGTATATGTTCAACAAAACATTAATAAACATAGAATGAATTTTCTCATCCCGTAGAAATGCGATGTATCTATCTATTTAATACCAAATTGTCCTGTAGGTATATATATTTAGATATTTTGATCTACAAACTTCTGCACCTATTTCATTTGTCATCATTAGTTCATCATTACGAGAGTAAAACAGACCTATATAGTTATAGTATCTATATAGTAGAACTTTGAAACAGGTCAAGTGTGGCCATCCGCCTTTCGACGATCACCACCAACACCACCACCACCATCCAACAAACAGACCTTTACCAACATTTAAACACTAGGAAGTCCACAATATTGGTATTATTAACACTGCAGGATATCACAGCATTTACTACAAATTGCTTTTATATAGTTGAAGAGAAAAAAACAAATCAATATTCTTCCTATCTTCATATGATTTAACGGGAAGAAAACGAAAGAAACTTGCCCAAATCAAGTCAATATAGAGAAAACACAAATCACTAACGATTATATATTATAATTTAAAACACAAAAGCAGTTTAAGGTCTACCTACAGATTACAAATAATAATAATAATAATAATAATAATAATAATAATAATAATAATAATAATAAACACAAAAAGATCCTATTGTCGTCTGCTATTAATAAAGCGTAGGAGAATTGTGTTGTTCACTTTATAGTTTGTTATATATTGTGGTGTTTTATCCTATATCTATCTCTTTCTTATACAAATTATATTAAAAGTAATGTTTCTTTTATTATTATTATTATTATTATTATTATTATTATTATTATTATTTTGATAAATACAAACAAACACAGATACAACTTATAAACGATTAAAACTGGACGCAACAATAATCTATTTCTATATAAAAGATACAGATAGAGGCACGTTTTTTTTGGTATATCACCAACAAGAGGGTTGTATTTGTATTTATATACAATATTATACATTACATACAAATACAGACAATATGTAGGTGTTATGAATGGAAATTATGTTATGATTCAGTTATAGGCGTGGTGTTTTAGAAAAATCAAAAAAGAGAGAAAAAGAACACAATCATTGACCCAAACACGCACACACACACACATCATGATTTTAACAAATACGATCTCAACTACTATTATGACAAAACTACCCCCTAGAAATAGAATGGTATATTATGCATATGAGTGGTGGGAATTTGTAAAATATTTTTTCCCTCAAATGTATAAGAATCATTATTAACTGGATATATCAGCCGACGCCTGTATTCTGATAACCATAAAACAGTGTCTGGGTTTGAATTAAAAATCAAAATATATTGCCCTGCATATATCCCTACAAAAGTTTAATAAGGTAACGGTTAGACAGTGGCGGAGGCGGCGGTGATAGTAGCATTGATTGTGGTTGTGGTAGTAGTGGCGCCAACAATACCACCCCATATAATTTCCATCTATATACATGCATTCAAGAAAATTTACGATTTTCCAATCGAAAGATTCTAATTTTTCTAATTATTTGAAATTATATTTTCATTCACAATAATAATTGATGCGCTACTGTATCTAGTTAGCTATGAAGGATGGAACACTTTTGTTTTTATAATAACATTGAGATATTACTCTATGCGGTATAGAAAGGTGGCTATGAACATATTTCATATAATAATAATAAGGAAAAAAAATGAATGTAGTAGTAGTAGGAATAGGGTACGAAATTCAGGGGTTGTAAACGGATATATTCTTCGATGTTGTTGTTAATTTTTTTTTGTTCGTTCGTTCGTTCATTATTTCACTATCACTTTTATATTTTAATGTTAATCCAATTATGCGGAAAATGTCCATTAAACAATTGAATTAAGCTTACTAGATGATAATAAAGTTAATAGTTAAAATCCAATTGAAGTGTGAAAACTACCCTTGAAATTTTCTCACCACTAATACAATTTGAAAAGTTTTTGCTTCAACCCACACACACACACACACACACACACACACACACATACATTCAAAAAAATAATTATAACTAAATATCTAGTATTGACATTTTCAATAAATAATTAATTAATCAATATGTGTCGTGAGGTGGGGGATGGGTGAAGGTGCTTGGTATATATAGATATAGTTTCTTCTTGTCTAAATGAATTTTAAGGGAATGAGACAAGACAAGAATAGAAATTCATTTCTAACAAATTTTACCAACCCTATCTTTCTGTGTTTCAACCACTACCACCACCACCACCACCACCACCACCACCTACTATCACCATCCCCTCAAATCAAATCCATAGTCTCTCTATCATTTTGCATTTTCCAGTTACTCTCAATTCAATTCCTACTCACTTATTTCTCTCTTTCTCTATATCTTTCTATGTGTGTTTGTGTGTATGTATTAATAATATTTGACAGCTCTTCGAAGACAAAGCATAAATTCAATATACATTTGTTACGTTTGAATAATTCCAAGTGCTTTGAATGGCAGTGATTTTGCGGAATTTTGGCTTTTACATTAATTTTATATTTAATACATACATACATACATACATACATATATATATATATATATATATATATATATATATATATATATATATATGCTTGATGAAGATCAATAAGAAGAAATAATATTGAGTCAGAAAAGAGATATACATAGAATGAAAGGGGTTGGAAAATCTAAATATATAGGGCTATATCAAGGGGTAGTAGATTTCAAACTTCTCTCTGATTATCTCGAAAAGTGTACCTCCTATCAAAAGGAATACAAAATATTTCAAAAATATAATAAAACCCACCATCCCCAGCCTCACATTTCATTTCACATTAACATCTTTAAAATAGATAATTTTTTATTTTAAAACAATTAAAAAAATCATCGTTAATTTGTGCTAATTAAGTAATTAGAAACGCAATATAAAACTGAATTGATCCAGGTTTTAGGAATGTTTTGAAGTAGAAATAAGGGTAGTTGATTGGAGGAGGATGAGAGGAGGGTGAGCGCCTGTATGTATGTATGTGTGTATGTGTGTGTGTGTGTGTGTGTAAACGCGAGACAAGGACGATATAAAAGGGTTAGCAATAGTAAAATAAGGGAGGCACAGACCCCCAGTATCACTAATTAGTTATCAAAGAGTTTGGCTAGTGACAAAATTCTGCCTGCTGTTACGATGAGGGTTGGTCGTGGTGGTGGTGGTGGCAGTAGTAGAAGTAGATGTAGAAATTCGCTTCATCATTAACATTCATCTTATTTTCAACGATACTTATACATATATAAGGGATGTTTATAATATTAGAAAAAGACGTGACAATTCTTTCTTATTATTGCTAGCAAGAGGGGTAATAGATGATGAAAAGAATGTATTTGATAGACAATACACCGTGCTGTCTTGATAACCATAAGGGCGTTTATCGCCTTTCCAAACATCATCCCTTATTCTAAAACTTATATACATGTATGGGTAGATTTATATCTCATTCATTTATTTTGCATATTGACCGCGCATAAGGGTATCAAATTTCAATCGAACCCTCCTACAATCAAGGCTTAGAGATCTTTCGATTTACGGTTAAAACAAAAATAAAACAAAACATACACACACACGCACGCACAATACACAGTTTTTTGTCGTTTTTAAAGAGAAAAATTGAGGGTTGATTGTAAATATACAACCACCACCATCATCATGATTGTCAATCGAATAACGTTGGTAATAGTGGTGGTTTGTTGTCCTCTCTTCTCCCTTATATCTTCGTACTGTTTAATTACTGAAAACTTTTTGAAAGGCAATCCGCTTAAAGAAACCGATAACTTTATTACTAATTACATCTTCTCTAATTAACTAAGTGACTGGATTCGATCTAGTTTAATCAGTAGAAGAGATGAGAGGGAATGGGACATTTTTTTCTTTCTAGACTTTATGAAATTTCGGTGACAAAATCACCACCCACCACCATTAATTCGAAATTGAAATTCTGTCATTATCCAAGATTTGATACGATAGAGAACAGGGTGCTCTCTCGGCTTCCTATCTTGTTTAATTCAATTAAAAATTAAAAAAAAATTGATCGTTTCCACCTAACTTGTCATCTTATTCGATTTGGTCAACTTGACTCGGTAGTGATTACGTTTACTATCTTTGAGTCAAATTGATCAGGTATCTATCTATATAAATCAGAGTTTTTGTTGAATTAGAGAGAGAGAGAGAACAATTTTAAGTACCGGTTCTGTTGCAATTTCACTTTTATCTCTTATCCACTCGAACTTCTTTCAACAATGCCCCAATACTTTTCATATCTTTAATGTTTGTTTGTTTTTTAAATTGAATTAAAATTCTCTCTCCTCCACATCCCTTTATCTCTTTCTCTTTTCAAAACATTAATAAATGATAAGGACGATAATCATTATGATCAACATCCGGCTAGTTACTATGTAATACAAAATCAACCCCTATTTTAAAACACTTTTAAATAAATATGAATCTTGAATGTAAAACGACAATATCTGAATTAAAAATGAATGATTTGTGAAATTAGAAGAAGCGAGACTTGATTACAATTTTGAATAATTTCCGAACCATGACAAATAATCGAATGGAATTTCTATATTGAAATATTCCGAGTATTACACACTACTTCATTAATTGCAACTTGAGATAGTTTATTATTAGATTTTCTGATTCCTCTCCCATCTACTTGCCCCACTGTTATTCTCTACTATCAACTAAACAGACAGCATCAGCGTCACATGAACGAACGAACGCATCAAACCACCACCACCACCCTCTCTATCTCTCTCATCTCTAACTAACAAAATCCACCACCGCTGACTTTTAACTAATCAAATTAACGATAATTTGAAATCGGATGTGAATCTTCTTCCGATATTTCCGATTTCCCGTGACATCCCATTTAGATGTGAAATGATCTGTTTAAAATTCAAATTGTCATTCGATGCTCTGCAACTTCATCATCAAACGTCCATTTAAATAATTCTTTAGATTATTATTATTATTATTATTATTATTATTATTATTATTATTATTATTATGATTGTCATTGGTGTCTTGATATTGAGAAAATTAATAATAATAATAAACGAAGAACACAACAACAAATCTCAACTGCCAAGATCTGTATCTATCTAGAGACTGTAAAAAGAAATATCAATGATTTACGTAGCATTTCCTGTTTTCTTCGTCATCTTCTTCATCGTCTTTTTGAATATATCGTTTAGTTTAGATTGAATTAAGAGACGCCACTAATAATACCAGATGTGTCAATGATGGGGGCCCCCATACGCGTTACACATTCAAGAGACGACGTAAAGAAATTATAACAAAAAAAAACAAAAAAACACCAAGACACCAATCGAACCAATAATTTTAAACCAACCACAAAATAACAAACATATGTTCTTCTTCTTTTTCTTCTGTCTGTAGATAATATGGAGACAATTTTTGTTTTGTTTTTATGAATGTTTTTTTTTACCCTTAAATCTATTTTTAAATTAAGTGTATCCGTTTCGATTACAGAGGGCGACATTAGCTGAAAAAGAAGTGACCACATTGAAAGAACAAATAGCAAATAATACAACGAACAATTGTGAAAACAAAGAAGGTACCAATATGGACCGACAAACATATGAAAATGAAATTGCTGCCAAAGATAAAGAGGTAATTGTTTTTTTTTCAACTTTTGTTTTTTAACAAATATTCCAATAGCATAAATCAACAGGTTACGGTTTTTATTAAGACACATTGTAGGTGTATTTTTTATTTTTTTTCGAAATAACTGTTTCACAACCCTCTCTCGGCTCTGTCTAGTTCGTTCTACAATTTGTGTTATATACCACCAAACAACCCCTGACATAAATCCGATACAAACCGCGTGTTATCTTATAGCGCGATAAAACACAACTAAAGACTTTGCGTGATTTTTGGAACCCCTCTCGTCGTCATCGTCGTGTTTGTTATATTCTTTTGTTTTCCATTTTTTTTCGTCCTTGTTATTTTAAATATCAAGGGGGTGGGTTAATATATAATATAATCGTATATCAAACAAGAGAGGGTGAGAATGTCTTATAAATATCTAGAAAATCAAGTGACAATTTTTAAAAATACACACAGCTATTTTGGTCGATTTTGTTACGGTTTTTCATTATTTTTTTTTGTTTTTATTTTTGTTTTAGTTGTGTTGTTTTGGCATAGTGGGGCGATATTTTTATAAAAATAAATCGGTTGATGTTCTTTTATTACACTTTTTTTTGTTTTGTTTTGTTTTGTTTGTTTCGTTCTTTGGTTTATTTGAAAGATCAATTCTTCAATCGATATGAATATTCATGAGGATTTTATTTCGATTTTCCTAACAAACAATCCATAAAAATGCAAAATAAATGTTAGTAATATCAATCTATTCTCTCTCTATTTAACGGACAAAATAGAAAATCGTCCATTAAATAAGTCATTTTGTTAATGTGGAATTTCTCAATTATTTCATGGATGTATGATTTGATTCCTTGATAAACAATTGAAAATTATAATAACAAATAGATACATTTACAAGGAAAAAATCAAAATAAATGGAAACAACTGCAACGACAACGACGACGACGACGACAACGAATACTAGAAAAATGATAAGAAATTTTCGATAATTTCAAACTTCCGTTTCCGTTTACAATTCTTTCAAACATTTAAACAAAAACAAAACAAAAAAAATTATCGTAACGATAAATTGCAATTTATCTATGAGTTCAATGGCATTTTCCATCTGTCTGTATATTTTTGATTAAGCGTTTTTTAAAGCGACCACATACACACTACGATAAAGTAAACTTCAACGTGTACGTGCCGCTTTTGAATTGATGTGGAATTCTTTTAATTTCAAATGTTTTTCTCATCTTCTTTTGATTTATATTGTGAAAAGGGGGAAATATTATTGTGTACATGTGTATTTGTGTGTGTGTATATGTGTGTGTGTATATGTGTGTGTGTATATTTGTATATAGATGGATGTAGGAATATTGAATATCGTATTGTATAATTTCGCTAATTTATTACTTGGTATTAGGTTGCCATATTCTCAACCCTTTCATCTGGCCATTCCCCTTTTGCTTATATAAAAATCACCCTTTGTATATATATATATATATATATATATATATATATATATATATATTGATATGTACATATACTACTCGTACTACTAACAATCAAAAAGATCATCCATTATCTATAAATTTTTCGTGAAGAATTTTTGCAGCCAATAAACCGGCTAATAATTACACAAGAATACCAACATTGCAAACATGACAGTGAAAATATTCGAAAATAATTCCATCTCAACAACACACACACACATACACATTTCGAATGAAAGAAAGAAAAAAACACAGAAAATCTCCTGAAAATAGAACGAATCCACCTCCCCCCGCACGTCCCACTACCGTCCGCACTAAATAAATGACAATAAAATTCATGTTTATAATTTTATTAAGTGTGAATTTGTGCCTGTATGTGTGCGTATTAAAACAACTCTCTATGTAGAAATATGTGTCTGTGTGTGGTTGAATGCGAAGGCATGAAGATCATTTATTGGAAACGAAAATAAACAAAATACCTCAGTAAATACCTATAGTGTCAGAGACATTTTCTCTGTCTTCTCTCTATCTATCTATATGTATCTCTTTCTCATCCCCTTGATGATCGTGTTGTTTTTATTATTTTATAATTAAATCGTAAGAAAATAGAAGGCAATCCACAGTTAACGGGTCATCGAAATTGACAAGTTAATGTTTTCGAATAGTTGTGCCATCTGTGCGGGATGGCGCTAGTATCACCTATTATTATTTAGATGATGCGATAGATTTTATTTTTGTTTGATCGAAAATTGTAGATTTGCCAAATAAATGTTCGATTTTTAATCATATTCATAATATTTCAACAAAAAAAACAACAACAACAACAACAGCAAATCATGATTCATTTCTATGTTTAAGATGTGTTTTTAGTGACAAATCAATATAATTGTTGTTTTTATTAATGTGTGCACTATATTTATTTTTATTATTTTAAATGTGTATTTGATTTATTTGTAATTTTAAAATGAATATCTAACAAAACGGAAAAAATAAGAAAACAACAAGCAACAAACGTACAGATGATGATGATGATAATGATGATGATAAAGATCGGTAGGTAGAAAATATTCGTAACGAATACCCCAGCTGGATTCTTGTTACCTAGATAGTAGATAGATTGTTATAAATTATATATGTAAAAGGGCAGTCATATAAATATCAAAGAATTTTCTTTAAAGTAATAATTTATGCGAAAAAAAAACCTTACTTTATTATAACATGCAGATAAGTGGCAAAACTACAACAAAACCATCATTATTATTAATTGTTATTTAAGTAAATAAGAGAAAGATAGATAGATTGATATGTTTCAAAAAAGAATCGATCTTTAGCCATAAACAAAAGAAAAACAATCACAAAAAAGGATCAGTAACAACATAATAAGAATCAAGTAAGCTCTTTTATATTTGTATTATAAATATAAATAATACTGCAACTCATAATTAATAGATGAGAAAATTAACAGCTGCGACATGATACTCTTATTCTATATATCTCACTCACTCTATTTTTTCACTCGTTCTTTCGTTATTTCTTTCTTCTTCATACACTCTGTCTCTCTTGTGATGATGAATATTTTGGTTATACAATAAAGAAATGAATATTGATAAGTAAAATTCAATACAAATTATAGATAAAACAAAGTAGGTGTGTGTGTGTGTGTGTGTGTGTCTGAAAGAGAGAAAGAGAGAGATAATTCTATTATAGCTTAAAACAACCCTTACATTAATCAACCAACTATATACCATCATTATCGCACTTATAAAGAAGCATATTTTGATTGTTTGTAATCTATCTTTATCGTTTCTTATTTTTTTCTACATTATCTTTTATCTCATATTTTAGGTATATACCTACCTATATATAAAGTAAAAGTAAGAAAAACGGGTATTAGAGAAATAAAGACAGTTAAGTTCTGTGTGGTGTTCCTTTTTATTATATAAACCGATTATGTTAGGAAAAGCGGGAAATAAATCACATTAACTCGAGAATTTTTCGTGTTGTTACCATTCAACAACAATGATAATAACAGTAAAGACCTCCAAAAAAAAAAGTAGATAGGATAGAAGATTAAAGTATTTTCCCTCCCCCAAATAACAGGATTATTATTGTAATAGAAAATCAATCGTTTCTTATACTTATTATTTCCAATTCGCACGTAATTGTCACCAATAAGAATCAAATTCTATAATTTAACAATAAAAATCGAATTAAAACAATAGAGACGGAATTGTGTTAACGTAAGTCACGTGGCGTTCTATTTGTGCGCCATCTCTCGTCTAAACTACTAAACTTTTGTTGAGTAATCTGTACAACTCTACTATTATACATTAGTCTTGGACGACCCGTTATAAATTTAGTCGTATAACAATTATATATCCAGTGAAACTTTTCGTAACATTTAAAATACATCCCTTTATAAACTTTCAAGAGGGTTATACCATTTGAAGGGTGGTTTTTTTCTAATGAACGAAAAAGGTTTTGTATATATTATCTTACATATACACACACGTATGCGTATTAAAAATTCTATTTTCCACATTTACAATTAACCACCTTTCTGTTTATTAAAAGTTATTATTTCGAATAGAATTTGTTATCAATATTTCTCTAAGAAAAATTATTCATTTCAAATGATTAATTTGAAATTTGGATGTTGATAAGAATAATTTTTGGCAAGTTCAATGACATGCTCGCTTACAAATACACACGCACACATTAAAACAAAAAATTGGCTAACAGTCGACAAACATGTATGCAATTATCTGTTGATAATTCTCTATCGTCAATTATAAAAAAAAATTGTTACATTTTTTTAATTCATCCCAAAACAACCCACAAACAAAAATAACAAATATGTAAACGGGTGCGGAAAAATATCGCGTTAATCGCGTTAATTTTTTATTTTTTTTGTCTTATGATCGTTATTATTATCCCAACACATACACACAAAAGTAATAATTATTATTATTATATTTAGATTTTTGTTATTAGAAACGGATAATTTTTATATCGTCAAAAATGGATATTTTAAAAATCAAAGGTTATCAAAATTCAATTCGGTAACTTCGATTATAAATGAAATTAAATTAATTTCATTTCGCGTAATTGATCGTTACGGTGGTGACGGTTGGTGTTTTTTTTTATTGTTGCCCCAAATGAATTTTTTACCATCATAATTAACACAAAATTCTAAAATAAAAGGTGAGTTATTTTTTTATTGTTATTTTGGATGACCCGTTATCAAGTCTCAAGGGACTAAGTTGAAATAACGCCATTTGGTGGGTTATATGAGAAGAGGTGGTGGGGTGTGTTTGAATTGTTTTGATTAGCTATTGTCTTTTTTATTTTAATCTCGAAATCGAATCGTAAGGCGCTTAACTATAAAGACACATAAGGGAGAAATTGTAATTAGTAAAATGACATTCTCTTCTCCCATCATAGTTGAATAATAAATAAAACATCCCTTATACGAATGCATAGGATCCAATCATAGAAAAAACATTGTACATGCAAATATCTAATCTAATTATAAAGATGCACACAAACACGCACACAAAGAAAGAAACAACCCTTAACGATTTTAAATCAATTTTTAACAGAGAAATTTGTTTAGAAATCGTAAATTTTCAAATATCGGATCGGATTGGATAATTAATAGGGGATGACATATGGAATAATAGAATCAACCGCACAGTTATGTTCTCTCCTTATAAACGGGGTGGTATTCCCATAATGTCAAGTCACATCCTAAAATGCTTACAGATTTAAGACAAGAACTTTCTCAGATTGAGTTGTGTATGCTAGATGGAGAGCAATTATGCGTGCAATGGCCGCCATTTTGATTCAATCTATTGGGATGACACCCTAGGGATTTGTCTATGGATTGTTCCGCCAGATCTTAATTCGTTTTAATACGACACACAAGTATTGTCTTTAGTTTTGATATGTTGTCGATAGAATGTGTTTGACTTACAGGTTAAATTTGTATGGGACATGCGGTATATACCGAGAGAAATGTCAATTTTTATCATTAGCTTTATCAAATCAACACAATTGACAGTTTTGGAGTTGAATTTCAAGGAGATGAATTTCAGACAATTCGTAAAGAGTGGTGGTGGTGGTGGTAGATTGAAATTAAAAGGGGTAGAAATACAACTTCAACAAAACTTATTCATTTGTCAATCACATCAGAATAGTATTGATGATAGAGATGAACAGGAATTTTTGGAAAAATATTGGGGGATTTATAAAAGGATTCATCATAATTGTTTCAATTTATAAAATGGCCGACTTTGTTATTTAATTATAATCAAATTAAACAAAGATAGAAGATAGATAGTAGTGAAATGCATTGATTTGATTATTGGTGTTGTCTGATATATCTTTGACCTCATCATCATCATCATCATCATTTCCGCCATTTTAATCATTTAAAAAAACTTCTATCTCTTTCTTCTTTCTAGATTAAATAATTGATAGGAATAGAATTTTAAAAAAACAGAAAACAAAGATAGATAGAGTTAGTACTAAGGCAGTGATGTGCAACGGACCATCTTAATAACATAGACAATCAGTCATTGCAAATGAGCAACCTGCTATGGAGAGTGACTCAAATTGGGAACAGGTCCGGAATCACTCCTATTTTTCCCACCACTACACTAATACGAACTTTTCAGGACAAATTTAAAAAAAATAAAAAACTAACGAAAATTCTATTCTTTTTAATCGTATGTACACATTTCCATCATGATTTTATTATTGTTATTATTATTTTTAAATTATGGATAATTTCCTCATAAAGTCTGGTCACGGTTTACCGGGCTAACATAATGGTTTTGAATTTTTACATACATCTTTTTATAATTCAAAGTAATTTTTTCAATCATTCATAGATGTACAACAAATCTAATTTTCTTTTTTTCGAATTCTTCTAAGAAAATTATCCGAGTGTATCTCAATCTACTGGGTGTCATTAAAAAATGATCCCTCTATGCGGGAAAAAATATATCATTCACTATAAGGGTTGTATTGTAGTATACGTACAAATACCTATCGAATATAGAAACGGTCAGACGTTATCTTTGAAGGGTAGCAGCTATAATATTTTGGCGGCGTACTTATTATCGTAGAGAGAGGAGACGGACGAAATGTGTGTGTGTGTGTGTGTGTGTGTGTGTGTGTGTGTGTGTGTGTGGGTGTGTGTATGTGTATAGTGAGAGACGAGTATTCTAAATGTGCAAATGAATAATCTCGCCCCCCTCGTATGTGTAACAAAGACATGAAATTGTCAATCATTTGTTAAAGAAAGATAGCAAATAATCAATCGATATTGCTCAGACTTAGTTGGTATCACTCTAATTGTCAGAACAGATATTGGGGGGTGGGTGGAGAATTCATGGGGTTGGGGGATGAAGAGTGAGGGGGGAGGGTGGGGGGCTGAATAAGTGTGGTGGTTTGGATCGTAGTATCTATAGTAAAATCAAACACACAAGGGACTAAACAATATGAAAATCAGATAAGAATTGATCAAAAATTCGCGCCTTTTTCTTATCAAAAAAGAAAAACTAACAAGAAAAATAGTGGAAGGGTGGTGAATTGTAGCGGGAATTTCAAAAAAAATCACAATATAATAATAATGAGAATAAGCTGTTTGTTGCTAATGCAAATCAAGCAAGAATAAGAATCGAAACAAACATTGAACCCTCCCATCCCCTTTTATACATCTTCATCCCTTTTCATTTTGATGTTGTCTATATATATATATATATATATATATAATCACCGCTATCTCTGTTCATTTGTAGAATATTGTTGTTTTTGTCTTTCTCATTAGCACCACCACGACCACCACCACCACCACTACTACTACCTACCACCCAAATCGGCATTCGCCAGGGCTCTTTTCTCTTTATATTTTAGTATAATTATTGATTATTGGAGCTTAGACGTACGTTTCGTTCATACGAAAAGAGTATATCTACATATCCATAGATATATAGAGACAGAGAAAATACAACACCGATAAGGATGGCGTGGGGGTTGTAGAATGGTATAACAGAGAGTCAAAACGTCCGCCACCCCCTTTATACACACACACATACACATTATACTTTCAAGGGTAGAGACTATAAGGGGATAAGTATAAAATCATATATCTATCTTTCTCTTTAGATATATACCTATATTTCAACCCTTTCGTTTTCTACAATTCACCCTGATAGAGGGGTAGTAGTCGTAGTAGTATTCGTAGAACTAGTAGTGACTGATTGGGATAAAATAGGCGATATAATATTTAAATTGGATACGTACAAGGTGGTTGTTTTTAACGAAAATACTAGAAGATACATAGAGTTCAATTAATTAACTAATTAATTAATTATTTAATTAATTAATTAATAATAAACAGGATGTGGAGGATTTAAAGAAAATTTTCTCAAAAAGAAAAACAAACCTGATGATGATGATGATGATGATTAGCCAATATTTGTTTAAATATTTAGTCTTCGACGCCATTTGTTTGCCGTTATCAGTTTCATTATAATTGTTTGTTGTTATCAGTTGGTAGGATTAAATTCGAAAAATTTTTGATTTCATATAATAAATATGATAAATAGATAAAATGTTTTGTTGATGTTGGTTTTTGATTATTTTTAGGTTACTTCAATATTTACTAAAAAGAAAGTTATCTAAAAAACAAAAACAAGATCTCTTAACCCCTATCTTCATCTTCATCTTCTCCATCTATTCATTACTAACCACCTCAATCTCCACAACCCCTCTACATTGAACTATACATAACAAACAATAAACAAATCTTAGAATAGTACCTTGATTCATAGATATCTACTTAGATATAGACGATTTTCTAGAATAATTAATGATAATAAAAAAGAATAAGAAGATAATTTATCTGATATTGTTTGCATATGTTCATCATTTTTCGTTTACATTACAATATAATCTGATTTATGCCTCAATTTATTTATTACACAATAATTAGTAATGTTAATTTATCGTTTCACACACACACAAAAAAAAAGGATCACATTATTCAGTTATCTATCTATCGTTGTTGTTGGAAGACACACATACTTTAATAATAATAATAATAATAATAATAATAATAATAATAATAATAATAATATCGATCAAATATCAATTAGTAGAAGAAATAAATCAATGGCTGATAATCAACGTGTAAGTATATATATATATATATATATATATAGAAACAAATTATTATCACCACCAATCATTTATTATTAATATTTATTGATAAGAAATGTTGATACCACGCCTACTATGATTATTGAGAAAATTGTATTTTTGTTTCGTTTGAAAACTCTTCCTTTTTAATACCAACTTAATCAAATTTCTATTTCCAACGATATTAGGCGCGAAAAATTCGAATTAATAATTATCGATATAGAAAGAATTACACACACAAAAAGAGAGAGATAGATTGATAGATTTTTAGAATATAAGGGCGATATTCGCCCTAGGAATTTAATCAATCGATCTATATCACCTTATATATAAAGGGGTTGAACAGATTAATGTCTTCATATACATATAGGGGTATAATCAGGGGTGTGGTGGTGGTAGTATTGAGAGAAAGAGGAACGATTGATTGATTCCTAAATTATATGAAATACTACATAATTAAAAGATACAGAAATTTTTAGCAGCATTGAAAATTTTGATGTTATAAAAAAAATGTATACATATATACAAAATTATGAATTTATTTTTTTTGCCGTTAGTTAATTAAATATTGATTTAATTACACACATTAATTTTATTATCTTTATTATGCGTTTTCTTTTAATTTTGTCTCTAATATTAAAATGATTTTCTTTACTTGATTTCAACATATCAACCGTTTGTTTGTTATCAAAATTAAATTAATTAATTAAATTTTATCATATATATATATATATATATATATATATATATATATATATATATTTTGTTTCAAATTATTGATTAAATTGTTAATGATTCTTGATGTTTGTTACATTATAAATAAATTGTAAGTTGTGATACGATGGCATCTATTGTAATTCTTCTAATTTTTTTCATATAATTTTAATTTGTAGTTTTTTGTTATTATTATTATTATGGTTATTATTATTATTATTATTATTATTATTATTACTGTTGTTGTTGTTGTAGATCAATCAATTATTGGAAGAAGTACAAAGACTCCAAACGACCGTATCAAAATTAAAAGAATCATCAATAACGCAAATATCACGTTTAGAAGATCAATTAGAACAAAAACGACAACATATTATTAGATTAGAAGCGAAATTAGATTCACAAAGGGATTATGATGATCTTAAACGAGAATTAAGGTAAAAATTCCAACTCTTTATCTCTTATATTATATTTATTATTTACTGTTGTTGTTGTTTAAAGAATGAACAAAAAAATCCCACAATTGTTATAATCTTTACAATTTGATTTATAACCATTTTTTCGAAATAAAAGAACTAATTTCAAAATCTGTTTGTTTAAAAAATATAAATTACCATCATTACTATTATTATTATTATTATTATTATTATTATTATTTTGTTATTATGGTGATGAATTTCAGTCTGCTACGGCCGGATCTTTCATCAAATCCCGATGTTAAATCAATCGAATTATTATTAGAAAAAGCAAAAGGTTTACAACAACAACAACACCAACAACCACTAGACAGGGTTAGAACGCCAACATCTACATCTTCACCACTATCTTCATTATCAACATCACAAACGACGATAGTAACAGCGACGATAACAACAACAACAACAACGACGACGCCGACGCCGACGACGAGGCCGACAACTCCGACAACAACAACCGTAACAACACAAGAAATTGAAGGTATATAGATATTTACATACATACATATATACAGTGATCGCCGCTTAATTTGCTACATCTCTTATCGATTTGGTTTATCCTCCTCAATCTTTCGATTTTATATGTAGACAAAGTGACACCATTTCCTAATTGTTATTACCATTATTATTATTATTATTATTATTATTATTATTATCATTATTTCTCTATCCTTAATTTTTGTGAAATTGACAATAAAAGACATTTTTCTATTGTTTAATAAAAATAGAATTTCGTCATTTTTTTTCGTTGTTATTTTATGTGAACTAAAAAGTTGTTGAAATAACTAGTTTGATCGGTGAAACTTTTACATACACAACAACCTGATTTTTATTTGATGGAAAAATTGATTTTCTACACACAAAAAACAACAAAATCTTACTTTATTTTTACAATAATAATAATAATAATAATAATAATAATAATACGATTAGAATAATTTAGAGGTAATTATTCCGGACTTTGAGTGAATTAACCATCTGTATTTTTTTTCTTTCATTCTATCTTTTATATATTTTTTGTTGTTGTTGTTGTTTTTTTTTGTTAATTAGTACAATGCGATTATAAATTACAATTGGTGAACCATGAAAAAACGGAAGTCATTTATCCATACCCATTGATGATTCTAGATGATAACATTATAATTTATTTATATTTAGCACGTCTCGTCCCTTTTCAACATTTCTTCCAAGTTTTTTTGCTTTATTTTAGTTTTAATCTCTAACAAAGGAAAAATCATTAATTAAAACGGCCTATATAAAAACCATTTTATTTTAATCTTGAATATCAAATTCATGAATGTTAGTGTATTGATACCCTTTAAATGTATATAATATTCTTCAGACATTTGACCGCTAGTATGTAGTTCAGTTCTAGACATGAATTGCACGTGTCGACTCTAAAATATCGTTCATGTTAAAGCATATCCGTGTATAGATAAAGTGGCGTACGTATTTGCAACCCTTCGTTGATTTAAAGCAATCCATGCACGACCGAACAAGAATTATATCCAAAGTTATTCTTTAAACCTCATCATTCCCTTATTATTTTTTGTTGTTCTTGTTGTTGATGTTGTTGTTGTTGTTGTTGTTGTTTTTTTTAAATATTCCATTTATTTCCAGGGGTTGCAAATCCGCCGTCTTCACAATCAGACGCATCCCCAACTATCCCACCACCTACACCACCATCATCATTATCATCAACATCATCCACTACCACCACCACTACATTACCACATCCATTTCATAACGTTGAAACATTCGGTAGTATGTTAGGTGAAGAGATTGTTGCAAATTGGCGTCGTAGTATAGAACAAATATCTTTAAATAATCGTATAATATCATCTCGATCACCATGTACTACAGATGCAACAACAGCTATGGCAGCTGCAGTAGCAGCAGCAACAGCAGCAGCAAGTGGTATTGGAACAACAAATACAACAACAGCGTCAACCCCAACATTATCAACATCATTAACAACAACACAAACAATTCCAATAAAATCATCAACACCAATGACTGAATCGATAATAGAGAAATCATCATGTGATTCACTACCATCTAATTGTGATGTTTTCCAACAAAGACATTCACCAATTGAACCATTAATTATTAATGGTAACCCACGTAGTCCAGAAGATAATAATAATCATCATCATCATCATCATTTAAATAATAATAATAATAATAATAATAATATACCAATAACAGCGGCGACAATGTGTGCAGTGAATAGTTTCTTACGTAATGATGATACATTAAAAAGTCCATATCGTTTTGATGATCACCATCGATCACCATTTCGTTTTGCTGATGATTTAGGTATTGGCCCGCCTGGTGCAATGGTTGGACGTTTAGGTGAAAGTTTAATACCAAAAGGTGATCCAATGGAAGCAAAATTACAAGAAATGTTACGCTATAATATGGATAAATATGCATCGCAAAATTTAGATACATTACATATTGCTAGACGTGTTAGAGAATTATTATCAATACATAATATTGGACAAAGATTATTTGCTAAATATATATTAGGTTTATCACAAGGTACTGTTTCGGAATTATTATCGAAACCAAAACCATGGGATAAATTAACGGAAAAAGGACGTGACAGTTATAGAAAGATGCATGCATGGGCATGTGATGAACAAGCAATTCTATTACTTAAATCACTTATACCAAAGAAAGGTAAGTCGAATTAAATATTATACCAATATAGCTAAATAACTATAAAACAATAACTGGTTAACAAAATCAAATTAGCTATGAATAGTGGTAGTTAAATGACGTCATCCAAGGACAGTTATGTCAATCAATATAAGAGAGTCAATCATAGCTCATTTGATTTGTGGATTTACTACTATTATAAAAGTGCCAATTTAGACAATTTATACAAAAAAAAAATTAATTAAATAAGAAATAACAAACAATTTGAAAGATTGATTGAATCATTTCCTGCTATTCAATAAAAAAAATAATTTCGTATTTTACCAAACTATAGATAATTATCACATATCTATATATATATTTATTAAATTACAACAACAACATCAACAAGCAATATTAGACATAATAATAATAATAATAATCAATTTAAAAAAAAAGTAAAACAATAGATATAGATTTTTTTTAATTTAATAATAATAATAATAAAAATAATGTAGAAACATGCGATCTTAGAGATTTCGTCATAATAAAATAACCCAAATATTTAATTACAAAATAATTATCATTAAAAATCATATCCCACGTTATTATTACAAAATCAACATGAATATATACAGAGTAAATATATAAAAAGCTAGATAAATAGTCCATCTTCTAATAAATAGACGAATTACGTGAAGAAACACACTCTGTATAGTGTTAATTTAAATCTTTGTTGTTGTTGTTGTTGTTGTTGTTGTGTTGTTTTGCTCTAAATACGCTTCTATGTTTTTTTTGTTAAATTTCAATTTGGAATAAACATAAATTCAACAATGCACAATTAAACTTGCTTCAAGTATTATCTCTACAAATCATCTTTTTTCTTTTTATTCTTTTTTTTGTTTAAAATAATAATAATTTACAATTGAAAATATTATAAATATATGTGCTACTTTTACTATATATTTATATAAATTAATTAATTATTTCAAGTTTATTACAAGTGACTCTACATACTACAACTTTTCATTATCTATTGTTTTAAATAAGTAATAGATGTTGTTTTGTTGTTTATTGTTGATCAAATGTATTTCATGGTTGTTGTTGTTTTCTTTTTTGGATTACTACATGTTCATTTATTTATCATTCAAAAATCAGAATTTTTGTATAGATAGATAGTCAAAATCTCGTTTCATTCACTTTATTGGTTGACTGTGTATCTATAGGTCCCGTATCCAAATTTGCAAAAAGTATAGTGTATAAACTCCCTTAGTATTTAGAATTCAATGTTTTATAGTGGCGTTCATTATAAAGACATTTACTTTACCAGCATTTAACGTTAATCGAAGCTTAAGATAAGACTGATTCGCTAAAAACCAAATGAAAAACTGCAAGCGTTTGCAAGGTATTTTCCCGCGTCGGGATTTATCAATAAAAAACCTACTCCTATTATTATTATTATTGTTATTATTATTATTATCATTATTTTCTTTTAATTATTAAAAAATTCGACTTCCTTTTCTGTAATTTCCATCAATTACAAAGTAATGGTAGAATGGTTAATAGAAATTATAAAATCAAGAATCGCCGTTATCTATTAAAAATATCAAAAACAAAAGAATTATAAGAGAGTAAAAATAAAAATAATAAAATAAATTGTAATTAATTGAATCATTAAGACCATGAAATTCTCCATTAAACAATATTTTAAAATAATCTCAGATATGGTCTGTTGGCAATTATAGAAAACAATAATAATAATAATAATAATAATGATAATAATAATAATAATAATAATAATAATAATAATAATAATAATCAATTAAAAATCATCGAATTCAACACTAATTAATTAATTAATTTTCAAATAAATACCAATCTATCAATAATTTTATTTTGTTAATAATGATAACAAACAATAATTAGACACATATTGTATGTGACAGCATCTCATCAACGGGATGGTAACATATAAAAATGTTCCAATTGATTTGACAGGCATTGGTAACCGAGAAAAACAATATTAACAAACAAGGGGGGGGACGCATAACAAAATCTAACGAATAGGCAAAATGATGGACGTTTTTGTTGAAAAAAATCCATTTGTATTCATGTCCAATTGTCAATCAATTCAATTTTAAATAGAACAAAATAAAGACGACAACAACAGCAAAAATATTCAATTAATAAAGAATAACACTAGTTTTTAATCAATGATTAGCCTTTGGGGAAAAAGGATAAATGCCGCTGGGGCCCCACGAACAAGTGAATAGCCAAAGCTATCTTTTCTAAATGCATTACTGTAGTAGAAATATTAGAAAATGTTAGAATCTAAAACTGTGCATGGATCCCCCAAAAGTCAAATTTGCCTGAGGCCCCCGCATCTATCTAACATGCCACTGATGTAGCTATTAAATTGTTGGTCAAGTGTAATCTTAAGCCCCGTCCACATTTATCGAATGATCACGAAGGAATTGGTACAAACGGAAATGTAAACATAGTGTTAAGGGCAATGCAAACACGATCAAATGGAAACGAAGGTCAAGGAACGGCTTGAACAACGGCTCGATTCGATTCGTTCGCGTTTGGTCCCATTCCTATTCTTTTTTTATAATCGCTGTTTCGTTCCCTTTCGTACCCAATCTTTCGTGATTGTTCGATAGATGTGAACGGTGTTTTAGAATACGTTTCAAATTCGTAAACGTGTTAGTATAGATAATATAGAGACTTATAGTTGACCAATAAAATAATCCACTTCATTTAAATAGTATTTTCAGCTACGCCACTGCTTTCAGGTGTTGATAATGTCGTGATTTAAATTAAAAATACAGATTTATATATAAAAAAGAGACGAAAAAAAACAAACGAAATATAAGAGAATTGTTAAAAGAAAGAAAATGGTCGCGTGTTTAAAAATGTATTGCATGTGTAAAAATGCCGTAAAAAACTTTTTTATAATTCCAACAAATCGTGATAGAAATCGAACTCTCGACCACGAAAAGCAACAAAGTTTTATTTTAGTGAAGAACTACCACAACCACCACCACCATTATTGGGGAAAAACTATAAACGTAACGAAAAGATGATGATGGTTGTTGTTGGTAGTGGTAGGTAGTGGTAGGTGGTGGTGGTGGTGGTGAAATATTAATGATTTTCCATATTTTTCCCACCGCCCATATCTACAATCAACATAAAAATTTACATATTTATAAATCTTTCAAACAAATATTTATTATTATCGTTGTTGAAATATAAGCCACTCTAAATTTATTAATATTAACAACAATCATGATAATAATAATAATAATAATAATAATAATAATAATAATAATAATAATAATAACAATAACTTCCTTCCCCATCTATTTCTCTATTTATATCCAAATTTTTTTTATCCCTCTTTGAATGTCTGTATAATAGATATGTTATTCTAATTATCAGTAAATGCAAAACTAAATTTGGAAATGAGTCACTTTTTTTCCCATTGGAACAATTATTTGTTTCTTTGTTTGCGGTCAACCATCAGACTCTAACATCCGTTCGAAAAAAAATTGTATTTTGCCAATTATCATAATGATTTATTATTAAAAAAATCAAAAAAAAAATTATTGAAAGAGGTCACAATTAAAGAATATTGATTAAATCAGAATTTCCTGCCCAGTTTCTTTGTGTATTAAATTGAATTATCATTACCATTTTTTTTTCTTTTGATTTAATACAGTGATTTCCAAATTGTGGAGATGCGACGACATTCAAGGTGATTACAATTATAATGCAATTAGATAATTAATGGTATAAACAGGAGAAAGGAAGATGCACACAATATACAATTTCCAATACATTTTCAATTGGACACAAATCAGATCCCTGATTATTGTTGGTTGTATTAATTAGAGATTTCAGTAATCCTATAGACAAATACACAACACCCAAACAGTGGGGGCGAATATCAAATTTTCTCCAATGATGGAGAGACCCCCAAATTCAAATTTACCCCTTTCGTCAACAAAATAACACACCACTGATTTAACTTCAAATCAAAACATCACCATAACTTTTCAATTGGATACAAATCAGGTCATTATAATGGCCAAATATTTAGAAATAATTGAATTTTGAACAGGTTTTTTATGTGTGTGTGTGTGTGTGTGTTATCAATTGATACTTTGTTGCATAATTCTTTCAATTTTAACTTCCTTATTATACAATTTGATCTTTTATCAAATTTTTCTTATTCGATTTAATTAATCAAAGCAATTAAAATTGATACACAGATTAATACAAAATAACTATCAAACAGAGATTATTCAAAAAAACAAAAAAGTATATATTTAGTGTTAAAAAAAAACGATAAATAAATATCTAATGATAAACAAAATTTGAAATTCTTAACATGTATTGCGTGAGAAATTCACTATTATTTTATGATTATTATATATTTTTTCTACTACTACTCTCTCTCTCTATTTCTTTTCTTTAATCTCATCTTCTTCATCTTCATTTATTTATAATTATAATCTAATTATAGATTGTCATAAAAATGAAATATGTTTGATATGACAAATCAGATATTTTTCCAACATTTATAATACCAAAATACGGAAATATATACTGACTGTCCGTTAAACAGCATTTACAACAAATCTATTCTATTCTGGAATCCATGTAATGTTATTTAGAGATCATCGGCCGCCTACGTTGAATATTTAATTAATCCGGAAACAAACAAAAATTCACTTGTTTATTTATAAATCAAGTAGTTTTAGAGTACACCAAATAACGAACATACGGTATATATGTATAAAATACTTATATATCTATAGATGTTTTGTTGTTCTATTTATTATACATCTATTTTATGGATCTTTTAATAATTTTATGTTTTGTCATAATATTTTCTAGTTATTAAAATAAAATTACAGATTGTCTACAGATAGCTTCTGTTAAATAAACTGTAACGGTTTTCTCTCACAGTAGTAACTATACCGTGCGACATATACCTACCTACATCATCATCATCATCATCATTATATATCGAGAGAAAATATTATAAAACTAAGACGACAATTTAATGGCTGTATTTACGATGTTCTGTACATCTGTATTTATAAAATAATAATAAAAAATCCATATAAACAAAGAGAAATATTTCGCTATTAAAATTCTCTTTGTTCTCTCAATCAAAATTACAAACAACAACAACAACGAACACTAAATAACGTTAAGTTTTAGAGAGTTGAAATAGATATAAATTGATAGTTTTATAACTATCTATCTAGTAGTAACTATCTAATAATAATTACAATCTTTAATTCGTTTTATTGTCTCTAGATCTTTAGTCTTTAGTTTTATTGTTGTTTTTTTTAAGTATATACCTTCTTACCTCTGTTCCACTGTCATTGTTGGAAAGAAATCATTTGTCATTTCTTCTAAACAGATTTTCATGGGAATGTGAACTTTAAATATTGCCCAGTTTCTATTATTATTATTATGATGTTTTGATAATAATGAATGACAATTTTATTATTTTCCTGTATATTTTTACATTTTCTATTATTATTATTTTTTTCGATATTAATCTTTATGGTGATAGTTGAAAAAGAACAACTTTCATGAACAATTCAACATGTCAACAACATATCAATTGTAATATAGTTTTAACCTGAATCAGTGGGTATTTTTCATCTTTATTCTTCAACAACAATGACATTACATGACAATGAACTATATGTATAAAAGACAAATTGATTGCACTACCACAACTTTTCAATTGGATTGAAATCGGATAATATTAATGGTCTCTTAACGAGCCCTAACAACATAAGGTACGAACGATACTAGTTTACAAACATTTCTATTGATAATTTGTCTTAAAAAAAATGTTATATGTACTATCGCAAAATTTAGCTTTGTAGCACAACGACACTCTATATTCCAAAATAGTAAATTTTATTTAAACGCAAAATTTCATTGGATATGAACAAAACAAACAAAAATTAACCAATGTTTTGATAATTTAATGTTCGGACGATCATTAATTTTAATATTTAAAACGACATCACCTTTGGCCTTTATGACCGCCTGTATTCTGGCTGGCATGGATTCCAGCATTGATCTACAATATCCTGGTGTGGAGAAGATGCCCAAATTTCTATCAGTTTCTCCTTTAATTCAGTCATTGATCTTTGCGGATTATTTCTTAAATAACTTTTCATCCGGCGGAGGTTTGGACTGCTTGAAGGGCATGTTAGATCTCTAATGTTGTGTTCTCCGAACTATGTTTTTGTTGTTTTCGCCGTGTGGCATGATGCCCCATCTTGTTGAAAAATGAAGTGTCCATCTGTATAGAGCTCTTCCACACTAGATAATAAGACTGTTACTCAGAATTTGCTGATATTTACTTGCATTTACTATTCCATATATTATTTCCATCTTTGCTACACCATTTCCTGGCATACACCCCAAAATCATGACTCCTTTTGCGAATTTTACGGTCCTTTTAGAACAGTCTTTGTGAAAAGCCTCTATTCCTACAGTCACCCACGAAGACGTCCAATTTGGATTCATCACTAGATATAACTTTGGACCAGTCTCCTACTGTTCAGTGTAACTTAGACTTAGCCCAAATTACACGGTTGTTCATTTGTTTTTTGTTAACAGTGGTTTTTCTTTGGTCTATAGTAAATTAATTTCAAATTAAAGTAAACGCACATTAACAATATGTTTGTATTTTTGCTTTATACTTTATAGAAATTAAGTCCTGATTTTAGCACCGGCTTTTGAATTAAAGAGGGTGGCTCTTATCAATTTTCACTAGTTGCCTCCTCATTCTAGGAGTCACTTTCTTTGGTTGGCCACTACTTTTTCCACAAATTCCGTTACCATTTGCTTCGTCATAACATTTAATAATGTTTCCTACAGTGGATTTCGTCAAATTCAAATTTTTCTCAATGGTACGCATGCTTTCTCCTTCATTGTATTGTTTCACTATAATGTCACAGATTTTCTTTGGAGTAGCCTTGCCACTACCCATTTTTACCAGCACACATTGAATTTAATTGTAACACTAGGCTGAGGAAACTGATAACCATCAAATCTGTCATTGTTTCGTACCACCATTGATTAAAATTTATTAAAAGCCCCAGTGGTCCGAACATTAACTTACCAGCGTCAATAAGTGAATGTTTCATTTTCCTTCTTTTTTTTAAATTATGACTTGAAATTGTGTATTCACCAAATCATTCACAAGTTTCAGTACGTATAAGCAATATTAATTATTCAAATTGGTACCGTCCGAACCTTCTGTTGTTAGTGATCGTATTTTTGATCCTTCAAGCATAACTTGTAGTTAGCTAACAAGCAATTAAACTCTCCCAAAAAATGTAATGAAAATCTTACTAAATTGGTACTTTTATTTAGTAAAATATTTTAGTTTATTGTGTGTTTTTGCTAATAATCATTTAGCAAAACCTCAATTATCTAAGAAAAATTATTCTCCTACTCCTTACAGACAATTTTTCCTCAGGCAAAGATACTAGTAGTATGCCTCCAACATTTGGACGTCCTGATAATGATTTAACAGAAGAACGTTTAGTACATATATTGAATGAAGCTAACCAATTCCAACATCTAAAACCAAGTCATATAACAACAACAACAGCAATGACAACACCAACAACAACAATAGAAGATAGTCATAGTAATGATGATTCAAAATCACCACATGGACAATGTTTAAGTCCATTTTCAAGGGATTCCTCACAGAATCGTCGATTGAAAAAATATGAAAACGACGATATACCACAGGAGAAAGTCGTACGGATTTATCAAGAAGAATTAGCCAAATTAATGGGTAGACGAATGGATGATCCACGTAATCCACGTGATACATTTCCTAGGTGAGTTGGAAATTTTTAACAAATGAACAAAATCTCTAAACTAATCAATAGTATGTTCTTTCCACAATTATTTAGTGGCGGTCAAATGGATCGAACACAAGAAGAGATACGTATAGCATTAGATGCTTATCATCGTGAAATTGTTAAATTAAATCAAAATCCAAATACTGGACAAATACCAAATTTAGGTTTATTAGCATTACAACAACAAGCATTAGCACAACATCAAAATTTATCAAATGGTGGTGTACAAGATTTATCATTACCAAAAGATAAAACGAAAACATTAAATGGTAATGATGATAAAGATATTAAGGATACATCATCAATAAATACAACAACAACAACAACAACAAATGATGAAAATTTAAGACATTCCGGTAGTGCGTTTAGTTTGGTTCGACCAAAAATTGAACCTGGTACTACAACACCACAACAACAACAATCTAGTGGTTCAACAGCATCAAGTCCATTAAGTAATACAATTTTACCACCAGCAATGACACCAAATGATGATTTTAGTGGATCAACAGTTGCTAGTCCATTACAAAGGATGGCATCAATAACAAATTCATTAATATCACAACCACCAACACAAACACATCATACATCATCACAACGTCCATTAAAAGCTGTATTACCACCAATTACACAACAACAATTCGATCAATATAACAATTTAAATACAGAAGATATTGTTAAAAAAGTTAAAGAACAATTAAGTCAATATTCAATTAGTCAACGTTTATTTGGTGAATCAGTATTAGGTTTATCACAAGGTTCAGTTAGTGATTTATTAGCAAGACCAAAACCATGGCATATGTTAACACAAAAAGGACGTGAACCATTTATACGTATGAAAATGTTTTTAGAAGATGATAATGCTGTCCATAAATTAGTTGCTAGTCAATATAAAATTGCACCAGAGAAATTAATGAGAACTGGTGGTTATGGAGGTGGTGAGTATTATTTATTATAAAATGAAAACAAACAAAAAGCAAACATTAAAATTTAAATTAGACTTTTATTATTTTTATCAAACAGGTAGTTCTATTGGTAAACCAATACCACCAACACCGAAAATGTTAAGTGAAGTTGCTGTTGCTGCTGGTTTAATCAATAAAATACAAGAAAATCCAAATTTATTACCACCATCATTACAAATCGGACCACTACCACCAAATCCAAATCTACAACAACAACAACAACAACAAAGTAGTGGTGGTGGCGGTGGTGGTAGTAATAGTGGAGGAGGAGGACCACCGCCGCCACCACCACCACCACCACCACCAATGTTACTAACACCACCAGGTGTACCACCCCATCATGCTATTAATCTACAAAATCCTGAACATTTGAAAAAATCAAATCCAAGTCCACATAGTACTGGTAGTAATAGTGGTAGTAATACAACTGGTTTACCACCACATTCACCAATGCCACAACATCAAGTCACATTAAGAAATATGCATCAACATATGTCACCTAGTGTCTATGAAATGGCTGCATTAACACAAGATTTAGATACACAAGTGATAACAACTAAAATCAAAGAAGCATTATTAGCTAACAATATCGGACAAAAGGTAAAATTTAATTGAGCATGCGATAAAGTATTTATTGGTACTAATACTACTTTTTATCATTGTAGATTTTTGGTGAAGCAGTTTTAGGATTATCACAAGGTTCAGTTAGTGAATTATTATCAAAACCAAAACCATGGCATATGTTAAGTATAAAAGGTCGTGAACCATTTATACGTATGCAATTATGGTTAAATGATGCACATAATATTGATCGTTTACAAGCATTGAAAAATGAACGACGTGAAGCAAATAAACGTCGTCGTAGTTCTGGTACTGGTGGACATGATAATAGTTCGGATACATCATCAAATGATACATCCGAATTTTATCATTCAAATTCTCCAGGACCTGGACCAACATCAGCAAAAAAACAACGTGTATTATTTAGTGAAGAACAAAAGGAAGCATTACGTTTAGCATTTGCATTAGATCCATATCCGAATGTGGCAACAATTGAATTCTTAGCTGGTGAATTAGGTTTAAGTAGTCGCACAATAACAAATTGGTTCCATAATCATCGGATGAGATTGAAACAACAAGTACCACATAACAACAACAATAATAATAACAATAATAATAATAATAATAATAATAATGATCTACCACCAACAAGAGATCAAGCAACACAACAACAACAAGGACCATTTGATCCTGTACAATTCCGACTGTTATTAAACCAAAGATTATTAGAACTATCAAAAGAACGTATGGGATTAAGTGGTGTACCATTACCATATCCACCATATTTAACAACAACAAATACAAATCTAGCAGCATTAATTAGTCGTGGTTTATTACCAGCTGCTGCTGCTGCTGCTGCAGCCGCTGATGTGGATCTAGCCGCATTAAATATTGCTGTTAAAGAACAAATGAGCGGTTTGGATCTATCAATGACAACATTGAAACGTGAACCAAATGATTATGATGATGACGATGATGTTGGTAGTAATGTTGGATCTGAAGATTCCAATATTAGTAGTAATCATAGTTTGATTAAAACTGAACATAAGGAACAACCTGTACATCAATTACCACAACAACAACAACAACAACACCACCAACACCAACAACAACAAGGTCGTTCGAGTCGAAGGAAACCTGTAGCACCACAATGGGTAAATCCAAATTGGGAAGATGATAATAAAAATGATAATAAAAATAATAATAGTGATGAAGTTATAATAAATGGTGTATGTGTTATGCAAACAAGTGATGATTATGGACGTACAAATCGTACAAATGAAGAAACAATACTTATTGAACCCACACCTGTTCTAGATCATCATCATCATCATCATCATCAGCATCATCATCAACATCATTATGATGATGATGATATACATAGTGATACATCATCAATTAGTAATGATAATGATAACGATCATGATAATGAACGAACAACGAATAGTGATAATAATATTAAAATTGAACAAGAACAACAACCTGATGAAATCGATGATGATATTGATGATGATAAAGATGATGATAATAAAGATAATGAAGATGAACGGTGGGATTATTAAATATTACATCAATAACAACAACAACACGAACACAATCCAAAGACTTTAAAGTGCAATCAATCAATCAATCAATCAATCAATTAATCGAAAAATCATTATGAACTTTTGTTAAAAGTTTCCGAATATAAAAAAAACAAAAAAACGAAAAATTCACAAAAGAATCTCATTAAATTGTGATTTTTTCCCCTTAATTTAATTAAAAAAAAACAACACAACCGGTCTTTCCAATTAATTTTTCTCAAATTTTTTCGTTTATTTTTATTTTTTATTTTTGTTTCTCTCATCAATAATATTTATGTATGTAGTTATTATATTATAAGACTGTTACCAATTATTATTAATTATTGATTAATTAATTATAACCAAATTTTTTTGGGACAAAAAAAAACGGCTATTTGCAAAGCAAAAATGTTATAAACATTGTGATATTTGCTTATTGTTCTATTATTTTTTAAAAACGAAAAGAAATGAAAAAAGTATATATATTTGGGGATAATTTTTAGAGAAAAAAAGTTTTTTAAATGGCCAAAATGCAATATTTCAAAAGTATTTTAAATCTCTCATTCACAAAACAAACAAAAAAATAAATAAATAAATAAATAAGAGATTAAAAAAAATCATGTGTATATGTAAATGTCGCATTTTTTCTAAAAAAAGATATCCAAAAAACAATTACAAAAAATTAGATGTCAGTGTTTCGTACTTTTTGGCGTTATTTATTATTATTATTATTCATTATTATGAATTATTATTATTATTATTATTAAGATTTTTGGAAAAATTTTAGAAAATATATACATGTTTTTTTCTTTTATTATTATTATTATTATTAATTTCAATGTAAATATGGCACGTTTTCAAATTTAGAATTTAAAAGTTTATATTTAATTAAATAAATAAATAAATAAATAAATAAGAACAAATTAGGGCCTAAATCGTGTTCGAAAATCGTTAAAAATTTCCAGTTTTGATTATCAAAAACACGAAAAAAAATTAATTAAATTTTAATATTTTTAAAATATCTTCTAGTCTTTCCATAAGGGCATCTTGTTTTTTTTATTTTTGTGGTGTTTTTTTTTGTGTTTGAACGACGTTGAAAAATAAAACAAACCAGCAGACGAACAATAGTTAAAAACCAGGCCAGTAAAAACCG
Source organism: Meloe dianella (assembly GCA_028455855.1). NCBI lineage: Eukaryota > Metazoa > Arthropoda > Insecta > Coleoptera > Meloidae > Meloe > Meloe dianella. Next base: position 1,251,457 of record JAPTHL010000130.1, read on the forward strand.
ATCAGTAAACACGTCTTTATTAACAAGTTCGACTTGTCCAAAATCACTCGCCCGTTTCAAATGTTGTACAAGAAATTGACAAGCTAGTTATACTTGTACATGTCGATTTGAACAAGACCAACTTGTTAATAGACGTGTATATATTTAATATTACAGCTTTAATTTTTTTATCTGATAATAACAAATATCATTAAATTATATGAATATAGATTTAACGAAAATAAATTAAAATTAAAAAAAATGCATATCGTTATTTGTAAGTAATTTAAAGAAGAAAAAGAAAGAAAAAAAAACAACAAATAATAATAATTAATAAAATTACGAATCCACCCAAATCGAGATGAATTTATTAAGATCAAAAATGAAACAAAATATTCCGCCATTATTTATTGGTTTTTTTTTCTTGCTTTATTCTATTTCTCTAAACTGTTATTTTATTATTATTATTATTATTATTATTATACACAAGAATGAATCTTCCAATAATAACGAAAATTTCGCAAAAAAATCAAAGATTAATTAAACTTAAATAATAATAATAAACGAATGAACACTGAAATTTTCGCTGATCAAATTAAAACAATTGTATATTATGTGCAATATTTTGAATCTTTTTTCTTTAATAAAATTTAGAAAAATGAAAATGAAAGAAAATTAGAAATTGTATATTTTTAGCAATATACTTACAAAACAAAAATTTTGAAAAAAATTTGTAATTCTTCCAATTGTAATCAATGTATACACACACACACACACACACACACACACACACACACACACACACAAACACACATTGTATAAAAACAGACATACAAAAAAAATACATTAAATATTATTGAAAATAATAATAATAATACGTAATATTCTGCTCTTAAATAATAAGGTATTATTAATTAATATTGATGATAAGATGATAAGAGAACGAAAGTGGAATATTTCCAAAATAAATATATTAATTTTAATATAATTATTGAAACATAAGAAAAAAAAAATTTTAAGTGAGAGACATTAGCAAAATATGTATAAAAAAATGCACATTTTTAAATAACTGCATGTAGAATAATATTTAATAGTGTAATAGAGGTATTTTTTTTGCAGTAGAAATATTTAATGACTTTCTTTATTATTATTATTATTAATTGTTTTCCATTATTATTATTATTATAATTATTGCAAATTTTGTCTTGTTTAATTTTTACAAAAAAAGCAACTGTATTGTTATAGTTTAGTTTTTGTTTTTTTTCTAGTTTTGCTTTATAAATATTATTATTATTATTATAAATTTGATAATTTACTTATACATGTAAATATTTATATCATATCATTCTCTTTTTGAAATTTCTAAATTAAACAATTCACTGTAACTAAAATGGAAATCTTTTCTTTTATTTCTACTTGGTTATTATTATTATTATTATTTGTTGTTGTTGTAGTAGATAGTAGTAGGCATTATTATTTTTCTAAAAAAATACAAAAAACATCAACAAATTTATTAACAAATCAATAAACAAACAAACAAACAAATGAACATAATAGAAATATACTAAAAAGAATCAGTCAGTTTTTAATTAAATTTATTTAAACTTCAGTACTTGAATAATCTAAATAATTACGATTTTCATAACTATTCAATGATTCCCATTCATTTTGTTCATTTGAATCAAATTCATACATTGTCATTAGATTTTGTCTTAAACGTGTTAATTGTTGTCGCCTACGTGCCATTAGATATACCTATAATTTTTTATTTAAATAAATCCAAACAGTTTTTAATTAATTGAATTAATTAAAATAATTTTCAATTAATAATCAATAATAAATTATACTACCAATGCTGATAAAATCATTATAAAAAATACGACAACTAATGGTATAATGAAATATAGATGATCTTGACCTGTATCATCATCATCATCATCATTAAGTGGTGGTACTGTTGTTGTACAATTATCGAAAAAAACAATTTTCCATCTTAAACATTCTCCTAGATTTTCTTGATATTTTACGAATGAGAACTATAAAAATTTTGACATTTGTAGAAAAATTTGAGGTTATCTATGTCAATGACAGTTGTTTCAAATAAGTTTCTAAAGGTGCCTACACACACAACTGCAAGCTTGAGAAGCCATGTATGGTCAAGCACATTTGAACGTCTGTAGGATAATTTTGTGCAATCATTTCGATTGTACAATCATTAGCGGATTTATGATTTTTCCATCTATAGTCTAATACATTTTATTGCCTATATCCATGTTGATGCTTTACATATTTCTGATTGTACCTACTCAGATAACCAAATATACTTTCCGAACTTTGCCTTGGATCTGCAAGCATATTCAGTTCGACAAAATTTGCTAGCATTCTGCGTACAATTCGTGCTTGCATACTGCTGGCGGTGTAAGACTATCTAGTAAAATGCAAGCATGACCTGCTTATTTCATGAATAAATACAAAAAGAAACAACAACAACAACAACGATCATCGACGGCTATCACCCATTCAAGTACTATCTAACCGTGCCCAACGTAACTTGATTTCGATGTTCAAAAGGGCGCTTGTGAACCAACGTGATATGAACGTTTCCATTTATCTTGTTCGAATTCACTCTAAACCTATTGTTTGTAACTATCTGGTACTACACAATTTTGCCTACTAGGTTATTGAAGAATATTTATACACTCGTCCCATTGATTAATTACATAATCGCCAATAGTATTGACCTTTCAAATATGGCGTCTTACATAATCGCCAATAATGTCGACCACGCAAAAATGGCGCTTAGCAATTTACGCACGTCACTGGATATTAATATTTGTTATTACCCTAGCGACCTGAATACTTTAGACACATGGGTGGAGTGTGTGGGGACAACACTGATCTGCCTCTAATATGTAGTACGAATGTTTACTTAGACAGGCTGCGACCGCAGAAGTCTACGGTTCTGCCAGCAAAACCAGCTCATGAGAAAGCAGGCATGCTGGCAATTTGCTTGCAGACTGCCCAGTCTTTGGTTATCTGATTAGATATAATACTTTATGTAAATTAAATACATTTCATTTGATCAACAATAATATTTATCTGTGAGTCGATGCGCCTTCGTAAATTTGCCGTCTTAAGCTTCAACCTACCTATATATATATATATAGTCTTATGATAGTAAATCTGTCACTATGTACAAACAGCTTCAAATTGAAATTCAATTATGTATGCTGGCACAAGCCGTGCATGGGAAGTAGAACGTAAAATGTGGACCTATGCAAGATTTTCAAGCTTGTATAGTGTTCCGAAAATGTTAGTGATATTATGGCCTTGCAATTGTAATAATGAGAGTCGTAATAGTAGGAGAGAAAAAGCCGGACATGCAGACAGAGTCGGCATAAGATTTGTCTCTCATATTTATCTTAGAAAATAAAAAAAATCAAATATGAATATACCTGAGTTGAGAGCTCTGATTGGAATGCAGGCTCTAGTTTATGGTTGGTTTTTATGCAATAGAGAAATACCATAATATTAGCAAAATTTTTGGAACACTTTACAAGCAAACGTCAGTCGTCTTTGAGCTCTCATTGGTGTCAATTCTTTTTTTAATTATGTCTAGCAATATAAAAAAAGATAAACGGAGAAGACTTTATTCGAGCATACCAAAATCATCCATGTTTCTAGCACATTAAATGCAAAGATTACTATGATAATGGGAAGAGGGGTGCAGCATACAAGGAGTCACGAGTGACCAGAGGTTTAAATAAGTTTCTTCTTTTATTCAAAGGATGGAGAGCCGACTCTGTAATGTAATGTTCGTCGAATGTTCGCAGTAAAACTTTTGTTATATAACAAGCACACTACGAACATCTGCCGATCCATTTTTGAGTCGAGCATGCCATGAGCAAGATCATAACAAGCTAAGTAAATAAAAGTAGATATCGAAATAAAGATTAGTTTCGTGAGTGATTCGTTGATGTCTGTAAATTACACAAATGAGCAAATTGCAATGACCGCAGACCTAATGCAAAGTTCCTTATTCTAAACAAACAACATGTATTTTTTCCTATCAACAACTAAAAGAATACATTAGAAATGGTATATAGCAGAAAAAAGAAATACTGAACGGTGGAAAACATAAAAGCCGAGATACCAGCGAATGATTATCCAACAGTTAAACGAATGTCAGTTATTGTCTGTGAATACTCTGTGAATAATATAAGAACAGCTGAATATTATTTTCGAACTTAGACGAGACATGGCTGATACAGTGAAGCCCTGTCCACATCTATCGAAAAATCACGAAGGCCGATAGTTGTCGGTACCGCAAAAAAAATAAATCGTTCGCGTTCGATCGTATTCCCATAGTGTAGATTGAAATAACAAGGTCATTCATCTACTTAAGTCTTCGCATGACTGTCCCATTCGTTCGCGTTTGATCTCATTCGTATCCAATTTTTTTCAATTTTTAATACGTCCTTATTCGTGCCCGTTCCTTCGTGATCGTTCGATAGAAGTGGACGGGGACTTAAACCTATCTATTAATATTCAAGAAAAATATTTCCGAGTTTTCCTCTGTACACCATGAAGACATGAGATAAATTTTCAACTCTTTGAAAGAACATTCGAGGACTAATTTGCTAATTTGACTGCCATATTGTTGGGTGGGCTACAAGATTGTTTGCTGTGCTTTGGAACATCTGCGCCTACCCTTAGTTAATATTTAGTTGATGAATCTTAGTTTACATCACGTGATTTACGTGTTGCTCTCATTGTTTTATTTACTGAATTATAGACAATCTATTTTTTTGTCGTTCTAATGATTTGCCGCAAACATTAGATAAACATACCTATAATGTAAAAATATTATAGGCGAATAGTAAGGAATTTAAATACAAATGTATTTATATAGGTACATATTTGATTAGGCGCAGGCAACTATATGGTAGAATTGCCTGTGTTTATATTTAAATAAAAATACAATTATATTTGATTTATGTTAGCGTTAGCGTTTGGTATGTGGAAACTATGACTGAAATTGATGTAATTTTTTTGATCGCACTGTACACCCTATGAGACTATTGATGACTCATCAATTAATGATCACAATAGAACGGAAAGAGTACATTTTGAGGAAATTAAGCATTTTTTTACAATATTCAACTTAATTTAAGTAAATAAGTAAAGCAAATTCTAATTCTAAATACTTACCATAATCGAGTTGAATTGTCACAAATCATAATTTTATTCAAGCAAACACCACTAAATTTACAAAAAAAATCAATTAAACACCGAAAAATCAATTAAAATACACACACAAACCACAATAAATTAATCGAAAAAACTATAAGACCTAACCTGTTGATTAGGACACACAATTTTACACTATAAAAATTATTAAAACTACACAAAATTATTATATCAACACATTAATTAGATTTAAAATAATACGAATGTAATTAGTAATTAATTAGAAATTGATTAATTAATCGATAAATTAGTAATTTTCCAACCGATAAAAACGTAATTAAACAATTGAAATTCGCGTACTAAAATGGCGACTGGCATAGAGTTCTAGTGAAAAAATAACAGATGTCGCTACAATTTACTTGGTGATCCACTTATTGAAATAAATATTGAAATGATACAAAACTAATGAATTTTCATAGAAAATTACTGATTATACGATTACATTATACAAATTTCAATATAAATGGGTATTTCTATCAATTTATGATCTTTTATGAAAGGGCTACGATTAGTATCCATAATTAGCGCCAGCTATGTTGTGCTGTCACAACAACACCTTTTAAATCAAATAAACGTACAAATGTCTCCGTAATATTCAATTCTAGCAAGACTAATTATTGAATATTACGATAATTATTGTTTTTTTTTTGATAAACATAATCACTTCAAAGACGTCAACTTGATATTGTAGCTTATTAGATGTAGTCAATTTTAAATAGTCCGCCTAAAAATTGACGATAGAGCGTCATCTGTGCTTTCTTATGGCAATAATTAGAGTGACTTTTGGACTGTTATAACCTAACTTTTTTTGTTCAATTTAATTCAATTATTTCTGGTTAATTTTTTGTTGGTCGATCGAAATTTAATTTCTAATTGAAACAGAAAAAGAAAACACAATGAGTAACGATCGCTCGAAAAATGTTAAAACGACAGAAGGAAATGTCGACGATGAACTTTCCGATTTATTAGATAGTAAGTTATTTTTTGATATTTCTAAAAAAAAATCATAATTGCATAATCGACTTTGCACCCTGTGTTGTTAATTTTAGGCGCATTAGAAGATTTCAAAAAGGATCCAATCAAAGATACTGTAAAAACTGATGAACCACAAGTTGAGGAAATTGATAACAAAAGTGGTGATGATGATGGCGTTGATAATATTGAAGAGAATTCCGAACCAAATTTAGAAGGATGGAATGAAGAGTTTATACGTGAAGCAGCTGCTCAATTTGAAGCAAGTTTAGCTACATTTTTAAATCAGAGTAATGATGATAGTAATCCATTAACACCAGAACAAATACAACAGAAATTCCAACAAATGGCCGGTGATAATATTGATAAAAACCACCATTAAAAAAAATCTAATTATTTCTTTTTGAGCAGAAGCTGCACAACAAGTAGTTGAAAATCCAACAGTTACAACAAATACAACTGATTTTGCATCGACAATATCACAAACAATACAAAATTTGAATACAGGTGCTGAAAATCTACAAAATCCATTATCAGAACAAGATATTTTAAATATGTTTAATAATGGTAGTGGTGGTAATGAGAATGATACAAATGCATTTCTACCATTTATGCAAGGAATGATGCAAAGTTTATTATCAAAAGATGTTTTATATCCAAGTTTGAAAGATATTTTAGAAAAATTCCCAGATTGGTTAAATACAAATCGTTCAAATTTAACCGATGACGATATCAATAAATATGAAAAACAAATTAAATTAATGGATGATGTTTGTAAAGAATTAGAAAATGAAAATGATACTGATAGTAATGAAATGAAAAAAGAACGATTTGAAAAAGTCTTAAATCTAATGCAAAAGGTAAGTTATTATGAAAATACAACAATTTTGAACTTCTGGAACCATGACGCTCACATTCACATTATCCGGTCACGACAAAAAAAAACGGATAGTAGCCGGACGCTTAGTGGCGTATGTAACCAAATGTATTCTTTCCCATTAATAGTTTTGTTCTTCCCCAAATAACCAAATATGCTGGCAGAACCATATACTTCTGCGGTCGCAGCCTGCCTTCGATCTGCAAGTATATTCAGTTCGGCAGAAATTCCTAGCATGATGCGTACAATTCGTATTTGCACCCGACGGCATGAACGTTTCCATTTATATTGTTCGAATTCATCCTAAGCCTAATACAGAAGCAATTTTGTGAGTGGAACCAGCTTGTAGCTCTAAGACAGGCTGCGGCCGCAGAAGTCTACGGTTCTGCTCTTGAAAGAGCAGGCATGCTGCCAATCTGCTTGCATACTGCCAGTCTTTGGTTATCTTGGTCCAGTTTGTTCACGATTCAGCATAAAACACATCATTTATTACTAGAAAACTGAGTTCGATACGCAAAGAAAAAATCCGGATAATGTGAAAGAGTGCTAAATTTGTTTGTTTGTGCGCTTTTTCGCCGTCCGATCGAAGATACGTAACGTCACAGCAATGTAAAAAATAAAATGTCAACCATAGCCGTATAAAAATAATCTTTGCCATGCTTTCAAATTGGCCTTTCCGCACAGACAGGCAGTGGCGATCCTATCTACTGTGCGAGTGGTGCATCGCACAAGGACTGCCAAATTTTGGGCAGCCCAGTGGCCAATATATTAAAAAAAAGAGATTTATATTCACAGAAATATTACTTTTAGAACTACAGGACTTAAAAGGGACGGCCACTTTCCCGGAGACACATGGGCGGCCAAATATCTAGCATCTCCGCTGCAGACACGTAACGTAACGAAAGGAGACTATGGCGTAACATCTGGGCACCGTAAAACAGGCGTATACAGACGTGTGAAAGTGAGATAGACTAAGTTGTTTCATTTTAATTTTTAGTTAAATAATTCAAATTGCGCAACTAGAAGTCCGATCGTTTGCCAGACATCACCATTTAAACTAGCTGGGCATAATATTAAGGAATTATTATGCTACGACCACACCTGCGTCCCGAGTCTTCGTCTATTTATCGCGCTAAATTGTCACGTAGTGCCGTGGCCACACTTACGTTTAACGCCTCATTGCAGGAATATGCGTCACGATAGGCGCAGGTCTGGCCATAGCAGTGCGTCCACTTGATCGGTGGCTCGGATCAAAGTAGAGCTGTCCCGACGGAAAATACATGTTAATAAATGGAGACGCATCCATTTGGTTCGTAGACCGGAGCGGCTCTCGAGATTTCTCTGGGGCAGACCGCTCCGATTCGATCCAGTGGAGGCAGAGCGGGTCGGGATTTTCAACAAATTGCAATTTTTTGTGTTTATGTCATGGACCCACATGTTTCATTTACGTTCGTTTTATTTTTGTCTCCACCATTATAGCCAAAAACAACATTTTTTCGTGAGGCTCATATCATTAAACATTTTTACTGTTTTACGCAAATTTTTGGAAATGATGACACCGCAAAACGGGTCTTAGTAATTAAAAAAAAAGTATCTATCCGCCACCGCGTTTATAGTGGACGCACTGATTTACGTTGTGACGTTACGTCTCTGTGTGGATAGTCCTTAATGTAGAAAAAGCTTAATTCACTAATTATCCGGATTTAATTTTTTTTTTTATAGTTACAAGATTGTGGCCAACCACCAGCTGATTTAGTTGGAGATTGTGGACCACCAATACCTACAGAATTTCAAAACGATCCAAATCAATGTTGTTTAATGTAAAACAAAACTAGTTTTTATTATTGTTATTGGATTTTATTAATTAATTAATTTTTTTTATTAATTAGTTAATAAATAATAGTCTTGGGAATATTTATTTTTGATTAATCTACCAAAAAAAATAATAATTAATAATTAAGCATCAGATAATGCTGCAACACCGGGTAGAACTTTGCCTTCTAATAATTCTAAACTGGCACCACCACCAGTTGATACATGCGATACTTTATCTTCTGTATTCCATTTAGCACAACATGTGGCTGTATCACCACCACCAATAATTGTAACACAACCTTTTTTAGTTACTTCAACAACAGCATCCATCAAAGCTTTTGTGCCTTTTGCGAAATTATCAAATTCAAAAACACCAGCCGGTCTAAATAATAATAATAATAAATAATTGAATTATTGTTTGAAAACGAAATATTACCCATTCCAAACGATCACTTTAGCTCTCATGATGGGCTCTTTAAATAATTCTCTTGTTTTTGGTCCAATATCTAGACCCATCCAATTATCTGGTATACCTTTTGTTACATCAGCACTACCAACTTTGGCATTCTCAGCAAATTTATCAGCTGTAATAAAATCAACAGGTAAATGGATTTTCACTTTGTTCTTCTCAGCTTTATCCAATAATTTCTTAACGATTTTCGCCCCTTCTGCATCGTACAATGAATTACCAATCTAGAAATAAAAATAAATACAGTAACCTATGAGTGATTTTGGGAAAAAAACAACAACAAATCAATTTGTCAAAATTATTTGAAGTGAAATTTTTTTAAATAAACATTCTACAACCCCAAAAAAACAATGAAGAATTTAGATGAGAAATACACAAACAGTTTATTATTTCCGAATAAAAATCGTGCAAAAAAACCAAAAAATAAATCAATAACAAAAGTTAAAGATATAAAAATCGAAAATTTCGAAATACCAACACCAACAACAACAACTGATCATTTTTCTAATAATTTCAATGATAATGAACGAATCTATTTACAAAATGATCGTGGATACCCATTGAAATATTACAATATTTTAGACGAAGTTGACAATAACGATATAATACCAATTAAATCTGAATATCCAAGACGTGATCATATTGATAAACAATTAGAGAATCTTGATCCTAACAATCCTAAAAATAAAATTAATAATAATAATAATGATAGATTCTATTTAGAAATGATATTAAATGAGAACGATAAAGTATGGCAAAGTTTATTGCAAACACAAAAAACGAAAATTAACAATTTAATCAATTATTTAATTGATAATCAACCGGAAAAACAACAAAAATACCAACAAAACATGATTGTAATGCCAGTTTATGTCAATTATAATCATAATAAATTCGACAATTATGAGAAATCACGTAAGAAAGTGTTAAAACAAAAGGAGATACTCGATAATTTATATGGCAAATTGAAGTTGCGCAATCAAACAATTAACGAAAACATCGAACATGCAATTGAAGAGATCGAATTGAAAATCATTAATTTATTATCACAACCACATACAAACGATGATAATTTTGAACATTTCGACAATATCGGACATGAGATCATCAATGTATTGAAATTGATACAAGATGATAATTTGAAGAAAATCACAAAGAAACCACAAGAAGATGAACTACCAATTATTATCGATTATAAACAGACAATTGCCTACAGTTTTCAACAATGTCAAAGTCATAATTATGCAACAATTCTACATGGCAAACAATATTTCGAAATAATTATGGATAAACAACGCCGTAATGCTATATTAAAAATCTTCTACATCATCTTTTTTATAACACTATTGATTTGTCTAAATTGCAATTATATGTAATTCATTAAAAAATAAATAAATTCTTTTAAATATATTTACCTTCATTCCTTTTGTTTCTTTTAAAAATGTATAACTCATCCCACCACCGATAATCATCTCGTTAACTTTATCTAATAAATTATTAATTAATTGTATTTTATCGGCCACTTTTGCACCACCCAATATAGCTAAGAATGGCCGTTGTGGCTTATCTAATGCTTTTGCAAAATAATTTAATTCTTTTTTTAATAGGAAACCAGCAGCACGTTGATCAAAACCATCACCTAACATTGATGCATGTGCACGATGTGCTGTACCAAATGCATCATTCACATAAATATCACCTAATTTACGTAGATTTTGACGGAATTGTTTGATTTGCTCAGGTTTGGCCGACACTTTATTGCCACTAGCATCGTTACCTTTACCTTCTTCTTCTAAATGGAAACGTAGATTTTCTAATAGGATTAATGTGCCCGGTTTTGGATCGGCACAGGCTTTCTCAACTTCAGGACCAACACAATCCGGTAAGAAGATCACATCCCTAAATCACAAACAATTTTTTTTTAACAATTAGAAACCGACAATTTGGTGTAATTGAAAAACCAATACTACGCCTGAATATAGGCAACTATTTGTACATATGGATAGACAACCAATAAAACAGAATATGAAATAGGCTGCTTATCGATAAATTTGATAATTGTATTGGTTTTTAATTGTTTTTTTTTTATAAAATCAAAAGCCAAAAACCTTTCACATTTTAGGTAATCAGCAGGAAACTGTGTTAACGATCTAAAACAGAACAGACTATAACTACAAATAATTTAAACACAAACCAATTACAAAAGAAAATTAGTCGTTTTAAAGTAAGTAAAAAAACACACACACAAATTGAAACAGATATGAAAGCGAAGAATAATTGGGTTGTTTATTTATTAAGCTACCTTTTTAATAAGACTTTCAATTCCTCAGCAACAGGTTTCAATGTGTATTTGGGATTTGGGAAGCCATCCGGTCGTCCCAAATGTGACATTAATACAACAGATTTTGCATTTTTATTTAATGCATATTTAATTGATTCTAATGCAGCAACAATACGTTGATTATTTGTTATTTTACCATCTTTCAATGGTACATTAAAATCCACCCTAAAATAATATAAAAATTTATCTATTTATGCTATTTTTTGAATATATGAACAAAAATTACCTCATTAAAACACGTTTATTGGCCAAATTCAATGCATCGATTCCCAATTTATTCAATGCCATAATTTTTATTTGATTTTATTACGATTTCAATGGAGAACAGAAAATTTTGAAGTTCAGTCCTTGCCACCAGCACGACGAATGTCACTTGAAGGTCGAATGGATTAATCTCTAACGATTACAGTAATTCCAAAACTGTTGATCGAAACACCATTAAAACCAATTAAATAAATTGATAATAACCAATTGGGTTGGTGATTTATTTACGCTTCAGTGATAGAGGTGGTAATTTTTCGTTTAAATGATTTGATTACTCTGTTAAATATTATCGAATTAGGACATGTTTGAGAATGCTGGTTGGATGTTGTCGATTGTTGGGAGTTCTAAAGCGGCAAATTTAAAAATTTGAAGTGTTATTGTCAACAATTTAACAAATTCTAATTCTTTATCAGTTTTTATCGATGTTGCCCTTTGATCTTTAATAGTTGAACAATTGTGATTAAGATTCTATTTTTATTGAATCAACATAAATTAATTGACACACAGATAAAGAGAACGGTAGATGATGGTGCACCACCATTTAACGAATTGGAAACAAAGAAAACTTCTACCAATTTTCGTAATCTTGTTAATAAAATACATTTTTTAAAATTATTGAAAAATGGATAAACTGTTGTAAAACAAAAGAATTTATTAAAAATAAAATCTTATTATATTGAATACCATTGGAATCTTGTACTACTGTCATCTATGAGTGATATGTGTCGTAACTTTGCATAGTTCTGAATTTAATCACTAGAGCTCGCTACGATAGTGAACGCGTCATGTTTGTTGTTTGTATTGCTTTTTACATCACAACTATTGGTAACAATCCTTATTTTTCACTCAATCTGGTTAACGAAAAAGCTACTTATTTTAGTGATTATGATTGTAGAATGTTTATAATTTTCTTGTGATGTTACGTAAAATTAGGTTAGGTTCATCACGTCGCTTTTAACCTATTAGTTCAAGCATCGACCAATAGAGGATATGCTGTAAGGCGATGTAAGAAATTACTGATTAATTCGAATTTATGTAATATTTTAAGTAAGAAAATGGTAAATCTACTATATTTTCATTCACACATCACTCAAAGATGATGGATAATTAAAAAGAAATACAGAAATCGTGCTACAAATTTGTAGTCCATCCTAATTCAGATAGATGTCGCCACAAATAAAAATCTTCAAATTCAAGTAGGCTTTGTTATTTAATTTGGAAATTCGACATTTCAATTTTATTTAGTTACATTTATATTTTGTTAAAATGAGTGTTACAGGTGAAGATGATGAATTAAGACAAGAAAGAATTAAAACTGAATTAATGGCATCATTAGTGCCTGATGAAGTTATCGATAATATCAATGATTTAACACCAAAATCATATCGTGGCTGTTTGATGTTTGCCGATATATCTGGTAGATAGAAATTCTCATAAATTTGTATTATTTGTAGTTTTCTTTTTATTAATGCTTACATTGTTTTGTAGGTTTTACCGAATTATGTGAGAAATATAATAAAACTGGTATTGGTGGCCCATCGAAAGTTGCACAAGTCTTAAACGAATATTTAGGTGTGTAAACTATTTCCTGCACTACTGTGGTGTATTTTTATCAATTTTTTTATTGTATATCAGGTGCTATGGTACATGCAATAATGTCATATTGTGGTGATGTATTGAAATTCTCGGGTGATGCATTTCTAGCATTGTGGAAAACAACACCAAATGAAACAACAATACGTGATGTTGTACATCAAGCAATAGATTGTGCCTTAGTTATACAAAGAAACTATGGTTCTTATAAAACTGATCTTGATGTTATTCTTAAAGGTATAATTAAGACTTGTCTCTTTTTTTAAATGTATTTATGAAAAATTTCGATTACAATCAAATTTTCATTGTAGTGAAATTAGCAATTTCTGCTGGTTCTGTTGAATTTTCTTTGATTGGCGATGAACGTATATCGCATTATGTTATTGTTGGTGTACCTGTATGGGATATTAAAAAAGCTGGATTGATTAGTGATGGTGGTGATATTATTTTAACATCAGATGCATGGTCTTGTGTCAATTCAAATCAATATAAAATTAAAAAATTAATTGATGGTAAACATATTAAAATTATTGATGTTCGTATACAACAAATGCGTAGAGAGACAATGGATTTTCCATTGCGTAAACATCATTCTATCAATATATTTGATGAGTACTTATGTGAGCACAATGTTATCAAGTAATTAACAAATTCTATTTGTTCAAAATTATTCCAGTGAGACCAAGTATGGGTCGAGTGATTCGTTCAAATATTCGTGAACATTTACGTAAATTTATAATCACACCAATAATGAAAAGTATTGAAATGAATGAACCACTTGAATATTTATCAGAGATGCGACAAGTTGTTATTGTTTTTATTAATGTTGTTTGTATGAAATTGGAACCAAAGAAAGTTATCGAATTAGCTAATGAAACTTATAAATTAGTTTGCCGGTATTTGTTTCGTCTCTTTTTTATTAAAAAAAAACCGTTTTTTAAATTGCTTTTAATTTTTTGTTATTGAAAATAGTGTTGTTGAAGAGGCGCAAGGTTGTGTCAATAAAGTCTCATTATTCGATAAAGATATGATGTTGCTGGTTGTTTTTGGTTTACGTGGTTTAAAACATGAATTAGAAATACAAAGTGCATTAATTTGTGCAACTGAATGTCGTGAATCGATAAATAATTTACAATCAGTTAAATCTGTTTCAATTGGAGTAACGACTGGTTGTTGTTCAAAATTCAATTCTTTCTGTGTTCTAATTTATTCGTTTCTTCTGAATTGTAGGTAAAACGTATTTTGGTGTATTTGGTGATGATTTACGTAGAGAATATACCGTGATTGGTTTAGCTGTTAATAAAGCAGCACGTTTAATGACGGCATATAAAAATAAAGTGACATGTGATTGTGAAACATTTGTTAATAGTAAAATGGAAGCTAAAAATTTTATTTTACAAGAACACAAAGAATTGAAAGGAATTACACAACCTGGACCGATTTATGAATTTCATAGTCTATTAAAGTTTGTTGTTTTAAATTTTAGTTGTGCTTCTTAACCGGTGCAATGTAGAGCACTGGTGTTATCTTACACTTACACTGTTAATACAGAGTGTAAATGTAAGTGTTCCATTTAATTAGTAAACTTTGAGAAACACTATTCCACACAATTCACTAATCTTCCAAAATTCCAGAGAACATTCAGAAATCCATAAAATTAGTAAATATCCATTATTGGGACGTGATGACATACAAATTTTATACCAACAATTAATAAATAATTACATGAAATTATCAAAATATTCGGATGAACGAATTAAGAAAATGTTATTAATTCAAGGTGATGCGAGACAAGGTAAAACACGTCTTATAGAAGAACTGACAAATATAACACCAAACGATATACGCATTGATTCAATTTATAGTTTAATTCATTGGTTTAATTTATCAGAAGAAGACAATGAGGTATGCCTTTATTAAAATAATAATAATAGTAATAATCATAAATTTAACCGTTAATATTACGAAACAGATACCATTTCAAACGTTAAGTTTAATCATTTTGATCCGACTTGGTCTTAATCCAAATTCTAATCTACGTGATAAAGAACGTAAATTATATCAAGCTTTCAATGATATTCTAACACCTGATGAATATTTATGTGTGAATGAGATATTTGGCACACAATTTAAAGTATCATCAAGATACAAATCTTCAAAACTAAATATACGTCAATTATTGAGATTGTTTTATTTGAAAATTTACCTGACAAAATCGATTATTGTTATTGACAATTGTGAATATATTGATAATGAATCATGGAAATACATTGATGTATTATTAGATATATCAAATATTTTCCTAGTAGCTAGTATCAATCATCTCAAATCAAAAAATAATCAAATTGGAACAATAATAAATCATGAAAGTGTAAAAGTTGCAATATTGAAACCAATTGATCGTTGGTTCCATGGTAGTTTGGCATGTCAATTTTTGGGTGTCTATGGTATCCCAGTTCAATTAGAAAAGTTGGTTTTCCATAAAAAAAATTCATTAATTGTTGTTGATTTTCTAAATTTCTAGAGTTATCCAAGTTAAAAGTAATGGAAATCCTGGATGGATTGAGAATTTTTTATTTAGTTTATTACATTCAGGAAGTATTGTTATTAACAAGATGAATATGAAGACAATTGTTGATGCAGGACTGATATGTCCACCTTTGTACATGATAAAAAGGTTTGTCTTCTTTAAGTAATTAGCTGCCACTACAGTTCAAACATTTTCCTTTGAAGGGAATTCGATATTGTTACTACAACAATAACTTGTCATAGATTTAAGGCATGATACATGTCCTTTGGCTTGACTCACACATGTCCCAGTCGTTAGCCCTTTCGCCCAATTCCAGTGTAGCTGCAAGCTAGTACATTCTTTTTAGAAGTCTATCTAAACCTCTGCTGGTTGCACAGGCCAGCTCCCGAGTTAATTTACCCTACCCGCCTTGAGCAGCTGCAAGCACAAAGTTTCAACCACTACTACCACGAGTCATATATCACTAGTGAAATGTTCGGTAGAAAGATGCCTCTCAGTTAAGTCCTGCAAATCTTGGTATTGGTGGGTTGGGTTCGTGGATTCGGTACGCCCAAACCAACAGCTTCGTTGGAACTGTTAACCTTTGCGAGGATGCAGTGATGAATTGACAAAAGATCGTTTTGGGGGCTTTCTCGCTTTGGAACATTTGTCGTGTTTCCACAGAGGATAACGCTCCACTGGCTTTATATCATTCTAACGCACTCTACCCAATTGAATAGGTCTTCCCTTAGTTTTTGTTCGGCTAAGTGTAGTCAATTTCATTGCTTTGCCATTAGTTGTTAAGCACTCTTACATACACAAAAAGAGCTGCAAAAAATCCGCTTATACAATACAATAAAAATATTTATTCTGCTAATAGGTTATCACCTAGTCAAAAAGATGAATGGCAACAATTAATGGAAGAAAAAGATCCATCTGCAACAGATGATAATTGGAGAAAATACGTAGACTGTTGTCGGGTAAACTCGTTAGAATAAATCGAAATTAATTGTAAATTTATCATTTTGATTTATTAACAGGATAATTATATTGATGTTGTAATCCGTGAACAATTACAAAAAAAATTTAAATATCCTCAATTTCTACCGGTATGTCAATTATCATCAGATAGTGACATTAATAGTACAAATCTTGAACTTACAATGGATATAGCTGCAATAAGAGCATTTGATTCATTATTATCACATGAACAATTATTAATCAAATGTAGTGCAAGTTTAGGTGATCAGTTTTCTAGAGATCTGTTATTGTATGTTGTGTCAAATAGTTCACTACGTGAAGCTGCTTTAGGTAAATATGAATTTTAACTAATAGGGAAAGGGAGTAGAAGACGTTTGATTTTATTTATTTAAGTACCATTTTGAGCATTGGAAGGATCTTTGTAGCTAATACTGAATTAAGCTACGGAGCTTCTTTCAACACTCAAATATTGTTTAGATACTAAGAAATTAATACTAAATTCACAGCAATCAAGAAACTGTTCGAACTCAGAGTGTTAGCTTGTGCCAAAGGAGACTTCCTTAATGATAGAGTTATTGTAACACCTGCCAAGTTGATGGCACCACATGATTATAAAGAAATAAACTGTGAGTGTCGTGGTAATAAAATTCACAGTAAGTTACTTATGTTGTTGTGTTTTTTCCATTAATAATTACTCAAATGTCGATATTTTCCTGTTAAAGGAACATGTCAAGATTTACCAAAATATGCCTCATGTGGTTATTTACAATTCTGTAATACGTATTTCCGTGAGAATGACTTATAATTTATTAACAGATGAACAGAAAAAAGAGTTCCATTTGCGTGCTATTGATTATATACAAAAAGAAACACGGAAATGTCGTGCTTGTGGTCATGAACCCTTCCATCATACATTTGGACAAGTATTTTGTTTTGTGTTTAATACATTTTGAGGGATTTAAAACATAAATTTTTGTGTGTGGATGTTTTAGGATTTTGGTAAAAATTCCAAAAAAAATCAGTTAGATCCTTTATCAATAGCTGAAGGTTCAAACAGTCAATGGATGAGAATACCATCAACATCAATACAATGTGAAAATATATCAAGTAATATTGAAGAAAATATGAGAACTATTTGGGGTTTTCGTTTAATTTCAAAATTAAAACATCGTTATTCGTTAATTCCTGATTACGCAATTAATGATTATCGTAATTGTCAGTGCTTATCAATTTTAACAACAACATATTCCCAATTAATTGAACATTATGAACGTGTTGGTAAGCATTTTTTAAATGTTATCTCTCGCAAACGTTTCCGACTTTTATCAAAATACACGATTTAAAGGTAAATGGTCAAAATTAATCAAATACATGCTCCAATATTCGAAGATATCGATAATATCATCAAATATACCATTGGCATTAAGAATTCTTGATAATGCATTAAATATTTTAAATCAAATACCACAAGATAGTGCACCATGGGAAATTAATTTGGTACGTGGTAAGATTTATTCGTTACTTGGTTCAGCTTATATGGAGTTAAATCAATTTAAAGAAGCTGAAATACAATTACAATTAGCATTAAAACAATATCATTTGAAATTTCCATATAACCAATTGACAATGAAATTGAAAACATTTCACCTGCGTTTAAAACAATTATTTGGATTATTCATATTACCACGTACATTAACGAAAAAGAATTTGAGTGATCGTGAATCATATGTTTGTAATAATCTATCGGAAATTTTATCACATTTGGCAACATTGTTTATGGTAAGAATTGTATATTTTTGAATGAATTATAGTTGGGTCAGTCTACAAAGTAATCCTTGCTATTTTTATTTGCGCTTCATATTTATGATTAACCACTTGGGTTCTCAATTATAATCTAGAAAGAAGTCGTTCCTCACACTAACACTTAGTGGCGCGTTATCTTTTGTCGAAAAAGCCAAATTCAAAATCGATCTTTTATAAATGCATTACTATCATAAAAATTAATTACACCGGGCGGCTCCGATCCCAGATTTTTGGGACAAGGTACAGTAAAGAAAAACACTTCACATAGGGAACCCAAATTCAAATGTTCCCGGGTGCTTACACTTACATTTTACAAAATTAGACGTGATTACAATTTGGTACTCATCAAGTGTCCTAAAAGTACAAACGATGGACTGCTTAAAAAATGTTTTCAAAAATGTTTCTCAGGTGTAATACTCGATCACTGTTGCATAATTTTACATTCCTAGGCTCTAACAAAAGGCAAAAACAAACAACAATTCATTGTATCTTTTATAGTTGTTCACAAAATAAACCAAAGTGATTAAAATCAATATGCTTCAAAAGTATTTAAGGCGCAAACAATTTTTCCTCTATTGTATTGCGTGTAGACCAACAATAACAACAACAACAACACCAACTATAATTCTACCAACATTTCATAAATTCTAAAAATGATTTTTTGTCGTTTAGGAAACGAACCGATGGGAGTACGCAGAATTAGCTTCTACATGGTGTTTATCAAAAGCATTAGAATCAAATAATGATGATGAAATAATTTGTACAGCTTATTCAAATATGATAATGATAAATTATCATTATAAACGGATCAAATTAAGTGCAACACTTGAAGTGTATGCATTACATTTTTGTGATACGAAAATCGAATATATGGAACAAGAAGAATTAAAAGCTGTAATCAAACTATTTACATCAATATTTTGGTCATCATTACTAGTTACAAATTTAGCAAAAACAAAACAAATTGGTACGATTGCATTACGTTCAGCAACATTATTAAATGTATCAAAATTAATGTTACCAATTTTACCAAGAATGATGTCTTGCTTATTATTTAATAAACATGTGGATACTGCAATACAAATTTTAGATGAATTACAAAATTTTGCAAATAATAATTATGATCAAACTGGACGTTTATGGTATTTTGCTCAATGTATAAGTTTTCGTTTGGAAACTGGTTATGTTATCAAATCGTATGATGCATGTGAGGAATTTTATCAAATTGAAGGTGACAATTTTATTCGAATCAATAATAACGAAGCTAGAAATCGTTATTTTGTTACGATGTGGTTATGGTGTGTTAGAAATCATATTTGGGACAAGGCAGCATTTTGGCATTTAAAAATCAAAGAATTTTTTCAATTGAATGTCAATGATTCTATTGTTGAACATTTAACAGGATTGTATCTATTGGAAGGTTCAATTATCAACTTAGTACATGAAATTAACGTTAGTGATATAGAAAGTTGTAATAGTAATAAAAGAAAAATTGAAAAATTGATAAAAACATTGGAAAAATCTAAAAAATCTATGAAAATGATTTTGCCAAGGTAAGGTGTAATTTCGACTCTCTTGTACATGTTCAGTGTAGCGTTATAGCTTCAGACAATTTTTTATTCGTTGAAAATTCGACATTATTACTCGATACAAACAAGTGGCTTAGATTTAACTTACACGGCCTCCATAGTCACGATCGTCACACGCCTTGGAGGCGAAGCCAATCTAAACCTCTACTGACTTTGCAGATCAACCTCCGAGATAATTTAGCGTAGATCATTGTACCAGTTTACCTCACTGATCAGATGTTCGTGAGCAAAATCCAGTATTGGTAGACCAGCTCGGGTCCGTAGGCTCGCCAAGCCCAATCCAACAGCTTCATTGAAATTGCTAGCCCCTGTGGAACAAGGTTCCTTCCAACGAACCCTTCCCCAGAAACCTGAGATCAGCACAATTTCAAGGATAAAAGGCGATAACAATCGCTTACACTAGAAACAGTAATGCTTCTATAAAGATCGTTTGATGAGGGGTAGGAGGGTGTTTGTGTGGTCCCTGGGCATTTGTCCTTTTCTTTCATAGGTTAAGCCACTATTGGATAAATTCTGTTTAGTCTGAAGAAACTATTCTGAATACAGACTTTTTGATGGCTGCTGATATCATTTAAGATATTTGAAAGTAGCCTAGGGGCAATTACACTTTTTTACAATCATTTGACTTACAATTAGATGTTTTTTTTTAAATTTTTGAAAATTTTACAATTATCACTTATTTATTTTATAGATTATATCACATGCAGGCTTACTATCTTATTGTGAATTATAATTATTCTAAAGCCTTTACATATTTAAAAATAGCTAATGAGTTATCTGTAAAATACAACAACACATTAGATCAAGGATGGATAACGCATTCATTAAATGTATGTATTTACCAATTTCACATTGGTCTAACAGTAATTGCTATCAATTCATTAATTACCTCTTTCTCTTATCAGGCTTGGAAGAATACTATATCAACATCTGCTTTAGAATTTTGGCAACAACATTGTTTCAAAGAAAATCAATTGGATTGTGACAAAGTAGAATTTAATGAAGAAAAATTCGAATATTTTACATTACCGTTGCCTATGCATATGCATTAAATTCAATAAAAACGCTGTTTTTTTTTGTTTAAACTTTTTTTGTTCACGTTAATTTGTTCAACTGAAATTTGCTAATGTAAACCGACTTGTATAATTTGACAAGTTGTCCATTATTGACATCTTAATTTCATGTGAAGAACTTTTCGAGTGCAAGAAGAATAGAAACATGATAAAATTTTGGAACCAAAAAAACTGTATACTTCTGCAGCCGTAGCTTGCCTTAGATCGTACAATTCGTGGTTGCATACTGGTAGGGGTGTAAAACTAGCAAAAGACAAGCACGCTTTGCTTATTTCATGAATGGATACAAAAAGGAACAACAACAACAACGACCATCGGCGGCCATTATACATCCAAATACTAGACGTGCTCAACGTAGAGCTCGTCTTCGGTGTTTTAAAGGGAGCCTGTGAACCGACGTGGTATGACCGTTTCCATTTATATTGTTCGAATTCACTGCAAACCTAATACAGAAGCAATTTTGTGAGCGGAACCTGCTTGCAGATCTAAGGCAGGCTGTGGCCGCAGAAGTGTAGGGTTCTGCCATAATGCTGGCTATCCGCTTGTCAGTCTTTGGTTAATTTTGGTACATAAAGAATTATCAATTCCAACCATAATGGAACAAATAAAGAAAAACTAGCTGCAAGTACAAATGAAGCTGTTAACATCCTTGGTAGTAAAGCGGGTCATACGCGGCTGAAGCGTCAGCTACCACAATATGTTTATTTGGAATCAGACAACGAGTCACAACCGCGTCTATAATAGCATCAATTTGATTCCACGGAGTGATACTTACTCTTCTCGTTAGTTTCTGTAGTGATTTTATTTATCCTTCACAAGAATAAATAAAAAGATTTCTTACGATTTCCTTCTGCTCTTCCTTCTTCCATCTTCTATGACCTCTTCCCTTTTTTAAATTCAAATGTTTGTTCGTTTTCCAAGTGGTATCGGCACATCAAAAGAAATTCATTGTTTGTACGCGTTCAGTTTAGACGGACCTCGTAATTTTGATATGTTGGATGGACAACAAATGTTTGCAAATATATGATGCGTGGAGACATTACAAACGTATGAGGAAAGTGTGTTGTTGGTGGATATGCACCAGAGCCGGACTGGGAATAAATATGTATATGTAAATAGACATGGACTAAAAGCTCAAACTTATATGATTTGGAGCCCCATTGCAAACGGACCGCGGGGTAGGTGCCCCGCAGTCCTTCCCACCTCGGATCGGTACTGATAAGCACCCTAATTGTGAGATGGAACATAATAAAAGGAAAACAAAAATTTAGACAAATTCTGTATAGGGCCATCTATACTGGTACATGTCAATTAGGCTTACTCCTAGTTCAATTTAACCCTGACAGATGTCGCAACTAGACAAATTTTCAAATTCAAGAAGTAGGCTGTGCTATAGATGACATTTGGAAATTCAACAGATTTTCATCCAGTTGATTTTCTATTTTGTTTCGTTTAAAATGAGTTTTGGAAGTGTCGATGAAGCAATTCAAAAATTAAGACGAGAAAAAACCAAAACTGAATTAATGGCATCATTAGTGCCTGATGAAGTTATCGATAATATCAATGATTTAACACCAAAATCATATCGTGGCTGTTTGATGTTTGCCGATATATCTGGTAGTTGGAATTCTCATAAATTTGTATTATTTGTAGTTTTCTTTTTATTAATGCTTACATTATTTTGTAGGTTTTACCGAATTATGTGAGAAATATAATAAAACTGGTATTGGTGGTCCATCGAGAGTTGCACAAGTCTTAAACGAATATTTAGGTGTGTAAACTGATTCCTGCACTACTGTGGTGTATTTTTATCAATTTTTTTATTGTATATCAGGTGCAATGGTACATGAAATAATGTCATATTGTGGTGATGTATTGAAATTCTCGGGTGATGCATTTCTAGCCTTGTGGAAAACAATACCAAATGAAACAACAATACCTGATGTTGTACATCAAGCAATAGATTGTGCTTTAGTTATACAAAGAATATATGGTTCTTATAAAACTGATCTTGATGTTATTCTTAAAGGTATAATTAAGACTTGTCTCTTTTTTTAAATGTATTTATGAAAAATTTCGATTACAATCAAATTTTCATTGTAGTGAAATTAGCAATTTCTGCTGGTTCTGTTGAATTTTCTTTGATTGGCGATGAACGTATATCGCATTATGTTATTGTTGGTGTACCTGTATGGGATATTAAAAAAGCTGGATTGATTAGTGATGGTGGTGATATTATTTTAACATCAGATGCATGGTCTTGTGTCAATTCAAATCAATATAAAATTAAAAAATTAATTGATGATAAACATATTAAAATTATTGATGTGGGTACACAATTAAAACGAAAAAAATCACTAAACTTCCCTCTACGTAAGAGCGTAGCTTTTAATCGATTCGATGAATACTTATGTAAGCACAATGTTATCAAGTAATTAACCGATTCTTTCTATTTAAAATCATTCCAGTGAGACCAAGTATGGGCCGAGTGATTCGTTCAAATATTCGTGAACATTTACGCAGATTTATAATCACACCAATAATGAAAAGTATTGAAATGAATGAACCACTTGAATATTTATCAGAGATGCGACAAGTTGTTATTGTTTTTATTAATGTTGTTTGTATGAAATTGGAACCAAAGAAAGTTATCGAATTAGCTAATGAAACTTATAAATTAGTTTGCCGGTATTTGTTTTGTCTCTTTTTATTAAAAAAAAACCCGTTTTTTAAATTGCTTTTAATTTTTTGTTATTGAAAATAGTGTTGTTGAAGAGGCGCAAGGTTGTGTCAATAAAGTCTCATTATTCGATAAAGATATGATGTTGCTGGTTGTTTTTGGTTTACGTGGTTTAAAACATGAATTAGAAATACAAAGTGCATTAATTTGTGCAACTGAATGTCGTGAATCGATAAATAATTTACAATCAGTTAAATCTGTTTCAATTGGAGTAACGACTGGTTGTTGTTCAAAATTCAATTCTTTCTGTGTTCTAATTTATTCGTTTCTTCTGAATTGTAGGTAAAACGTATTTTGGTGTATTTGGTGATGATTTACGTAGAGAATATACCGTGATTGGTTTAGCTGTTAATAAAGCAGCACGTTTAATGACGGCATATAAAAATAAAGTGACATGTGATTGTGAAACATTTGTTAATAGTAAAATGGAAGCTAAAAATTTTATTTTACAAGAACACAAAGAATTGAAAGGAATTACACAACCTGGACCGATTTATGAATTTCATAGTCTATTAAAGTTTGTTGTTTTAAATTTTAGTTGTGCTTCTTAACCGGTGCAATGTAGAGCACTGGTGTTATCTTACACTTACACTGCTAATACAGAGTGTAAATGTAAGTGTTCCATTTAATTAGTAAACTTTGAGAAACACTATTCCACACAACTCACTAATCTTCCAAAATTCCAGAGAACATTCAGAAATCCATAAAATTAGTAAATATCCATTATTGGGACGTGATGACATACAAATTTTATATCAACAATTAATAAATAATTACATGAAATTATCAAAATATTCGGATG
The DNA here is from genome assembly GCA_028455855.1 of Meloe dianella. NCBI lineage: Eukaryota > Metazoa > Arthropoda > Insecta > Coleoptera > Meloidae > Meloe > Meloe dianella. Next base: position 1,276,514 of record JAPTHL010000130.1, read on the forward strand.
AACGAATTAAGAAAATGTTATTAATTCAAGGTGATGCGAGACAAGGTAAAACACGTCTTATAGAAGAACTGACAAATATAACACCAAAAGATATACGAATTGATCCAATTTATAGTTTAATTCATTGGTTTAATTTATCAGAAGAAGACAATGAGGTATGCCTTTATTAAAATAATAATAATAGTAATAATCATAAACTTAACCGTTAATATTACGAAACAGATACCATTTCAAACGTTAAGTTTAATCATTTTGATCCGACTTGGTCTTAATCCAAATTCTAATTTACGTGATAAAGAACGTAAATTATATCAAGCTTTCAATGATATTCTAACACCTGATGAATATTTATGTGTGAATGAGATATTTGGCACACAATTTAAAGTATCATCAAGATACAAATCTTCAAAACTAAATATACGTCAATTATTGAGATTGTTTTATTTGAAAATTTACCTGACAAAATCGATTATTGTTATTGACAATTGTGAATATATTGATAATGAATCATGGAAATACATTGATGTATTATTAGATATATCAAATATTTTTCTGTTAGCTAGTATCAATCATCTGAAATTAAAAAATAATCAAATTGGAACAATAATAAATCATGAAAGTGTAAAAGTTGCAATATTGAAACCAATTGATCGTTGGTTCCATGGTAGTTTGGCATGTCAATTTTTGGGTGTCTATGGTATCCCAGTTCAATTAGAAAAGTTGGTTTTCCATAAAAAAATTCATTAATTGTTGTTGATTTTCTAAATTTCTAGAGTTATCCAAGTTAAAAGTAATGGAAATCCTGGATGGATTGAGAATTTTTTATTTAGTTTATTACATTCAGGAAGTATTGTTATTAACAAGATGAATATGAAGACAATTGTTGATGCAGGACTGATATGTCCACCTTTGTACATGATAAAAAGGTTTGTCTTCTTTAAGTAATTAGCTGCCACTACAGTTCAAACATTTTTCTTTGAAGGGAATTCGATATTGTTACTACAACAATAACTTGTCATAGATTTAAGGCATGATACATGTCCTTTGGCTTGACTCACACATGTCCTTTGGCTTGACTCACACATGTCCCAGTCGTTAGCCCTTTTGCCCAATTCCAGTGTAGCTGCAAGCTAGTACGTTCTTTTTAGAAGTCTATCTAAACCTCTGCTGGTTGTACAGGCCAGCTCCCGAGTTAATTTACCCTACCCGCCTTGAGCAGCTGCAAGCACAAAGTTTCAACCACTACTACCACGAGTCATATATCACTAGTGAAATGTTCGGTAGAAAGATGCCTCTCAGTTAAGTCCTGCAAATCTTGGCATTGGTGGGTTGGGTTCGTGGATTCGGTACGCCCAAACCAACAGCTTCGTTGGAACTGTTAACCTTTGCGAGGATGCAGTGATGAATTGACAGAAGATCGTTTTGGGGGCTCTCGCTTTGGAACATTTGTCGTGTTTCCACAGAGGATAACGCTCCACTGGCTTTATATCATTCTAACGCACTCTACCCAATTGAATAGGTCTTCCCTTAGTTTTTGTTCGGCTAAGTGTAGTCAATTTCATTGCTTTGCCATTAGTTGTTAAGCACTCTTACATACACAAAAAGAGCTGCAAAAAATCCGCTTATACAATACAATAAAAATATTTATTCTGCTAATAGGTTATCACCTAGTCAAAAAGATGAATGGCAACAATTAATGGAAGAAAAAGATCCATCTGCAACAGATGATAATTGGAGAAAATACGTAGACTGTTGTCGGGTAAACTCGTTAGAATAAATCGAAATTAATTGTAAATTTATCATTTTGATTTATTAACAGGATAATTATATTGATGTTGTAATCCGTGGACAATTACAAAAGAAATTCAAATATCCTCAATTTCTACCAGTATGTCTATTATCATCAGATAGTAACATTTATAGTACAGATCTTGAACTTACAATGGATATAGCTGCAATAAGAGCATTTGATTCATTATTATCCCATGAACAATTATTAATCAAATGTAGTGCAAGTTTAGGTGATAAATTTTCTAGAGATATGTTGTTGCATGTAGTAGGGAATTGTTCACAGCGTGAAGCTGCTTTAGGTAAATATGAATTTTAACTAATAGGGAAGAGAGTAGAAGACGTTTAATTTAATTTATCTAAGTACCATTTTGAGCATTGGAAGGATCTTTGTAGCTAATACTGAATTAAGATACGGAGCTTCTTTCAACACTCAAATATTGTTTAGATACTAAGAAATTAATATTAAATTCACAGCAATCAAGAAACTGTTCGAACTCAGAGTGTTAGCTTGTGCCAAAGGAGACTTCCTTAATGATAGAGTTATTGTAACACCTGCCAAGTTGATGGCACCACATGATTATAAAGAAATAAACTGTGAGTGTCGTGGTAATAAAATTCACAGTAAGTTACTTTTGTTGTTGTGTTTTTTCCATTAATAATTACTCAAATGTCGATATTTTCCTGTTAAAGGAACATGTCAAGATTTACCAAAATATGCCTCATGTGGTTATTTACAATTCTGTAATACGTATTTCCGTGAGAAGACTTATAATTTATTAACAGATGAACAGAAAAAAGAGTTCCATTTGGGTGCTATTAGATATATACAGAAAGAAACACGGAAATGCCGTGCTTGTGGCCATGAACCCTTCTATTGTGCTCTTGGACAAGTATGTGTTTTTTGTGTTTAATAATTTTTTCAAGGATTTAAAAGATAAACTTTTTTGTGTGTTTGTCTTAGGATTTTGGTAAATTTTGCAAAAAAAATCAACCACTTCCCTTATCAAAAACTGAAGGCACAGTCAGTCAATGGATGACAATACCATCAACATCAATGCAATGTGATAATACATCAAGTGATAATGAAGAAGGTATGACGTCTATTTGGGGATTTCGTTTAATTTCAAAATTAAAACATCGTTATTCGTTAATTTCTGGTTTCTCAACAAAAGATTATCGCAATTGTCAGTGCTTACCAATTTTAACAACAGCATATTCCCAATTAGTTGAACATTATGAAAGTGTTGGTGAGAATTATTTTGTTGTTTGTAAAACATTTCTGATTTTTATCAAAATACACAATTTAAAGGTAAATGGTCGGAATTAATCAAATACATGCTCCAATATTCAAAGATATCGATAATATCATCAAATATACCATTAGCATTGAGAATTCTTGGTAATGCATTAAATATTTTAAATCAAATACCAAAAGATAGTGCACCATGGGAAATTAATTTGGTACGTGGTAAGATTTATTCGTTACTTGGTTCAGCTTATATGGAGTTAAATCAATTTAAAGAGGCTGAAATACAATTACAATTAGCATTAAAACAATATCATTTGAAATTTCCATATAACCAATTGACAATGAAATTGAAATCATTTCACCTGCGTTTAAAACAATTATTTGGATTATTCATATTACCACGTACATTAACGAAAAAGAATTTGAGTGATCGTGAATCATATGTTTGTAATAATCTATCGGAAATTTTATCACATTTGGCAACATTGTTTATGGTAAGAATTATTTATTTTAGTTGATTTCCCCTATTCATAAAGTAATCACTTTCGCATACACTCACATCCCTTACACTTACACTTATATTTCTGGAAATTAAGAGGGTATTACAATTTTATACTCATCAAGTGTTATGAAAGTAGAACTGATAGTGTGATCAAAATGCTGGTCAAGTATGAAACTTACCAACTTCTGGATAACTATACATCCCTGAACTGTAGCAAAATGCAAATGCTAAATGTATTCTTTATATCTTTTGGACTTGTTCACAAGGTACAACAAAGTGATGAAAAAGCAACATGTTTCAAAATTATACAAAGTGTAGTCAAAATTCTTGATTAACTTATCCATATTTCTCCCAACATTTCATCAAATCTAAAAATGATCTTTTATTGTTTAGAAATCGAACCAATGGCAGTATGCTGAATTAGCTTCTACATGGTGTTTATCAAAAGCATTAGAATCAAATAATGATGATGAAATAATTTGTACAGCTTATTCAAATATGATAATGATGAGTTATCATTATAAACGTATCCAACTAAGTACAACACTTGAAGTGTATGCATTACGTTTTTGTGATACGAAAATCGAATATATGGAACAAGAAGAATTAAAAGCTATAACCAAACTATTTACATCAATATTTTGGGCAACATTATTACGTCCAAATACAATAAAAACAGAACATATTGGTGATATTGCATTACATACAGCAAAATTATTAAATTCATCAAAACTAATTTTACCAATTTTACCAAGAATTACGTCTTGTTTATTATTTAATAAACATATGGATACTGCAATACAAATTTTAGATGAATTACAAAATTTTGCAAATAATAATTATGATCAAACTGGACGTTTATGGTATTTTGCTCAATGTATAAGTTTTCGTTTGGAAACTGGTTATGTTATCAAATCGTATGATGCATGTGAGGAATTTTATCAAATTGAAGGTGACAATTTTATTCGAATCAATGATTACGAAGCTAGAAATCGTTATTTTGTTACGATGTGGTTATGGTGTGTTAGAAATCATATTTGGGACAAGGCAGCATTTTGGCATTTAAAAATCAAAGAATTTTTTCAATTGAATGTCAATGATTCGATTGTTCATCAACTAACTGGATTATATCTATTGGAAGGCTTAATCATCAACTTAGTCCATAAAATTAACGTTAGCGATATAGAAAGTTGTTATGGAAATGAGAAAAAAATTGAAAATTTAATAGCAACTTTGAGAAAATCAAAAAAATCAATTAAAATTATTTTGCCAAGGTAAGGTCTAATTTAGGTAGAGAAATTATAATTTGGGAAGCCTCGTGTACAGTGTTCAATTCACATTTTTTATTTCGGAGAAAATTCGATATTGTAACTAGATACATTAAGTTGTTTTCGTTTAACTTGCACGGTCCCCATGGGCACGGGATCGAGGGAAAGTCCAACCAGCGCGGTCAGACTGATTACCGAATTCAGTTTGGGTTGCATGCTCCTAGGACTTTTGGATGGAGGCGATGTCTCTATTTAAATCTCTACTGATTCTGTAGGTCGGTTTAGGTCACTGATGAGATGTTCGTCAGCAAGCTTCCTCACAGTTCAGCAAATTTTAGTACCGGTAGACTTGCTCAGGTCCGTAGGCTCGCCAACAGCTTCATTGAAACTGCTGCCCCCTGGGTAACAAGGTACACTCCAGTGAGGTATTATCTTTAATAAGGCTATCCCTGACCTTAGAAGAGTAGCATGTGGAGGGCAATTTCGTACACCTTTACCACTATCATTACTATACCTTGCTGCAGAATCGGATTCTCTGGCCAGTTTTAATGATAGACTATGATAAACCGCTTTCTCTGAATATAGTAATGTGTCTATTAAAGGTCGCATGAGAGGAAGGGGGCTGTTTGTGTTGGCTCTAGACATTTGTCCTTTTTTCCACAAGATAACACGCCACTGGATAAGTTCTGTTTGATTTGGGGAATATATTTTTATTGACTATGACATTTTTAGGTAGTTTCAATAGTTTTTTAGGTCATTTTATATATTAGAAAGTAGCCAAGAGACAATCACTGTATTTTGGAATGGTACAGTTGACTTGCTTCCAAGAGCATTCCAAATGACGCAGATGTAGCTGTGACAACCAAAGAAGGTTGTTTTCCACTTGTTGATATTAAACTACACAAATGAACAGTATTATAAATTACTAGAACAAAAAACATTAGAGATAAAAAAACTACAGTTAGTAGTTAATTTGTTCCCAAATGTGAACAAAAACAACCCTAGTAGCTCGATAGCTGGAATAAATACATATCTTAATTAGATTGCAAAGGATAAAGGAGAAATCATCAAATTGTTTTTTTCTAAATATTTATACTTTTTGACCATGATTTGACTTTTTTTGTTTCTTGATTTTTTTTGACTTACCCTTAACAAACAAGACATGGTTGAGCAAAAGCACTATTTCTGAAAGGTTCGTGAATTACCACTTCTTTTCTTTATAGATTATACCACATGGAGGCTTACTATCTTATTGTGAAGCATAATGATTCTAATAAAACATTTAAATATTTAAAAATGGCTAATGAATTAGCTGTAAAATACAACAACACATTAGAACAAGGATGGATAACGCATTCATTAAATGTATGTATTTACCAATTTCACATTGGCCTTACAGTAATTGCTATCAATTCATTAATTACCTCTTTCTCTTATCAGGCTTGGAAGAATACCATATCAACATCTGCTTTAGAATTTTGGCATCAACATTGTTTCAAAGACATACAGTTGGATTGTGATGAAGTAGAATCTGAAGAAGGAAAATTCGAATATTTTACATTACCCATACCTATGCATGTACGTTAAATGCAATAAAATTATGAGTACAATATTATCAAGCTGTTCTTTTTGGTCCAGTTAACTTACATTAACTGAAACTTACTAATATTAACGGACTTGTATTATTTGTCATGTTGTTCTCCATTATTGACACCAAGAATCCTTGAGTTTTGTGTCAAGAGCTACTAAATAATTCCAAAATCTGGTCTGGCTACAAGGAATTTAGCCTTTTTCCTCTTAGTTAAAATCTTCAAGAAACGCACCCACTACTGGAAAATGACTTGAAAGAAAATGACCACATTTCGAGAATTTGGTCGACATTCCACTTTGCATTACGGGTGCTTGGAAAATCAGAGCTCTAAAATACTTTCTACTAGTACTTCATCAGAAGTTTGACATTTTGTCACATCATATGCTTTTGATGCCGTGATATGACTATATCTATCTCATTTCAATTCATAATGCATTTTGACACTGATTTCATGTACCTTCTTCAGTGTTTCGCCATTAAATCTCATAAATTTAAAAATTTCTTCTCGATTATCTTTTTCTAAAGTTTCATATTTTCAATGCTAGTATTAGAGAGTGAAGTGATAGATTTAATTTTTTCGTTTTTTTTTTGCTTCTTGAATATATCCTTTCAAAACGGAACCATCAGTGGCTTTTTACTGAAGTCTGCGGTCATTACAAATTTCTTTGTACCAGGAGCAGCGGCTAAAGTCATTTTTTTCCACTAGCATGTTGTTTCTGTAGGAGATGGTTCTTCGTTTGTCCTATGTAACCACATCATGAATGCAATGGCAGCCTTGCATTCACCTTTAGAAGCGAGACAATCATCATGGCACTGTGCTATATTGACTCTATTCTCATTTTCATTTATTGTACAGCATATATTATTACTTTTTGAATTAATTCTGTGCTCAGGTGTAGATTTTAAACTGCAGCAATCTTCTTCTTACATCAGTTGTATATATCCAATAGCGATATCCCTGTAAATTTGGGCTTCAGTGAGTTCCTGTAACATGAATGACCAGTTGTAGACCCAAAAGATTCGAATCTCTCTTTAATCTGTGATATGCTTCACTTATTGTTTACAAAACTACTGTTGCTTGTAAATATTTGGTTGGTGAAGGCACAATGTGAAGCATTCGATTGCAACGTATGAGGAAAGTTTGCTTTTGGTGGATAAGCACCCTAATTGTGAGATGGAACATAATAAAAGGAAAACAAAAATTTAGACAAATTCTGTATAGGGCCATCTATACTGGTACATGTCAATTAGGCTTACTCCTAGTTCAATTTAACCCTGACAGATGTCGCAACTAGACAAATTTTCAAATTCAAGAAGTAGGCTGTGCTATAGATGACATTTGGAAATTCAACAGATTTTCATCCAGTTGATTTTCTATTTTGTTTCGTTTAAAATGAGTTTTGGAAGTGTCGATGAAGCAATTCAAAAATTAAGACGAGAAAAAACCAAAACTGAATTAATGGCATCATTAGTGCCTGATGAAGTTATCGATAATATCAATGATTTAACACCAAAATCATATCGTGGCTGTTTGATGTTTGCCGATATATCTGGTAGTTGGAATTCTCATAAATTTGTATTATTTGTAGTTTTCTTTTTATTAATGCTTACATTATTTTGTAGGTTTTACCGAATTATGTGAGAAATATAATAAAACTGGTATTGGTGGTCCATCGAGAGTTGCACAAGTCTTAAACGAATATTTAGGTGTGTAAACTGATTCCTGCACTACTGTGGTGTATTTTTATCAATTTTTTTATTGTATATCAGGTGCAATGGTACATGAAATAATGTCATATTGTGGTGATGTATTGAAATTCTCGGGTGATGCATTTCTAGCCTTGTGGAAAACAATACCAAATGAAACAACAATACGTGATGTTGTACATCAAGCAATAGATTGTGCTTTAGTTATACAAAGAATATATGGTTCTTATAAAACTGATCTTGATGTTATTCTTAAAGGTATAATTAAGACTTGTCTCTTTTTTTAAATGTATTTATGAAAAATTTCGATTACAATCAAATTTTCATTGTAGTGAAATTAGCAATTTCTGCTGGTTCTGTTGAATTTTCTTTGATTGGCGATGAACGTATATCGCATTATGTTATTGTTGGTGTACCTGTATGGGATATTAAAAAAGCTGGATTGATTAGTGATGGTGGTGATATTATTTTAACATCAGATGCATGGTCTTATGTCAATTCAAATCAATATAAAATTAAAAAATTAATTGATGATAAACATATTAAAATTATTGATGTGGGTACACAATTAAAACGAAAAAAATCACTCAACTTCCCTCTACGTAAGAGCGTAGCTTTTAATCGATTCGATGAATACTTATGTAAGCACAATGTTATCAAATAATTATCAAGTAATTAATCGCTTCTATCTGTTCAAAATTATTCTAGTACGACCAAGTGTGGGTCGTGTAATTCATTCAAATATTGGTGAAGATTTACGTAGATTTATAATCACACCAATAATGAAAAGTATTGAAATGAATGAACCACTTGAATATTTATCAGAGATGCGACAAGTTGTTATTGTTTTTATTAATGTTGTTTGTATGAAATCAGAACCAAAGAAAGTTATCGAATTAGCTAATGAAACTTATAAATTAGTTTGCCGGTATTTGTTTTTGTCTGTTTTTTTTTTATAGAAATTATTTCTTGATTTTTATTTTTTTTTCTTGTAAATTAGTTTTGTTGAAGAGGCGCAAGGTTGTGTCAATAAAGTCTCATTATTCGATAAAGATATGATGTTGCTGGTTGTTTTTGGTTTACGTGGTTTAAAACATGAATTAGAAATACAAAGTGCATTAATTTGTGCAACTGAATGTCGTGAATCGATAAATAATTTACAATCAGTTAAATCTGTTTCAATTGGAGTAACGACTGGTTGTTGTTCAAAATTCAATTCTTTCTGTGTTCTAATTTATTCGTTTCTTCTGAATTGTAGGTAAAACGTATTTTGGTGTATTTGGTGATGATTTACGTAGAGAATATACCGTGATTGGTTTAGCTGTTAATAAAGCAGCACGTTTAATGACGGCATATAAAAATAAAGTGACATGTGATTGTGAAACATTTGTTAATAGTAAAATGGAAGCTAAAAATTTTATTTTACAAGAACACAAAGAATTGAAAGGAATTACACAACCTGGACCGATTTATGAATTTCATAGTCTATTAAAGTTTGTTGTTTTAAATTTTAGTTGTGCTTCTTAACCGGTGCAATGTAGAGCACTGGTGTTATCTTACACTTACACTGTTAATACAGAGTGTAAATGTAAGTGTTCCATTTAATTAGTAAACTTTGAGAAACACTATTCCACACAATTCACTAATCTTTCAAAATTCCAGAGAACATTCAGAAATCCATAAAATTAGTAAATATCCATTATTGGGACGTGATGACATACAAATTTTATATCAACAATTAATAAATAATTACATGAAAATACCAAAATATTCGGATGAACGAATTAAGAAAATGTTATTAATTCAAGGTGATGCGAGACAAGGTAAAACACGTCTTTTACAAGAACTGACCAATAAAACACCAAACGACACACGCATTGATTCAATTTATAGTTTAATTCATTGGTTTAATTTATCAGAAGAAGACAATGAGGTATGCCTTTATTAAAATAATAATAATAGTAATAATCATAAATTTAACCGTTAATATTACGAAACAGATACCATTTCAAACGTTAAGTTTAATCATTTTGATCCGACTTGGTCTTAATCCAAATTCTAATCTACGTGATAAAGAACGTAAATTATATCAAGCTTTCAATGATATTCTAACACCTGATGAATATTTATGTGTGAATGAGATATTTGGCACACAATTTAAAGTATCATCAAGATACAAATCTTCAAAACCAAATATACGTCAATTATTGAGATTGTTTTATTTGAAAATTTACCTGACAAAATCGATTATTGTTATTGACAATTGTGAATATATTGATAATGAATCATGGAAATACATTGATGTATTATTAGATATATCAAATATTTTCCTAGTAGCAACTGTCACTCATGGTAAATTAATAAACAAGAAAATCGTACCAACATTATTAAGTCATGAACGTGTAAAAGTTACAGCATTGAAACCAATTGATCGTTGGTTCCATGGTAGTTTGGCATGTCAATTTTTGGGTGTCTATGGTATCCCAGTTCAATTAGAAAAGTTGGTTTTCTATAAAGAAAAATTCATTAATTGTTGTTGATTTTCTAAATTTCTAGAGTTATCCAAGTTAAAAGTAATGGAAATCCTGGATGGATTGAGAACTTTTTACTCAGTTTATTACATTCAGGAAGTATTGCTATTAACAAGTTGAATATGGAGAAAATTATTGATGCAGCACTGACATGTCCACCTTTGTACATGATAAAAAGGTTTGTCTTCAATAAGTAATTAGCTGTCGCTACTGTCAGTATTGCGTTGACCTGAAGATAGGTCTTGATAATACCTAGTGAATGTAATAAGACCGTAGGTGTAGTCTGTTACACCCATAAACCCACTGAGTTCAACCAAAGAGCTGCAACAAAATCCATTTATACAATACATTAAAATACTTGTTTTGTAAATAGGTTATCACTCAGTGAAAAAGATGAATGGCAACAATTAATGGAAGAAAAAGATCCATCTGCAACAGATGATAATTGGAGAAAATACGTTGACTGTTGTCGAGTAATCTCGTTAGAATAAATCGAAATTAATTGTAAATTTATCATTTTGATTTATTAACAGGATAATTATACTGATGTTGTAATCCGTGGACAATTACAAAAGAAATTCAAATATCCTCAATTTCTACCAGTATGTCTATTATCATCAGATAGTAACATTTATAGTACAGATCTTGAACTTACAATGGATATAGCTGCAATAAGAGCATTTGATTCATTATTATCCCATGAACAATTATTAATCAAATGTAGTGCAAGTTTAGGTGATAAATTTTCTAGAGATATGTTGTTGCATGTAGTAGCGAATTGTTCACAGCGTGAAGCTGCTTTAGGTAAATATGAATTTTAACTAATAGGGAAGAGAGTAGAAGACGTTTAATTTAATTTATCTAAGTACCGTTTCGAGCATTGGAAGGGTCTTTGTAGCTAATACTGAATTTCCAAATTAAGCTACGGAGCTTCTTTCAAAACAATATAATTTTTAGATACTAAGAAATTAATATTAAATTCACAGCAATCAAGAAACTGTTCGAACTCAGAGTGTTAGCTTGTGCCAAAGGTGACTTCCTTAATGATAGAGTTATTGTAACACCTGCCAAGTTGATGGCACCACATGATTATAAAGAAATAAACTGTGAGTGTCGTGGTAATAAAATTCACAGTAAGTTACTTTTGTTGTTGTGTTTTTTCCATTAATAATTACTCAAATGTCGATATTTTCCTGTTAAAGGAACATGTCAAGATTTACCAAAATATGCCTCATGTGGTTATTTACAATTCTGTAATACGTATTTCCGTGAGAAGACTTATAATTTATTAACAGATGAACAGAAAAAAGAGTTCCATTTGGGTGCTATTAGATATATACAGAAAGAAACACGGAAATGCCGTGCTTGTGGCCATGAACCCTTCTATCGTGCTCTTGGACAAGTATGTGTTTTTTGTGTTTAATAATTTTTTCAAGGATTTAAAAGACAAACTTTTTTGTGTGTTTGTCTTAGGATTTTGGTAAATTTTGCAAAAAAAATCAACCACTTCCCTTATCAAAAACTGAAAGCACAGTCAGTCAATGGATGACAATACCATCAACATCAATGCAATGTGATAATACATCAAGTGATAATGAAGAAGATATGACGTCTATTTGGGGATTTCGTTTAATTTCAAAATTAAAACATCGTTATTCGTTAATTTCTGGTTTCTTAACAAAAGATTATCGCAATTGTCAGTGCTTACCAATTTTAACAACAGCATATTCCCAATTAGTTGAACATTATGAAAGTGTTGGTGAGAATTATTTTGTTGTTTGTAAAACATTTCTGATTTTTATCAAAATACACAATTTAAAGGTAAATGGTCGGAATTAATCAAATACATGCTCCAATATTCAAAGATATCGATAATATCATCAAATATACCATTAGCATTGAGAATTCTTGGTAATGCATTAAATATTTTAAATCAAATACCAAAAGATAGTGCACCATGGGAAATTAATTTGGTACGTGGTAAGATTTATTCGTTACTTGGTTCAGCTTATATGGAGTTAAATCAATTTAAAGAGGCTGAAATACAATTACAATTAGCATTAAAACAATATCATTTGAAATTTCCATATAACCAATTGACAATGAAATTGAAATCATTTCACCTGCGTTTAAAACAATTATTTGGATTATTCATATTACCACGTACATTAACGAAAAAGAATTTGAGTGATCGTGAATCATATGTTTGTAATAATCTATCGGAAATTTTATCACATTTGGCAACATTGTTTATGGTAAGAATTATTTATTTTAGTTGATTTCCCCTATTCATAAAGTAATCACTTTCGCATACACTCACATCCCTTACACTTACATTTATATTTCTTTATACTCATCAAGTGTTCTGAAAGTAGAAATGATGGATTGATCAAAATGTTGCTCAAGTGTAAAACTTGCCAATTTTTCCTTAAGGCAAATGCAAAAGTGTTTATTGTTTACAAGGTACAACAAAGTGATCAAAAGCAACATGTTTCAAAAGTATCCAAAGCGTAGTCAAAATGTTTGATCAACTTATTTATAGAAGTGCTTATAGACAACATACCAATTATGTTTCTCCTAGCAATTCATCAAATCTAAAAATGATCTTTTATTGTTTAGAAATCGAACCAATGGGAGTATGCTGAATTAGCTTCTACATGGTGTTTATCAAAAGCATTAGAATCAAATAATGATGATGAAATAATTTGTACAGCTTATTCAAATATGATAATGATGAGTTATCATTATAAACGTATCCAACTAAGTACAACACTTGAAGTGTATGCATTACGTTTTTGTGATACGAAAATCGAATATATGGAACAAGAAGAATTAAAAGCTATAACCAAACTATTTACATCAATATTTTGGGCAACACTATTACGTCCAAATACAACAAAAACAAAACATATTGGTGATATTGCATTACATACAGCAAGATTATTAAATTCATCAAAACTAATTTTACCAATTTTACCAAGAATGACGGCTTGTTTATTATTTAATAAAGATTCTGGGACTGCGGTACAAATTTTAGATGAATTACAAAATTTCGCAAATAATAATTATGACAATACTGGACGCTTATGGTATTTTGCTCAATGTATAAGTTTTCGTTTGGAAACTGGTTATGTTATCAAATCGTATGATGCATGTGAGGAATTTTATCAAATTGAAGGTGACAATTTTATTCGAATCAATAATTACGAAGCTAGAAATCGTTATTTTGTTACGATGTGGTTATGGTGTGTTAGAAATCATATTTGGGACAAGGCAGCATTTTGGCATTTAAAAATCAAAGAATTTTTTCAATTGAATGTCAATGATTCGATTGTTCATCAACTAACTGGATTATATCTATTGGAAGGCTTAATCATCAACTTAGTCCATAAAATTAACGTTAGCGATATAGAAAGTTGTTATGGAAATGAGAAAAAAATTGAAAATTTAATAGCAACTTTGAGAAAATCAAAAAAATCAATTAAAATTATTTTGCCAAGGTAAGGTCTAATTTAGGTAGAGAAATTATAATTTGGGAAGCCTCGTGTACAGTGTTCAATTCATATTTTTTATTTTGGAGAAAATTCGATATTGTAACTAGATACAATAAGTTGATTATATTTAAGTTACACGGTTCCCATGGGTACGGGGTCGAATGAAGTCCAACCAACGCGGTCAGACTGATTACCGAATTCAATTTGGGTTGCATGCTCCTAGGACTTTTGGATGGAGGCGATGCCTCTATTTAAATCTCTAGTGATTCTGTAGGTCGGATTAGGTCACTAATGAGATGTTCGTCAGCAATTAAAAATGAGGGAATTATGCAGTATTTCAGAATGTGTTAGTTAACAATGATTCAATTTACGTTGTACAGCGTGATCTAGTGCCATGTAGCGTCGTTCTTAAATGTAACAAAAATCAATTCACTTTTTCTAACATTGGCTACACTCCATATCACTGGACAAGCTCTGTTTGTTCTGGGGAATATATTCTCATTGACTAAGGCAATTTTAGGTAGTTTCAACACTTTTTTAGATCATTTAAGATATTCCAAAGTAGCGAAGATTCAATCACTGTATTTTACAATGGCAATAAAATAGTTCTCCCACAGTTGACGCAGATGCAGCAGTGACAACAAAAGAAGGTTGATTTCAAGTTGTTGATATTAAACTACACAAATGAACAGTATTATAAATTACTAGAACAAAAAACATTAGAGATCAAAAAACTACAGTTAGTAGTTAATTTGTTCCCAAATGTGAACAAAAACAACTGTAGTAGCTCGATAGCAGGAATAAATACATATCTTAATTAGATCGCAAAGGATAAAGGCGAAATCATCAAATTGTTTTTTCCAAAAATTTATACTTTTTGACCATGATTTGACTTTTTTTCGTTTCTTGATTTTTTTTTGACTTACCCGTAACAAACAAGACATGGTTGAGCAAAAGCACTGTTTCTGAAAGGTTCGCAAATTACCACTTCTTTCTTTTATAGATTATACCACATGGAGGCTTACTATCTTATTGTGAAGCATAATGATTCTAATAAAACATTTAAATATTTAAAAATGGCTAATGAATTAGCTGTAAAATACAACAACACATTAGAACAAGGATGGATAACGCATTCATTAAATGTATGTATTTACCAATTTCACATTGGCCTTACAGTAATTGCTATCAATTCATTAATTACCTCTTTCTCTTATCAGGCTTGGAAGAATACCATATCTACATCTGCTTTAGAATTTTGGCATCAACATTGTTTCAAAGACATACAGTTGGATTGTGATGAAGTAGAATATAAAGAAGGTAAATTCCAATATTTTACATTGCCATTACCTATGCATGTATATTAAATTCAATAAAATTATGAGTATAATTATACTAACAAGATGTTCTTATGTTTGTTTGTTTGTATTGCTCAAGTTAACTTGTACTAACTGAAACTTGCTAATGTAAACCGACTTGTATAATTTGTCAAGTTGTCCAATATTGATACCTTGAATTATCTTGAGAAAAACGCGCAAGATGAATAGAAACTTGATAAAATTTGGAACCAAAAAATTGAACACTCACAAATTCAATCACAAGAATTTCTGCAAGAGCTCACATGTACCTTGAGCTCTATTTAATTACTTTGTTTCACAATTGTATCAAGTTTATGTACTTCACACAACTCGATACTCCAATCGGTCATATTTTTCTTATTTAGTATTCCTAATATTTTTTTGGCATGGCTGCATTGAGTTACTTCCTGTAACTTGAATGGCAAGTTGTACTCGTACAAAATAACGCGCCTTTATTTTTACCGCATTGATGTTCTTGATGTTGGGCTTGAATGCAGGTCCGTAGATTCCTTATGATTTCCTTTTATTGTTCAGTATAATCAGTTTTGCATCTGCTCTTTGTCTATTTAAATGCGATGCTTCTCATCCCCAAGGGTTGGGGACATTAAAATTACCCACTATAACAAGAATCATTTTTAAACGATTAGAAGATTTTCGAAGGCTTCCCTAGACCAGTTAAAACGTAACAGGTAGACACCAAACGCGTTCAGCACAATTTAATGGACACAACTTGTAAATCAGTGCTTGAAACCTACTTAGATCTCAACATATAACAATTACAACATATCCATTTGGCCGACAATTTAATGACTTAAAGTAGCGGCTGCACACTACCGATAATTTTTAATAATTTCTAGTTATACACTATATTATTATAAAAGTGACTGCTGCGAAACGTGGAACGAACCGTACTTACTGCGTTCCAGAATAGGTGTGTAAGTGCGAACGAAA
The DNA here is from genome assembly GCA_028455855.1 of Meloe dianella. NCBI lineage: Eukaryota > Metazoa > Arthropoda > Insecta > Coleoptera > Meloidae > Meloe > Meloe dianella. Next base: position 1,292,956 of record JAPTHL010000130.1, read on the forward strand.
AGAAATGATATCCCGCAACGTAACTTCGCAACACGTAAAGCCCGCTACCACTACCACAGTTGTGCATTATGTGTGTGTGTAGGGTCTCCTTTATAACATGTAGTAGATAGCGGCTCGCGACACTGTATAACAAGTTGCCTATAAAGACAACAACACTGTTGCCAACCTTGAAAAAACAAACAGCGTCGCCATATTTACTATTCTTTTAATAACCTTATACACAAATTATTGAATTAACATCATAATGAATTGATTAATTAGTTAGTTAGATAATATATATTCACAGTAAATAATTAGTTAATAGTAAATTTGTCAGGTGTATTAGTTAGTTCACTTGCGTCATCTATTGTTTAATAGAAAGAAAACAGAAAACTTCTTAGCGTATCTTAAAGCTTACCAATTTCATCACTAGAGAACAGCACAATTTAAACAGGGTTTGATAGAGAAAAATTGAAAAAAAAATCAATCAAATGATAATTTGCTAATAACACTAGTTTATAAGGGTTTTATTCAACAATGAAATAACACATATATGTTTTTGTTATCTTAGGCCTACTCAACATGGTGAGAATATTTAAACAAATTCAGGTCGTCAAACTTTTAAGATATTTAATAAGAAATATTTGACAAGAAAAAGATTTAAAGTGCGAACAAAATATTAAAAATGGAGACTTTTAGCTCTTTTGTTGTAATTACTTGTATTTGTATCTCTTGCAGCATACCAACAGTAGAGTCCCCGGCATGTCCTGAACCCACAAACCTTGATAATAACCTTGTATTCGATAGGAATCAATAAAAAAGCATCACTCCTCGACGATGTATGGTTGTTTCATTTCTTCGAAATGCCCATTAACATCTTGACAATAACTAAATACATATTCTTTTAAAAACAAATCAACGTAGGTTTTCTCCTAACTCTTGGGTACCAAGGCACCAGGGATTTGCTGGAAATGAAATAGCCGACGATCTTGCTAGAACAGGTGCTATGGCTCTACCCCCAGGTCCGGATCCATTATGTGGGCTATCCAAAACCCACAGAAGGCAGGAAATCAATGGGTGGGAATGGAGCACAAAGGTACTATACTGGAGACACTGTCCGGGTATACGACAGGCAAAAAAGTTTATTAACTATACGCCTAAGAATGGTAGAAAGCTTCTCGACCTAAGTAGAAACGAATTAAGATTATAAAAACTGGACAAATGAGGCAGTGAGTAATGTAGACTATTTGGAATGGGCGATGAAACCTCCGAACACATATTATGACAATGCGATGCTTTGGTTCGCATAACATTATTCAGCCTGGGCAGTGTGACCTTGTCACACTGCTAAAGTGAGAGAACAAATTCTTCCACAGAAATAATCAATTTACCAAGAGCGATATCTTTTCTGGGATATCAATAGACGAATTGTTAAGAACAATAGATCAATTGTGGTCGCAGATCAGGAATCTACTCTTAGCTCTTGTGTCAGGATCAACCAACTTTCACTATAGCAATCTTAAGGCAAGTTATTCAGCTTTAGACTTATAGATAACTGCAAATCTGTTATAAGGACTGTCCTCATCGCCGACAAAGTTATTCGAACTGGACTGCTCACTGTCACTGCTCGTTGTATGTATCTGTGACATTTTGGGTTTGGTCACTTCTGCCGGCTGTTGTGGGAACTGCCGAATCTTTTGGATAAGGCACAGGCTTAGACACTGATGGAACATATACATATTGTATTTTATCTTTGTTTCTACAGTTGAAACCAAAACTTTTAGTCAAGCAAAAGTCCCAGTCGGCTGCGTGGTTAGTTGGTTCTTTCCAAATCATTGGTTTACCTAAGTTCAGACACCTACTTTTACCTGAATAGCAGTAATTAAGGACCCGTCTCGAATTTGTGTAAGCCACATGAGGAGTCCACTATTGATGTTAATGTGACACCGGAATTCCAAAATAATGTAAATAGGCAATTTTACCATAAACGTAGACAACATTTCAAAACTTTTTTTATTAACTACACTACGTAGCTTATTTTCGTAATTAATTAATTAATTAATTAATTAATTAATTATAATGATTGTTATTATTACTTCAAATTCTTAAGTAACCAAATAACCTGTTTTCATTAAAAATGTTGCAATATTTATAGAAAATTTACTAACGTGATTATCTACCTACATATGATGAGCAATATTTACTTTTCCCAATTGATAACAAATGATAAGAACGAGATAATTTTGGTATTTATCACAAATATCAGTCAGTGTGTGAAATCAAACTGAAAAATTGTTTATTTTTTTTTGTTTTCAATTTATTAACAAAAAATAAAGGTAAGTTGAAGAAGATTTGACAGATTAAATTCAATTTCTCATCGAATTTAATCAATTGTAAACATTTACAGAATGTTTCATCTATTGTTTTGCTCATTATGGATCATTCAATTAATCAATTTTGGTAATTGTATTGATATTGTGAAATATCCATTTTGTTCAATATGTGAATGTAAAACAATCAATCAACAAATCGATGTTTATTGTGTGAATAATATCAGAAATGCAATATTCAACAAGAATTATTGGATAAACAATCAAACAAATACAACATCGAATTATCAATTAATTAAAATCAATAATAATGCAATCATTAATTTAGATCAACAATTCCCAAAATCTGATTTGCACATATTGGATTTAACAAAGAATTCAATTTATAATATCAGTGAGAATGTATTTAGTAATTTACAAAATATGGAAATTTTATTATTGAGCGAGAATAATATCGAAATTCTACATCCGGATGCTTTCAAAGTGAGTGGGAACGACCAGCCTGTATTTATTCATGAATAATTACTTTTTTGCAAACAGGGTTTGTATTTGGAAGGTGATTTTATGCCGTTACGTTCACTGAAAATCTTAAAATTGGACCATAATCGTTTGCATAGTTTAGATGGCAATCTATTTGAACATACATCACGTATCGAGAATCTATCATTGAGTTATAATCCAATTAAAATTCTCGACCAACAAACAATTATTGCTATCACAAGTTTGGTGTATTTGAAAAATTTGAATTTAAGCTACACAGATTTATCAACATTACCAGATAATTTCTTACATACACCGAAATTCATTGAAATGTTGGATTTGAGTGGTAATCAATTTGTGGATATACCGAAAACGTTAGGACAAACACACAGTTTAGAAGTTCTATACATCAACAATAATCCAATCGAAAATCTAACATCTGACAAGTATGTCTTTCTATCTTTATAAATTCTTTTTCGTCTAATAATACGAATATTTATAGTGGTTTCCCAACAATACCAACATTAAAGATCTTGCACATGTGCAATATGCGATTATTAACAAATTTAAGTCGACAATCATTGAGTTATTTAGCAAGTTTAGAAGAATTATATTTAACCAACAATTACGAATTGATGTTTATTGATAAAGCTGCATTATCAGCTAAACGTAATGGATCACAATATGAAACATGGCCGCCTATAAAAAAAGTATTTTAATTTTATAAACAAAAATAAAATTAGGCTATGCTCAATTTATTTCTTTTCTGTTTTAGTTACATTTAGAAAATAATAAATTATCATCATTAGATATGCATTTAATATTAAGTTGGGATGTATTAATTGAATTGGATTTAACAAATAATGCATGGACATGTGAATGTGAGAATCAATGGATGGTTGATGAATTATTACCAATCTATTTGCATATTAATGAATTCAGTGCAAAATCAATGAGGTACTATCTTCAAAAAAATCAATAATCAGTTTAAGATTTGTTGTGATTGTTTAAAAAATAACAAATCTACAAATGATTGTTTTCATAACATGAAACACCCAGATATATATATATATATATATATATATATATATATATATATGAAAATTTTAATTATTTTTTTTTGTATTTTTGTTAATATTAGGTGTGCAGCACCAATTGAAATGGTTGAATTTACATTTTATGATATTTATGAGAAAAAATCAGTAATGCGCTGTTTTGATTATTATGGTAATCAACCAGAGAATGATGGTATTTTATTGATTGGTTTATTAGCTGGTATATTGATAACAATACCAATTATATTGTTTTTAATTTATTCATATCAACGACATTGGTTTGGTTTATTTGATAGATCACCAGCTGCATTTTCACGACAATTCTATCAACGTACATTAAGTAAAGATGAATATTTCTAAATAATAATCACTTTGTTATTATTATTATTATTATTATTATTATTATTATGATTGTTACTGTAAGAATAAAGTGTCTTTTAATCTAAATTGGTGTACTCTTACCAATTCCAATTTCCAATGTTTTTATGCCTATCTCACTCTAGCCAGGGCCGGCATAAGAGTATTTGACACCTTTGTGTAAATCAAATTTAGGCGCCTCTGTACATTTTGAAATAAGTGTTATTGTCTCCAATGTGGCTTTAGAAGTTATTGTTAGAATTAACCACGTTTACAATACAATAACTGACTTATACAGAGTGTTTCATTTCAGTGTATCCAATTTACATTTTCTCGCCTATTTGTGGAGAAACTACAACAAATTCTTAAGGATGTCCTTTATGACATGCTAAGGGGGAATTAACTGACAGAGATGATTTTGTAACTATATCAGAAATGAAAGAGAAAATGTCATAAAACCCTGAAAATTCAACGGCTGTAGAAGATTGTTTATTGCTAGAATTAACCTTGTTTATTTACAATAACTGACTTATACAGAGTGTTTCCTTTCTGTGTACCCAATTTACATTTTCACACTTATTTGTGGAGGAACGACATCAAGGACTAATTTACTATAACTAAACAATGAATTTAGAGAGAAAGGGCAAGAAGCCCTGAAATTTCATGAATTTCGTTTAATCTCAATTACTCAAATCAAGTTCTCATAAAAAAACAATTCTAAAGCGAAATCAATTGAACATGTATCAACATCAACGATTAAAAATAATCCTCTTTGTGCGGTGTTTTTTACTGGAGTTTATGGAATTTTCTCCATTTTCATATTAGTGACTATATAGGTAAAGCTTGTTTCATTTGCTACACAATTAATACAGAAACATGAAATTAGATATAATAGAAGAAATCACCCTGTATATTCCATTATAAAAACGGTATAATGATCGAACCATAAGTTTCACTAATTACAGGGTAGTTTCAGAACAATAGTTGTGAATACTTTCAGATAACACAGTATTTATGATTAAAGGTGAATGCTAACTAGTCAATCGAATACGCACCATCGCACGCAATCTGATACAACCGCGCCCACTAGTCCGCAACATAAGCATCGCATATAAGCAAAATGCGGAAGGTCACTGAATTCCCAGCGACGCATTCGGCTGACATAATGCGAACGAATGTTCTCGTCAAGTTCCATAACTCACCACACTAAGCGTATACAAATAACCAAATACAATGTGATGCGTCTAGCGCGTACCGTACTAACTCATAAGTATTCCCCTTTAGACTAAGGCGATCACAAATTGATAGAACCGACGGCGGCCCTAATTCTATATAGCACACATAAACAATTAGAATAATGTGAAATCAAGTGTGCGTGGGTGTTGTTTCGTTTTTGTTCATCAACAAATAAAACAAAAAAAAACCACCCCGTTTCCCATCAAAGTTGGCACGTACACTTCTCATCCAGCCTCACAGCTATCTTTATCATCAACATTCATTTATCACTACTACACATATATTCTTATCTTTGTTTATTGCCGTTATTGGATAAGAAGAAGAAGAAATAAAAGAAAACTTGATAAAGTGGTGACAATGACAAGAATCTTGACAACAGAGCTTGTATAAAGAGTGAAGTGTCATCGAGTAATTTCCTCAAAACAAAAAAATTAAAACTATGAAACAATCAAAAGGGGGATGATTTTTTTTTGATTCTCCTAAGTATTGTTATCGAAACAATTATAATGATAAAGATAAAGATAGATAGATGAAAGGGGTGGTCGGTATATAGCTATACGAAATTTAGAAAAGGTTAATCGTTTCTAATTTGATTTTATTCAGTTGTTTTGTGATTTTTAAATGTCACAACAGCCGTATTTTACGAAAATGTCAAATGGCGACCTCTAATTACCACACAACTGTTACAATATTATTATTTTTTTGCTGCTGTTGTAATCAGATCTGGGCGTCCGGCCGGGCGGCGGCGTAGAAAGGGGCCGCCGCCTTCCATCTATTATCTTATCAATAACAAACGAAATTTCATCAATATTATTATCCCTTTCTAACTAGACTACTATCGCATGTTTTACTGGATTTTTATCGTTGAGTGTACGCCACAAATTGGTCGTAACGAATGCTATTCTCCCTGTAATTTTTCCAATAATGTTCAATTTGTGTTCAATATGGAGAGAGAGAGTGAGAGAGAGAGAGAGAAGTGGGGGTGTGTATAGAGTAACACCCCCGATTTTCCAGCAATTTCACAAAAAACTACCCTCGAAAAGAATCAATATACATATAGAGACACAACTATTGTTAACAACAGACGAGAATAACCAAAGCCGACTTGATTGTAATTTAATCAACAAAATTAAAGACCATAGTTAAATGATTTTATTAATAATACTAACAATAATAATAATCTCACCCTCAAACGCCCTTACTTACGTCGAGATTTTGATAATAGAACAACTATGAATGAGGAATGTGGTGGGGGTGGGGGTGCTGGTGGTGGTGGTGTGTAGTAACCCTGGTAACCTGATACTGAACCGAAAAGAGGGAACAATTGACATACGACGATGTGGAAAGGGTGACTTGATTTTACAATATCCCCCAATTAAAGAGACTTTGATAGTAGTAGTGAATAATATCCCAACGACACAATCTCTCTCTCTCTCTCTACAGATAAATACAACTTTCGGTGTGATTATTAAATGAAAGGGCGACAATTAACTCAATAACCAAAACCTACCATGATTCAAAATAAAATAAATCGTAGGTACATACGTATAGAAAAGGGAAATTCAATTATTTATTATTGAATGAAATCGACAGATAAAGAGATAGATAGAATCAAATCTAATTATATCTATCTATCTCTATTTTTTTTTCTCTAAGGCCTGGTAAGGGTGTGCATTTTCAATTCCACCCACCCGCATCATTAGTATCTTTAAAATAGTACCTATATAGGTTTATTTCTTTTTGATTTTAAATAATAAGACACTTCTATTTTGATACAAAAAGACATGATAAAGCACGTATATCTCATTAATTTGACAAAGAAAAATCGTTAACAATAAACACATCTTTTCGTACCTTTAAATTGCAGCATAATTTGTAAAGTTGGCTGTGTATTGTTGGATAAATTATCAATACTGCTTTCTAGACTATAATATACCGCATATTGTCTGTTAAATACCCAATTTGGAAGCCGTCAGGATATCTTCAGGATCAATCATATCCCTTTTATCTACCTATATTTGGATATGTATATATTATGTACATGTGTATGCGCGTGTGTGTGTGTGTGTGTGTGTGTGTGTGTAGAGTAAATAAGTGATTTGTGATTGGTTGCTTAACTAGTAAATGATTGGTTGATTGCCATATTAACTCCACCCATCAATATAGTTATCTCTTTCTAACATCACTGTATATAAAACGGTTGTTATGGCGACGTAATCTCCTGGTTTTAACATACCTTGATAGGGGATGATTTAAGGGATGATCGATTTTCGTCTTGTTTCGATTCAAAAATTAAATACTAGTTTGTTCAAAAACAAATAATAAAACCATCGATTGTTCTAAACAGAAAATTGTGATTTATTTTCAATATTTAATAATTTTAACAATAAAATTGTTTTAATTAGTATTAATTATACGATCATTATTATGATTTATGGGTTGTTTAATATGTATTGAATAGCAGTAGTAAATGTAGATAGATAATCAAGTATAAAGTATATTCCAATGTTGGTGAGAATGTTATCAATACTGATTTCTATATTGTCAAAGCTGTAGTTGTGGGCGGTACTTGTAATACCCACCCCTGCGATTCTGCACTTTTTTTTGATTGTTGAACTGAACGTAAACCATCCCCTAATTTGTCTGTATGTATGATGTATGTTCTATACCAAGAAACATATAACTTGTAGTAGTTAGTCTTAAAGGGCAGTTTGTTCTGTTTAAAACAACTATATTAATAATAACAATAATAATCATAATAGTAATAATAATAATAATAATTGTGATAAAAGATGAATACGACTAATATTGATAAAGATTATGATATAAATGGACAAAATACGCATCGAACATCATTTTTAATTGAAGATATTTTATATCGACAGAAAAATGATGAACAACAACAACAACAAGAAGCTCAACAACAACAACAACAACATAAAGATGAAGGTGATTTTGGTGGTGTTAATATTAATAATAATAATAATAATAATAATAATAGTGGAAAATTCTATCAGCAACAATCGAAATTAATTGATAAACGTTTAGTTGATAAGGGTAGTTATAATTATTTTCAAACAATTAATAGTGGTTGTGGTAATATACAGAATTACCCAACACCAGAGAATGGTTATATTCAAGTGATGGGTGCACTGGGTGCATATTTGGGAACACCTTATAAAACAATGACGGATCCATATTTTTTAACGCAAGGTAATTTGATTTTGTTTGTTTTTGGTAGAATTTTTGTTAAAACGTTGTTGAATAGGATTACCATTCCATCATGCGCTTTTCGGTGGGGCGGCCAGTGAAATTTCTTTAAATGCATTGAAACATTGCCGCCGACGAAAAGCACGGACTGTTTTCAGTGATCCACAATTAACAGGTAAAAATTTCGATTTAATCAATTTACGTATTATACAAAAATTGAATGATGAAGGTTTGGAGAAGCGTTTTGCCGCCCAACGGTATTTATCAACACCGGAACGTGTTGAATTGGCCAGTGCTTTAAGTTTGAGTGAAACACAAGTGAAGACATGGTTCCAAAATCGACGGATGAAACACAAGAAACAAATGAGGAAATTACAGGAAGAGAAAACAACTTCATCATCATCATCATCGTCAATATCATCAGCGGCGGCAGTGACTACAACAGCAACGATAGCAACAACAACACCGACAGCAACAAGATCAAGTAGTACGATGTTTGAGACTATTGGCAAAAATTCATCAGGTAAGAGATTTTCAGTTGTTTTGGGAACATTTGAGCTAAATTTTTCCAGCATTGACTTTGCTTTTATCACTTACACTATCACTGATATTGCCGTGGAGCTGGATTGCCTCCACATTTACACCTATATACTGCAGAAGTCTTTTTTCGTTGTTTTCTGCTAAATTTCTTTTCAGGTCCCTATCTCTAGTGGTGTTCAATTGTTTTTCATATAGCACTTCGTGATAAAGCAAAGCTTCGTCCTCCAATTTCTATTTCATGTGAGCCTTCCAGTGAAGCTTAGTGTCAAGTGTCAAGCCAAGGTATTTCGTTGCGTTGAAGTATGGTATGTACTGACCATTTATAGTTGCAGAAATGTTTGCTATTCGTTTCCTTAAGCATTATTCTCCTCTTTTTCCTCCATCTCTGGAATTTATTGATAACTACTTGCAATCTGTTTGCTGTATCTTTACTCTCTTTGCCTAATGCTATGATGGCAGTAGCATCAGTGAAGGTGGCTACTATCCAAGACACTACCTGGTGGTATTCCAGCTCGAATTTCTTAAAGCATCTTTCTGATAAATATCAGTGTACTATTTGGGAAAGATGTGATTTAACTTCTAATGTAGATGCTCATGCCACATCTTGTGTTGTGCTAGAAAAACCACGGAACAAACACTTTTATCTTCTATATAGTGGTTTTTCATTGAAGTTAGTCTAAATCCAAATTGGTGATTTGGTATCGATTTGCATGCCCTTTAAATATAATTTCTCACAGTTTAGTCGTAATGGGTGATCCTGGGGGGATCCTGGTTTCGGTACCATGACAATTTCTGGCCACCCAAATGATCCAACATATTTCTTCTTTACAAAGCTGTTGTATATGTTAAAAAGTGCCTAAGTTGAAAATTTTGGTCCTCTTTTGTGCCCACCCGTATAAGGAATCCTGTTGCCGTAACTGATTCGCAACCAACTTTGCTCATTACTCTTTACATTTTAATGATAATTGAAACAGGATTTATATAAAATTATCAATAAATCACCCATTATTTCAATTAATTGTTTTTAAAGTACCTACATAGCTACCTATAGTGAGCTATATATAATTGGTCAAGTGTTTCAAACAAAAATATAAGTCGATGTATAAAATATTGGCGGCCATCTCAATTTCCTTATTAATAATGAAAGATTAAATTGACCAAAGTTCGGCCATTTTCTTACCCCTTAATTGAATTATTTCCTAAGAAATTTCATGCAGGTACTGTACCTTTTATACAAGGAAAGTCTACACGAAAATTCATGTATTTTGACTACCCTTATTTGTTATAAAATTAAAAGAATAAAGTACGTTTAGATATATCAAAATTCATCCATTATTATTATTATTATTACTATTATTATTATTATTATTATTATTATTATTATTGGTAATAATTGATTCGTGTCTCGTATTTGATCCGTTGACTGTACATCAACCATCTTTAAACATCAATTAAGGCAAGTTCAGAACCTAATGAACTAAATTATACTTTATAAGATGGTAGTCTTGAGGGGTGGCTGCTTGGATTGCTTGATAGGGGTGAGATAGTCGTGACAGAGAGAATTTGTGAATGATTTGAATAATTTTCTATATTTTTTTCTTGAACAATTCTATTATTTTAAGGTTGTGTGTGCGTGTGTGTGTGTGTGAATATGTTAAGGGTAGGTTCAATTATCTCATACTTATAACAAAAAATTTGGTTAGAATTTACGTATTATTTAATACTATTTTAATGATGTCCCTTGTGGATATTGTTGTGTATCGTGTCACCAATCCCCGACATACGTTCACATTTTCGATAAGCAGCTTGTACGATTCGTATTTCATTTAATTGACAACAAATTAACGGGTGATCAAAATTATTATTATTAATTAATTGTTCTCAATTTACAGATGTAACCGTTGATTTTACACGAACATCAACAAATTCCGATTTGAGTGATGATGATGATAATGATGATGATGATGATTGTGAAAGCGATATTGATATAGTGGGTGATTCGAAAAATTTAACATACGCATCGCATAAAAGTGGTGCTTAAAATTCAAACAATTTCTAGGATAACCCTGTAGAATGTTCAATGTAAATATATACATAGATATATACATAAAAATATATACAGGGTGAGTCGTCAGCAGGGTATTCTTCGATTATTCTTTGGTGTGCATAAATATAGAAAAAAACAATCAGCGCAAAGTTTATGGTTGTTTGGACCGCATATCGTAAAAATACTTTCAGCTGTGACGCACTTCCGGTTACACAGGAAATGCAACCTAATTTTTTCTAATAGAACACTCTGTACATTTTTAGATATTCTAGTACTGTTTTGAGTTGTCTATTCAGTGGTTTTTGTTGTTTTAAGATTAAGATAAAGGTTATTGAGTTATCAATGATTTTTGATATTTTTTCACAAATACACATGTTTCGAAATTAAATCCTATTCACTTTGTTTGTCAAAATTAAGAAAATCTAATAGCTAGTGTGTGTAGCTAAGAAAATTCTACATCATTTGGTAAAGGTTGGATTTGATCAAAACTTGAAGAACTTTAATTTTTCAAAGGCTTCTTTTCAAACACTCCAAATGTCAAAAGCCCTAATTTTTCTAATGAAACATCCGATATTTTATTGTAGCATTGTGTTCCTCTCTCAATTCGCTTCCAGTTTTGTCAAGAATTCTTTCATTTAGATGATGCTATTCATAAGAGATGGGTGTAGAAAGGACAGCATGCTACAGTAGTATATAGGATGTTCCATTTGAGAAATTAAAGTTTTTAACATTTGAAGTGTTGGAAAAGCAAGCGTTACAAATGCAACCTATATCAAATGATGCAGAATTTTCCTAGCTATACAGACATTACGTAATAAATTTTCTTAATTTTGAAAAACAAAACAAATATGATTTTTTCGGAACATTCATTAACCTTTGCCTTAATCTTAAAAATAAAAAAACCACGGAATATTCAACTGAAAACAGCACTAGAAAAGCTAGAAATATAAAGAATGTTCTATTTAAAGAAAAAAAAAATTTTTATGCATGTCCGGTCTAACCGGAAGTTTGTCACAGCTAACAATAGTATTACGATATGCGGTCCAGGCAACCATAAAGTTCTTTTATTTTAAATTTTGCACACCAAAGAGTAATCAAAGAATACCCTTAGTAATGACTCACCGTGTATATATATAAAAAAAATAGATGTATTGTATCTGTTAATTTAATTAAATTAATTAATGAATCAATTGATTAAAATAAAGAAAATTAATTAATATTCTTTTTATTTATTTAATTATTGAATAGATGAAATTGAACGACCGCCTGCTACTTTTAGATGTAAAACTTGTTAATAAAATTTCGTCAAAATATTATTATTATAAAAGAAAAGAGGGTCCCTCAACTATAATATCTAAACAATGAAAGAGAAGAGAAGAGAGAGAGTGATGAAAGGGGTGGTATTGTAGATTCAATACACTCACTCATACAATAATAAACTTAGAGATAAATGAAAATTGAAAAGAAGAACACAGATTTAATAAATAAAAGTCGGCATGTGTCTTTCATTTAGCACCTTTTATCATCAATAACAACAGCTTTATTAGATTTTCGGATGTTGATCAAATGATTGTGAAGGGGGACACGTACCGTATATATACAGGGTTGGCGGCGTACATATGGAGTGTGATCAGATCTCATCTATTTATAAGAAACAAAAAAAAACAACAATCAAAAGTTTCAAGTATCTGTGTTGTGACCGCAAAACGGCCATTGTTGCTGTTCTGTAAATTACGAAGATTATTGAAACATTTTCTTTTACACTTGTGCGTCAATGGCAAGCATTTAACGCACATATTGCATACGTTGCAACATACTCCAAATGGAATGTGATGAATACAGTCGCCAATTTTCCATGCATGCAAGTATTATTGCATCATATTTGACAATTTTTTTTGCAACCTACAACCGACGCATGCGCATAATAATTATTTGTTGGCATACATATTATATTGTTTATACAGAAAATTGTCCAAATCGCACACAAAAGTCAAGATTAAAATCACATGTCGCATTTAACAACATTACACAAGAAATTGACACTAGCTGCAGTGAATTTTTTAATACCACTTATCAGTTGGTATTTGAAAAGTAACTGGGAAATTTAGTAAAATTGCAGCTGCAATGCAAGAAAAATAGGTCAAATTCTTGCAAGAATACTTACAATACCTGTTCAATAATCACTTGAATTTCGTATAAATATCCGAAATCTAATCACTATCCATAATTTAAGCCATCAATCCTATATTTACATGTTGTTCTCTATTTAAAGAAATTTTTGATAAAAGTCTGGTGCATTACTTCATTGATTATCATGATTTATTATTAATTAATAATATTAAGTTATTTGTTGTTTGTTTTTTAGTTTAATAATAATCCAATGCTTTATCTTTTAATTCTGCTTTTGTATAAGTTTTACTGTTATATCGACTGTTGACATCTTTAGAACATTGACCCTCATTACGCAATATCGAAATTATTGTCGTATTTCAAAAACATTCAATAATGGATGTTTAGCCCGCGATCTTTTACGTAGGTATCTCCTCATTACTACGACCCTTTACAATTCTTTTATGGCGCTGAACTAGACGGAAAAAAAATCGGGCTAGGTCCGTATTGCACCAAGACCATCCATATTAATGCGCAATATTATTGTGCAATAATATTGAGCGTTGACCTTATGAAATTATATGGAGCAATATTTTGGCTTTGTTACGAGTGAGGAATAGGTACGTGACGTGCGAGAGAAGGGAGTATATTTTATGAACCAAATGAATTCTCAAGTGCAGTCGGGTGAAGTGAGATGGAAATATTCACATCTATCTCACTTCTTCACTGTATCTTAAAAATCTTTATCTTAGTGCGAATTCAATATCGCCCATCGACAATAAAACTGGGAAAATATTGTACGAAAAATATCAAACTGCTTTTGATCTGCTCAATATATTGTACAATCTTTCAATATTGCCCATAGGCTATCAATAATATTGTCCAATATTCCATATTGCGCAATAATATTGATATTCTAGTCTAGGGGTCGCATCACAAAAGAAATATATCAAAATATTATGTTAGCGCAAAACACTTTATTGGTGGTAAAGGTTCCACAGGATCAAATAAATAATTACAGTATTACGTTGGTCCTTTACGCTTGTGATCTTTTACGCATCTCCTCATTTCCACAACCCTTTACGACTCTTTCATAACGCTAAACTTTACGGTCGAGTGGGTCTTATCGTTACAACTACTTTTAGTATTCTCGATCTTCTAGGACAGCCCCAAATTTCGTAAAAAAGCGAGATAGGACTGTACTAAAAAGCGAAAGCAATCACAAAATAATAAACTATTAAATAAAGGTCATAATTTACATTTTTGTTCTGAAATAAGAATATTTGGTTCTCTTTTTGTAATCTTCAAATGACGACAAGATAGCCAACATTTTAACGTTCCTACATTATTGTTGTTGACGTAGGCAAATTTAAATTTTACTCCAAATACGTTGTCTTCTGTTAAAAACAATGTTTTTTCGCATTCGTTTTTACATGTGTTTATCGCTACCGTACTACTCTAGCGCTCCAACTACAGGTCAGGCCAGGTCAGGTCACCTACACTTGAAATCCTGTTTTTGCTAGAACTGATCACTGTCCATAATCAAGCCAGCAACAAAAATATGAACGAGACATAATTAAAAAATGAAAATATAGATAATAAGAATAGACTTTGTAATTGACAAAATTATGCTGCCTCATTCATTTATTATTAATTGATTGATTATTAAATAGTAGTAAGTCATTTGTTGGTTGTTTTAGTTTTTGTTTTAAATAAAATGTGGCTTAATATTTCTCATATGATTATTTTAATAATTCTATTTATATTATTATTAATTTATATATATTTTAAATGGCGTTATCAATATTGGTTAAGATATGGTATACCACAATTACAACCGAAACTACCATATGGTAATCTACCAAGTCCATTTAATCGTCAAAAAGCAATAGGTATTTATATAAAAGATCTTTATAATGAGATGAAATCATATAAATGGGATTATGGTGGTATTTATTCATTGAATGATCCAACACTATTAATATTAGATTTGAATTTGATACGAAATATAATGACAAAAGATTTCCAATATTTCACTGATCGCGGTGTGTATTTCAATGAAAAAGATGATCCATTAAGTGCCCATTTATTTGCTATTGGTGGTAAGAAATGGCGTGATTTACGTACGAAATTAACACCAACATTTACATCTGGTAAAATGCGACAAATGTTCCATACATTATTAGAATGTGAATTGGAATTAACAAAACAATTACAACAATTCGAACAACAACCATTAGATATTAAAGAGATTTTAGGTTGTTTCACAACGGATATTATTGGTTCAGTTGCATTCGGTTTAGATTTCAATACATTCAAACATACGAATTCACCATTCCGTCAATATGGCAAACGTGTATTCAAACCAACAACATATGAGATATTCAAATCGGTAATTGGACAAAATTTCCCGAAATTATCCCATTTGTTACGTTTGAAAATTATACCGAATGATGTGTCGCAATTCTTTACGAAAATCGTTAATGACACAGTGAATTATCGCGAAGACCATCATTATACACGTAAAGATTTCATACAAATCCTGATTGATATGAGGAATAATAATGATGATAATCGATTAAGATTAGATGAATTAGCTGCACAATGTTTCATATTCTTTTTGGCCGGCTTTGAAACATCCTCAACAACAATGACGTTCGCTTTGTACGAATTGGCACGTCATCCACAGATCCAACAGAAATTGCGTACAGAAATTGTGGAAACTTTACAAAAACACAACAATCAAATCACCTATGATGCCATCAAAGAAATGAAATATCTAAATCAAGTGATCAATGAAACATTACGTAAATATCCACCATTGCCATTTGTTACACGCCAATGTGTACGTGATTATCAATTAACAAATGATTTAATTATTAAAAATGGTACACATATCATAATACCAATAATGGGTGTCCATAATGATCCTGATTTATATCCAAATCCGGACGAATTCGACCCGGATCGATTTACTGATGCATTTATACAAAAACGTCATCAATACGCACATATACCGTTTGGTGAAGGGCCACGCATTTGTATTGGTAAGTACATTAAATTTTATATTTTCTTTATTTAACGAAAATTTAGCTAATTACAGGTTTACGATTTGGTATGGTACAAACTAAAGTTGGTATAATATCAGTTTTGCGTAATTATAAAATAAAAGTCAACCCACGTACACAAGAACCAATTAAAATGGCCACGAATTCATTTATTCTAGCTGCCGATGGTGATATTTGGTTAGATGCTAAGAAATTACCAACAGTGTGATACGCCACTGTTTGAAATGTTACATTCAACACGATATTGTAATGTAATTATAATTATATTTAGAAAATAGATTCTTTCAGAATTATTGTTGATTAATTCTAAAGAAAAAACAATTGTTTATAAATTTTTTTGTTTGAAAAACAAATTATAGAAGAATATGTGAGAGTGAACAGTCTATAGATCTGAGAATGGTCAACACTGCTCGCCATCTATACATCACTTATCAAAGTAATGAGTAATAATTACAGTTAACTGTAAACAGTAGATGGCAAGAAGAACTGTTGTCAGTTTATCTTACTCTTTTCAACTAATTGCTTTCCGCAGTCTATCCTTCAATTTAGTTGGCATTCATCATAAGAGACAGGAAATGTCGCTATCGCATTCAGTTAATATAGTGTTATCAAAAATCCAGAGATGTCAGCTCTATCATTCTTTTGTAGTTTACGGGCATAAATTATATGAAAACAAATCGAATCCCTCCAACAGCTTAGAATTAAAAAGTGGCAACAAATCACTAATTTAAATATTATAAATTATTATCGTCTTTTTTTGGAACTCTTTGTTTTATTTACTTTGTGGTCCTGATAAGGGCCGTTTCTTATTTCGTTTTATTTCGTTCCATAAAATTGCAAAAAACAAGCTGAATTATTTCGTGTATGATGGACATGTGTGATACATGTTAGTCCTGGAGGAGTGCCATTTTTTGCCTCTTCACGCGCGATTGTCCTTCTTCAGCATGGTCGAGTGCTTCTCGAACCAGACGATTGAGATGATCGCAAATTATGGAGAGCGCCTTAGTGACAATCGAGTGGAGATACTCCGACGTAAGAAATTTATTCTAGAACGTTTGAAGTCGGCGACTGTGACCCCACATCACTGAGCTATACGCGAACGTGTGTCTGATGATGAATTTGCAAGATTTGTTTTTTATGCTTAACTTGCTTCCGACTTCCATTGTATGGGTCGATCATACATATGGATGAAGTTGTAGAGCTGTACTCGTTTACGGGTGATTCTATAGCATTGTCGTGCTTTTGTCGGGGTTGGGCTCAATTCACAAGAGGCGCAAAAAGGATTCGATGCTATCGATTGATTTTTGCAGCTTGAACTTGATTTGGTAAGTATATTTCGCTCTGAGAAAGATCGCCGTATCATTTGCGTAATTGCGAGCTGAGTTGCTGAGCCCTTTATAATGTCGACTGTGAAGATATAATCCATGTATTGCTTTTATATGGGTATGAATGCCTCTAGTAAATCCTCCAGAAATACCGGTATTTTTTACATCAATATCGACAAAATCCGTCCTGTATTCGGGAACCCCTTTATTGTGAGCACTAGTGACATGGTCACACTGCTTAAGTTAGAATTACTCTTATCATGGCAAAGACACGCCAAAGATGATCAACAACAGCTTTTTGATCTCTTTCAAATAAGGCAACTAAAAAAAAGGCCAAAATAAAATGGTGGATTGACTATTGTTAATCGTCGAAATGTCTACGGCATCAACGCTAGATGGTCAATGTCAAACTGAATTTAATGACCATCAATTAATGCGTTATTTATATACAAATCACAAAGAGCAAAGGTCTACTAAATAGTCAGCGACGGTGTACGTCAACTCCTGAAAAGTAGATAGTACGTGTCTTATACCACAATCTTATAAACAAAGATAACAGATATAATAAACATTAAATATGGAATAAACCTTTTGATTCTATCCATATTCCTAATGAGTAATCAATAAAAAGGGGATGCGTCTTATACGCCTGAAAAGATCGCATATTGAATATTGTTATTATTATTATTATCACCACTATTAGATCAACAGCATTTTATTCGTGATCAGTTCGTCGACGATAAATAACATAGAAACTTTAAAAAAATGTCTTTTGTGGAACATTTATGGAATAAATTAACACAACACGATTGTTTAATTATTGTGAAGTTCTTTGCATCAACGATATATCAGTGTTATTCAATAAACATTTCATTAATATTCTTTTTATTGACCCAACTTCCATGTCAAGTGATTCAGATTTATTTATTCTTCAATGAGTTAAGCGTGGAAGAAGTTGTCCATTATGCACCTCCATTTTTCATAATGTTCTACGTAATAAATTATTTAATTAATTCCACAGAGTAATCAACTGTGTAACTATCTATCTATTTATTTTGTGAATTTACAGCCAATGGTAAGTGCTGTTATAATCCTAAGAGACCCAAAACAAGTCGAACATTTATTTGAAGAAGTCAATATGCAGCCAGTGGATACTGCATGTGAAACAACAAAGGCAACAATTAAAAAAGAAATGAAAATCGTATCAATTTTTACAATTATTAACACAAGTGGCACATTCTTTAGTGGCCTGGCAGTATTTTTTTGTAATCAATACGACTACACAATGTTTCTACCAATTAAATGTTTCGTTGACAATCATCCAGAACATTCGAATATTTTGGCATCAATTTATAAATTTGGTTACGTTATTGCTGGACTTACCACATATGGAGCCATCACTTTAATGATTATTTATTACACACAACATATGAAATATCAGTATCTAATGTTAATTGATCAAGTTAATGAAATAATGATATCAGAAACTGTCGATTCATTTAGCAATCATTTGATAGATGATCCAGAATATCAAAAACAGGTAAAATTGAGGCTATGCAACTATATTAACCGTCATCAAGAATTGTTAATGTAAGTAATTCAATATTTACTTATTCCTCTTTTTAAATGATTTGAGTGATAAGGAATTTTGTAGGCCATTATTAAAAAAAATCAACGAAATTTCGAATTACATCGTATGCTTTTCATTATGTGCACTACTGGCTCTTACAAGTGTAATTTTAACAATTGCTACGGTAAAAATCAATTATTAATTTTGTACCATATGAATGAAAAATTAATAATAATTTAATTTAAAAGGGATCAGTGTTCTTTGCTTATGACTATCGGTATGTACCAGCTGTTTGTTTATTCACTGTCACAACATTTTCATCCCACATAATGGCAGCACAATCGATAGAAACAGTTGTAAATGTTTATAAAAGTTTATGCAATTTACATATTTCTAATGATGTTCTTTTTCAGACTGAAGGTTTATGCGATGCATTACAACAAATTGATTGGTACGATATGAACATAGAGAATCGTAAGATTTATAAAATTGCAATGATTTGTGCCCAGAAGAAACTCAAGATAAGATTTTCAGAAAAATATTCACTTAATAATGAACTAGGATTAGCAGTTGCGTTTTATTATTTTTTTTACTCTGTCTTAAAATCTAATTGTTGTAAATTTTCTTCCATTTTTTTGTTTTTAGATTGTTCGAGGAGCATACTCAGCGATGACATTTCTTCTCAATTTTAAAAACTAAATTATTTATTATACCTACTCACCATATTGCACTCACACAATGCAACTAAATGAACACTTAATGAAATGATTCTGGTTTTTCTGTACCCCAATATCCACACACATATATTTATTATAAATTGTATTTAACTTATTTAATTTATGGAGTTTCATTGATTCTGTAGTTGTGCGATAAATAAAAGCATATTACAGATTGATAAAAATTAATTATTTCAATATAAATTCAATTGAAATGAAAATGAACAAATACACACCAGTGATGGCGTCAGGGTAGAGCCGCGGTGGGTACGTGTAACAGGTGTTAAATGAATTGTCCATCTCTGTGCCCATTAAAATGACTAAGCATATTCTTATATTCTTATCAACCGGTTCTATCTGATGATAAGATTGAAAGACCGAGGACTCTTTAATTTAGTTTATCGATTATCTTCATCAGATTTCAAATATGGGTGTCGTCTTGATCTTGTTTTTTTAATGCTTAATGCGAAAGTCGAATATTTTGCTTCCCCTCTGTGACCAACCATTTAAGACGTCCTGCCGCCGTCACTGTTACAAACACACCAAATATTAAGCAAGAAGATCTTTTGGAGCTTGTCTGGTCCATTTGGCGTTTTGACGCCTCATTCCCATAATCATTGCAAATTTGTTCTTTATTGAAATTCTTACAAATTTCTCTAACTATACTGTAATTACTATCTTCACCACTACCAAACAAAACTTCATAATGAACGGACCCTTTACTAAGAAGGGCCCTATTTCGGGATTTTCTAACAATTTTAACAATCGGCTAAAACAGATGGAACGAAGAATGACGTAGGTTGAAAAGAAAAACAACAGAAATATTATTGGACTTATGGAGGTGACTTGGAGGAAGTTTTTGTTTGGCATTTGAGTATTTAGACCTCTGACAAGCTCAATATTATTGTACAATAATATTGCGCAATAATATTGATAGTCTAGGCGCCTCATTGCATCTAGCCTTGTGTCGAAATTGTACTTATATAAATAGCCACATAGCTGACATTTCAGCCTATATACGGTTTTTAGACCAAATCTTTTCTCTTTGATTAGTTCAAAATCGTAGATGCCGCAAACAAAATTGATGCCAACAATTTGGATGTAGTTTCGTTATCATTTTCCACAGTGAGTTCCGGGAAATATTTCCAGAACTTGAACATTATCCTATATACACTGTTCTAATCTGAAAATGAAGTAAATTTCATTTCACAAAAATAATTGGTTTCTCTCAACTATTTGCGACGTGGTCAGGTAAGGGTAGTCATGACTGGTTGATATTCCCAAGTAATGTGGCTCATCATCATCATAACATTCAATTATTATTGTTATTATTACAAGATACACAGCACTGATTATTAAAATTTCATACAGGCCTAACAATGTCATTCTCTAATAATAAGCGACTGAAACTCTCTGGGCTTCGAAGTCTTCCTCCAGGCGGCAAAGATTTTTCCATGAATTCCCATGTTTAAACACCACAAAATCACTTATTTACTAATACCTGTATCAGTCAAATGACACCAAAAGACGTTAAAGCGGTAATGAGCAATTTTTAAAATTGCGCTGGCTTTATCCTTGTTGACTAAGAAGAGTTTACTCATCTCAAAATAGGCACCACCCCCGCCGTACGGTAGAGGTGCAATCGACCAGAAAGATTACGAACCACCCTATGATAAAGCATCTGTCATAAATTACGGTTTATAGAACCAACATTACTCAATGAGGCATGCTGCAAAACTTCCCATAGTTCTGCCATGAAACAAGCGCCTGACAGCAAAATATTAAATTGTTTATTTTCATTTGAATCAGCGTGCAGACTGGTTGATAGAAAAGTAAATCAAGAGCGAGGTAGCTTTTTGTTCAATCTTTAACGTGGGCTAGATAGAGCAAAAACATCTCCTTCAAAGCATTTTTCAAAAAACTTGTTTCAAACATTTGACCAGTTTAATTAATTTACTTTATTCAGATCAATTTTTTGCAAAATTTGATTAAACAGCGATGTCGATTATCAAATTCTACATAAGTTGACGATTGCAAGATTTTCTACAAATTTAAAATGAACAAAAACATCTTGCGTCAAAAATCTGCTATTTTTCAACTATTCGCAGATTTCTTCAAACGAGCCTTACTTAATAATAATCAAAATCCTAGTAAGGTTAGGTCTTTTGGCTTTCGTATATACTTTCCGCTAAGTTACAATCGTGGTATAAGCTCCCTGACATAATGTTTCAACAAAGATGTGTCACAGTGTAATTTTAATTCTTACTATCTGTTACATAAAGATGATTGTGCAGCCAGACTTTTTCGCTCATAGATAGCATTTAATTTATTAAAAATTATTTTTGATGTGCTCATTTGATCAGCAAATCTAAGAAATGAATCTGCTAAATAGGCAACTATAATTCGTTTTGCCGTTAGTTCTACTTTGTGTCCATTCCATTGTCTGGTTCACTAGGAATGTGATTGTCTACCCCTTTGATCACATCTAATTCACTCAATAAAGCAGGTACTCTCACTTTCCACGCACTGTATCTTTCACCATCAAATACTCTAATGTTTCTTCTAGTTTTTGAGCCTTCCATTGTTTCTATTTCAGATACACAACAAACTCAAAACGGATAATTGTTTTAATTTAATGATGCGAAATTAAACACAAGTAATGCACACAGTAATTGGGGCGGTCTGGGCCCATAACCTATTAGAAATAAGGCTACGGAAATCAGACGATTATTGGTTTTATTATTCGACTGATTCAACTCAACTAACTGACGTGTAAAAACTGAAGACTCTATTTATTAGTTTTCTTTCGTGAGAACCACTCTTGAATTCATATCTTTAAAACGATAAAATAAACAAAAACAATTCCGAATATATGGTTATAAAATGCATTCAAAAATAGAAAAATATTTACAGTTAAATAAAAATATTCACATAAAAATGTAAAAGATTAGTTTTTATGGAAACCTTATTTTAATGGACTTAAACCAACATATAGAAGTTACATTTAATTGGACAAAAAAGCCCCTCCATATTCATACTATTTTACTAATAAAACACTGTTGAACGTTTTGAAAATTTCAATTTGTTAAAAAGGGAAGGATCGCAGAAGTTACCGCACCGACTCCAAATAGCGACCATTGAGGAGCGTGAAGCTAACAAGCTCTGTTGTGTTCACTGTGTTCTCAGTCACAATGGCTCATGCTCGTGTTGTATGCGTTCCTATTGTTATACATATACTTGCTGTATACTCCTACATATTAAGTGTGCTATCTAGGATATATGTATGTTATATTGATGAGCCTCTTTTAGAACGTTTTCACTTTACGTTATGTATATTTCGAAAATTTGATTTATTGGTCATATGTCAAGACATGTATTTTCATAAAATGTAATTTTTATAGGAATAAGTGAATACCGAAATACCGGTATTTTTTAGATCAATACTGGTCTTCAATACCAGACACAGTCCGTCCGGTATTCCGGAATTCGGGGTCCCGGAACCCCTGTATTGAAAGCACTAGTGACAAGGTCACACTGCTTAAGTTAGAATTAGTCTTATCATGGCAAAGACACACCAAAGATGGAAAACATCAGCTTTTTCATCTCTTTCAATTAATTCAAACTATGAAATATGGTCAACGTATGAGCGTAGTGGGAGTGTTGTACAAAAGACTCTATGGGGTGAGTGCTGTTAATCGTCGATATTTCTCATGATACAACGCACCAACGCAAGATGGTCAATGTCAAACTGAATTTGATGACGCATAGACCTTCTAATGACCATCGATTAATGAATTATTTATAAACAAAAAACAAAGAGCAAAGGATTCTATATGGTTAGCGACGGTGTACGCCAACGCATGACACGCACTTTTTGTCCTTGAAAATAGTCCTGAAAAGTAGTACGTGTCTTATACAACGATCTTATAAACAAAGATAACAGATATAATAAACATTAAGAATTGAATAAACCATTTGATTATATCCATATACCTAATGAGTAATCAATAAATAGGGGATGCGTCTTATACGCCTGAAAAGAATTTGCATATTATCCTTTTCCCATTTAAGGGCATTTCTATAACATTTAATAGCTTCATCATATTTTTTATCTGAACGTTGCAATAAACCGTAAACATGCCAACAAACATGTGATCGTAAATCGTTCCGTAGACTACGTCTAACATATTCATAAGCTTCCTCTTTCCGGCCCAAACAATTCAATGTTAATCCTTTCATCGCTAAGGTTTCTACAATGGAATTATCAAAAATTATTCATTCATTGAACGAATATTTGCTAACTAACCTCCATGATCTGTATATTTTGGATTTGATAGAATTTGCTTGGCAAATTTCAATCCGTTTTTGTACTGATTCTGTTCGTAACACCTCTGAAAAATACAACAAAATACAATTGCTTGGGTGTTTTTCTTTCAAAATATTCATTCTTAAAGTTGAGGTTATGTAAAAAGTAGATAAAGATGGGGATTTGGAATGCATTAAATGACTCAGGATATTTCTATATAAAAATTCAAACGTAACATTACCTATGTATGTGCCCAGATAGCATGCAATATTGCTGCAATATTGCATGCAATATTGCTGCAATATTGCATGCAAGATTCGCAATATTGCAGCAATATTGCTATGTCCCCCGCTGCAATATTGCTACAACGTTGCAGTGCAATACTGTAGCAATATTGCAATGCAATGTTCTTATTGTTATGGTTGGAGTGACGTCATCAATAAAAAAATTTTTTTTCAAATGTATCTTTATTAATCTTAGTATTACAAAAACCAAAATATCAACATATAAAATAAAGAACAATTGTAAACAACTAGATTTCAACATAACAATTACGTAAAAAAATATAAACAAATGAATTGTTGCATTATTAAAGCAAACATGTATAGAGACATAGGCAAATTGGAAACAATATATACAAATCTATGCACACAACAAATTAAATACCCTTATAGACATAAATAAAACAATAAATAAAATACAAAAAAAAACAATATAAAAACTTAAAAATAATAACACATGCACAAATGACATCACATTCAATCACTGTCCGCAATTTTACCCGTTTTTATTGTATTCCGCTTAATTTATACGGCAGCTTCAACAAGCCCTTACATCTCTCGCCGCTTGCAATTCGTTGCCGTATGATTTTTTGATATATTTAAAAGAATATTTAAAAAAGTCTAGTGAAAATAGTTCTTAGTCGTAACAACATCAACTTAATAATGGCGTTCTCTGAACATTTGGTAGAGTCCTTCATAGGCGAATGTGGCCGAACATGCACACATTTTTTTCCGATATTAAATATTACACTGCAATCTTGCTGCAACATTGCACTGCAATGTCCGTGCAATATTGCACTGCAATGTCCGTGCAATATTGCACTGCAATGTCCGTGCAATATTGCACTACAATATCCATGCAATATTGCTGCAATATTGGACTGCAATGTCCGTGCAATATTGCATCGCAATATTGCAGCAATATTGCTGCAATATTGTGTGCTATCTGGGTGTGTACATATTATTTTTAACACAACCACATAATAACAATTATCAAGATTTTTTTAACGAATCCCCATACATAATCAACATAATAATAATAACGAATGAATATTCAGAAAAAAAATGATTATAACGAAGTAAATAATACAAATCAAAATTCTTTTAAATAAGGCATTTTCTTACGGTGGTAATGAATTACTGGAGGGCATTTTTCCTATCAGCGCACAATGAAATCGAATTCTCACAAAATCTTGGCAAATTTCTTCTCGTCGTGTTTCAATTGGGATTAAAAAATAAAATTTGAAAAAAAAATATGATCGAAATTTGTTAATGCAATCAAAACCTCGTGGCCACAAATGCCTCCTCGAATGTCGACTTGATCGTCACGTGTCCAATGTCGCCCTCCACATTTGCTATCTACAATACAAATTCGAGTTATTAAAACAGACATCTGTAATCTCGCTACAACAACAAAAAAAACGACAAATAAATAAATAAAACTATAAACAAATACGAATAAAGAAAATTTTAAAATTTTACGTACAACTAAAGAAAATAAATGAATCAAAAATTACATTTGACAAGCTGTGGAAAAATGTCAAAATGAAAATTTGAAAAATATGGCGGGATACTTAACGAATATGTTCGAAAATCAACAATTCAACATTATATTTAATTCGATTTGATAGGTAAAAAGCAATATTTTAATCAATAAATTCTGTAGTGTTCAATTGGTTTTGATATTTGAGTGTTTTCAAAAAGCAGCAGATAGTATTGTTAGTTGCATAACAACCCGGACAAAAATATCTATATACTTTTACTATAAATTTCATTTAAAATTGCAAAATATTCCCCATTATACTCACATTCCCATTGAAATTGCTAAATATGATCGAATCTCAACAATATTCCCAACAACCAATGTATACAGAGTGATTTGAAAAATGCGTTAGGGCTGATTCACACTGTATACACTCACAGAATCAACCAAACGTTAATACATTTCATCATTATTTCTAGTATGAGTGGTAATTCTGAAAAATCAGTTGGTTACTGTTACATATTAATAGGAATTACAATATAATTAGAGATTACATGTGGTATAATTAATGATTAGAAATACCATGTTATCGAAATTATTTCATATTACAAGGATAATACAAGCTGAGAATGTAGATTATAGTTAAATGGAAACTAAGTAAGTAGTTATCCACTTTCAATTTTAAAGTAATTGTATGTAGATCAGATTTAATAATTAAAATAAATAAATACATAAATAAATAAGTGTATGATTTATTTAAAAATATAATAGGAAATACTGAAAGTCATTATTATACAGCAAAGCAATTGAATCAATTATCGATAAAGAAATAATTCGAACTATTGATTATTTCTTGCTACAACAGGAATTCGTTTCTATTATAACGATCAATAACGTGTTTACCAACTATTTGTATTCATATGATTGGTTTGCCAAAGTATTGATTACATGTAGTTCCAAAATATAGGTTCAATACAGTTGTCTTCTTGATAGCTGGAAAACGTCTAAAAGTAGAGTTTTAATAAACTGTAATTTCCATAAGAGTGTTTGCAATTGAAAACTAAAGTAAAAACGATGGATTCACAAAGAAAATTGATAAAATTTGAAAATCTGCCATAAATAATTTGAAAAAAGGTCATGTCCATCACCTGACTTCGAACCTGAGTCACTCAATTGCCGATCGATTCCGAAACTAGAAGTTTCTTAGCAACAGAGCTGAACCGACGAAAAATTTTTTAATCATTGAAAAGACTCCCGAGACAACCACGATAAAAGATATTTCCCAGCCCATTTTGTTAATTAGTCCATATGACATGGACCAGTTGGCAAAAGCAGACTCTTTCCATCCCATTTCCAGATCCGTCATCATAGAAATAGCGCCTGGATTTGGTGAAATCAGCAGTAACCAGCCTTTTGTTTTCTAGACGAGATAAACATAAAGATAAACACAATAAGGAACATAAAGGATATTTACTAATTGTTGTATTTAAAATATTTATTATTAGATACCAATATAATAAAAAGAAACGTTGACCTTATAAAGAGACTCATGACATTTACGCGTCTGATATTACCCGAGTCGAAACATTAGTTCGTTTTTAGGTCTCAAAATGCAATTATAAGGTTTGTCTCAAGTTAGAACTCACTATTTAAAACTTATAGCCGGATAAGTCTCATTTTAGTTCGAAACTTTCAGGATTGAGACCAAAATGAGACTTATCTAAAATACAATCGAATTCTAGTATGAGGATAAAAATGACGTTTATCCTTTATACAAAATATTTAGAGTGAGTACAAAATGAGATCTACCCTGAATACCGAGTACTTTGCTAACTAAGACCTAAAGTGAGGTTTGTCTCAATAATAGTCGAGGCGCAACGTAATTCTTTCATGTAGCTTAAAGACCGGCTGAAGTAGATTTTATTGCAATAATTTTCGCGAACACTTTAGCTCTTCCCATTAAAATTTTTCGGAATATTGCAAGACAAACATTGTCTGTTTAGAAATAAGATATATAATACCTGCCGGCCAAAAAATTATATGAAAAAATAGTGCTCTGCCTAGATTTAAGTAACAAATAACTGAAATTTAAAAGCAATTATATTTATTTTTTAAAAGTGTCATACTTAGATTTATTGATAATTAATTACATGTTTAACTAATTATAATAATACATCCAAATTTAAAGGTTAAAAAATGTCAGTTTTTCTTCATTTTTATAGTTATTTTCGGCATTGTTATCGTATTGGTGCTGAGTATGATTGAAGTTATTATATTGATGAGGATGTTGTGTAAAATGAGCAAAAATTTGATGTTCATTTGCCAAAACCCATCGATATTTCTGATGCGCATCGAATGTTTGTAAATGTTGTTGCTGTGCGTATTGTTGTTGATATCCGTATTGATGTTGATAATTTTAACAATTATTAGCTGTAAGAATTAACTTTTGATTACTTTTTCGTGTTTTTCAATTGGATTTTATTCAAATGCAACACGACAAAAAACTATATACATCTTCATTCAAGAGTATTAAAAGTAGAACAATTGAATCAAAATTGTGTTAATCGAAAAACTTTTTATGGATTAAAAAAAATGCATTTTTTAAAATTTTAATTTAAACAATAAAACGAAAATATTCTTTATTAGAACTTTTTTCAATTCTTATTGATCGGACATAGACTTCAACATTGAAAAACTAATTCAAAATATATTAAATTTTCAATTTTCATACTTAAAGATCGGGGGAGTCCGAGATGGAGTCTCTTTTTTGCATAATTACCGATAAAAAAACTTCCGCGTCGAGGAATTCACTAACTTTTGAGTTTGCACATTTCCACTTTAGTTTCGCAGTCGCATTTTCATATCGCGAATGAACGGGTATACATGTATACCACATCCACGATTCTAATGTCGAATTTCAAATGACAAAATTGTCACTAACCTACACGGCGAAACGCAGGAGTACCAATATAAAATACACATTTTTCTCTAAACTAATAGGAGAGAGTTAGGGACTTTTGAGATATTTGGTTGCCAGCAGTTTTGCAAAATTCGACATTAGAATCGTGGATATGGTATAGATTTAATTGTTTGTAACTGTTTCGATTTAACCCAAAACACAAGTGAATATTTTCCCGACATTTTTAATAAAAGAAGTAGAAATATATGGAAGGAACAAATATGCGACGCACTGAACAAGAAAACCCAAGAAGAACTGTTTTTGATTTCTTTGATGCTTGCAGCTGTGCTTAACTTAATATTTTCTTTAGTATCTATATTGCTCTCAATAAAACTCTATTTAGAAAGAAAAGACTGTCAAGTAACTAGACATGTGGCCAAAATTGTCTTTGGACAGGAACGTTCCGTTCAAACTATTTTACAGCAATGTCCACCAATGAAGCTTAGAGGATTTTCCAAATCTTCGATATCCCAGACACTCGTCTGGCTGACACTCAGACCCTAGTCCCTCATTTAGGACGCTACTGTCCTTCTCATTCCAAATGCTTGAGGTTTAAATGAGACTTACTCAAAAAATAGTGGTCGAATGAGAGCAAAATGAGACCAAAATTCACTTTTGAGACCTAAAAACGTATTAATTTTTCGACTCGGGTAATCATCGCAAGATTATTCAACAAGAACTTACGAATGATTTAATGACAATCAATCAATTAATTATTCAAAAATAACGTTATTATTATAACTTGGACGAGACCGCGGGCCGTAAAGTGAGTATTACATGTACTCGCGAGCCGGACTTATTATTCGGGTTTATAAGGGACAGCGTAAAGAGAAACATGCACACTCGTCTTAATCTGATGATATATTTTTTATAATTAGTAGAAAAATAGAAAACCGTATTGAATAAAAGATAAAATATTTTATTAGGTTCTATGGGGGCGGATTTAATAAAATTTGAAAGATATTACGCGTCGCGTACCCGACTGAAAATTTCTAAAGACTATTAGACATTCCCGTGACTATACTCCCTTTTGGGATGATGGCCGGGAGACTGAGTTCTTTCCCAATCATGTAACTAAAGGAATGCCCGGTTGGGTTAACAAATTTTTGCCTGACTGTCTAAACGGCCAGAGAACCCCTTTCACTGTCACTGACAGTAAATTAAACGGTAATTAAGCTTACAGAGCAGTTTAATTTCGAAGAAGTTGTTAAACAATTAACATGTTTTGTCATTTTCCTGCCATTTATGAAAATCATTCCTTAATTTTCGGATGTCAAATTCTCTACACTATTCGCATTACTCATTGTAAGAAAATAATAACAAATGGAAAATGAGAAAATTTTAGAGATTCATAATCTTACAACATCATTAAGAGCAAAAGATGGTAATGTTGATCACGTCAGTTAACAGAATTTGATGACCTACAACCATTCTAATGACTATCAATTAATGATTTATTTAAAAATCAAGAACAAAGGATTAATATATAGTTAACGGTATATGCTGACGTACGGCAGGCACTTTTTCGTTTAAAAATAAACCTGATAAATGGGTGCGTCTTATAGGTACCCCAATGTTATCAACAAAGAAAACAGATCTAAAAACAACATTAAATATGGAATAAAGTATTTGAAGCTATCTATGATAAATAATTAAAAGGGGTATAATATTGTTAGATTAACATCATTTTAGTTGTGTTCAGTTCGTCAACGGAAGATAACACAGAAAACTGAGAAGATGTTTTATTTGGACCATTTATGGAAGAAATTAACAGAAAAAGATTGTTTAATTGTTGTGCAATTCTTTGCATCAACGATATATCAGTTTTATTCAATTAAAATTTTATTAATTTTCTATTTACCTATTGCGACAAATTCCATGTCAAGTGATTCAAATTTATTTGTTCTTTTGTTTCACGTTCTATGTGATTGATTAATCGATTTTTTTTGATTTTACAGAATTATTAATTGATTAAAATGTTTTCAATAAACGCAAAATGCCCTCCAGGCTTGTAAATCTTCATGAGATTTACCCTGAATATCTTCAACAGCACAATAGACTCTATTCTTTGTTGGTTTACGTAGTGCAAAACCCCCTGTATCCATATTTACGTGGACAATTAAAAAATCAATTTATTCTAGTTGATATTCACGTTTTTAAATTACACTTGCACTCTGTAAGTAGGGAATTTAATTTTCTGCCTCCAGAGGTAATGACACACTTGTTCAGTTTCCAATACAGTTGTCTTCTTGATCGCGGGGAAAGTCCTAAAAGTAGAGTTTTAATAAACTATAATTTCGATAAGTGTGTTTCCAATTGCAAACATAAGTAAAGACCATGGAATCAGAAAGAAAATTAATAGAATTTGAAAATCTGTTATAAATAATCTAATAAAAGGCCAACTCCATCATCTGACTTCGAACTTGAGTCACTCAATTGCCGGTCGATTCCGAAACTAGAAGTTTGTTAGCAACAGAGCCGAGCCGACGAAGAATATTTTATTTATTGAAAAGGCGCCCGAGACATCCACGTTAAATGAAATTTTCTAATATCAAATGGTATCAGGTCTAAAGTTGCAGCTCACTCAACTCATACTTATTTATTTTTATTTATTATTATTTTTTCTTAACAAGCATTTATATAGAATAATCAATGAAATACACATATTTTTCTTTAATAAATACTAATCATCAAAGAAAAATATGTGGCACACATAACACAATTTTACACCACCATATTTGTTGTACTCCTGTATAGATGACAATTCGGGAGATTTCAATGGTATAAAACATATTTTAAGCCTTATTTCCATCATAAAATATAAATAAATAAAAAAATGTAAAAACTTTTAATCAACAGTTACAGTTTCTATTACTATTAGCCTTGTGGAAAATGATCATTTTCGATGCATATAGTTGGAAATGACTATTTTAGCCAATAAGAGACGTTTTTTCATGTTATTTATTCGCCGTTGCTTAGTAACACCTGGAATAGAATATGGGCTGTTTCCGTTCGATCGTAGAAAGCAATAGGCCAAATGGCTCAATGGTAAAGAAATTGGATTGATAATCTAGAAGTCCGAAGTTTCGAATCCTGGCAAGTTATTAAAAAGGATTTTCGGAATTTTTCTCTTTTCTTAGCTCTTTTTGATAATTAGTCCATGTGCCATGGACCAGTTGGCAAAAGCAGACTCTTTCATCATAGAAAAAGCGTCTGGATTTGGTGAAATGAGCAGTAACCATCTAGTCGAAAAGGCATAAGTGCCAGCGTTTGGTGAAATGTACAGTAATCATCATCCTTTTGTTTTCCTAGGCGAGGTAAACATAAAGTTAAACACAATAAGAAACATAAATGTTAATTAATAATTGTTTTATTTAAAATATTTATTATTGGATACCAGTAGAATAAAAGGAAATGTGGACCTTATAAAGAGACTCATGATATTTACGCGACTGATATTAATCTGATGATATATTTTTTATAATTAGTAGAAAAACAGAAAACCGTATTGAATGCAAGATAAATTATCTTCTTAAGTTTTATGGGGGCGGATTTAATAAAATGTGAAAGATATTTCGCGGGACGTACGTTACACATGCCTAATTCACAATAAGGTTTTGTCTGTATCGATATTCTCAAGCAAATTTTGAAGAATACTATTTTCATCATTAACACTAATATAGAATTTATTGATCTACAAACATTCTAATGACTATCCATTAATGAAATATTTAAAACTAAATGAACAAAACAAAGGATGACTACATAGTTACTAGTTACGTACATCAAATAATGTTGTTAGATTAATTTAACATTATTTTATTCGTGTTCAGCTTGCCAACGGAAGGTGACATAGAAAATTGACGAAATGTCTTATTTGGAACATAACGTCTTATAAATTGATGACAGCACTCACGAGAAAATGTCACGTTCCGCCTGACCTTGAGCGTGCAAGCGAGAGCGCGGAACAAGTGATAGAGAGGCACGATCGGCGCAAGCGTTGGCTTGTGACACATTTATCTCTCTTCTCGCGTGACGTCAGAGCTAGCTGCTACTCGAGCTTCTGACCAGGGCGATGACAGTCAACTCTCGCCCTCGTCAGAAATCGCCTTCTTTCATCCCTTGCCGCACACACTATTTTTCATATCACCTGTATTGAATTAAAATTAAAATCTTTGATAACGATTTGACGACAGCTGTCAGACGATTATGATTCCATGTTTATAATAAACAAATGCGATTCTGACAGACTTAAAATAAATAATAAATAAATGTGCCGGGCAGAAACAACGTTGTTTCTCCCCTAGGGCAGAAACAACTTTGTTTCTGACTGACACAGTCGCATTGATTTGAAATTGTCATGTTTCGACTGTCAAAACAGAGATCAAAACTCGCTGTTTCAATGCAGATGATATGAAAAAAAATATGTTTTAATTAACGAGTGTAAATAAATGTTAATTTATCGAAAAAATTGTAATTTTCAATTAACTGCTTCTTTGTATTATACAAAATAATGACAATTCAGTGATAATAATTCAATTCAATTCATAAAAGTATGCAATTTTTCATCAATGTTTCTTTATGACGTTATCACGTAAAACTATCGTCCGTAAACCGACTTTACAGACAACTAATTCTTTTTGTAATCAATACGACTACACAACGTTTTTAACAATTAAATATTTCGTAGACAATTATCCAGAATATTCCAATATTTTAGTAACAATTTATAAATTGGGTTACGTTATTGCTGCACCTACTACATTTACAGCCACCAATTATGTAATTATTTATTACACACAACATATGAAATATCAGTATCTAATGTTAATTGATCAAGTTAATGAAATAATGACATCAGAAACTGTCGATTCAGTTAGCAATCATTTGATAGATGATCCAGAATATCAAAAACAAGTGAAATTTAGGCTATGCAACTATATTAAACGTCATCAAGAATTGTTAATGTAAGTAATTAGATATTTATTTACTACACTAATATATTTATTTGATCAAAATGCAATTTCGTAGGTCAGGTATTAATAAAAACAAAGAAATATCGAAATACATCGTATGCTTTTCGTTATGCGGACTACTGGTTGCTATAAGTGTTATATTAATGCTAGTTACGGTAATATTCATTCATTTGTAATATTAAGGAAACATTAATAATAATTCAATTTTAAAGGGTTCAGTCATTTTCACTTATGATTATCGGTACGTACCTGCAGTTTGTTTTCTCATTCTAACGTCATTTTCAGCCCTTATGATGGCAGGACAATCCTTAGAAACAATCGTAAAGATTTATAAAAGTTTAATCAACAACAAAAACTTTCTAATGCTGTTTCTTTTCAGACTGAAAACTTATGCGATGCCTTACAACAAATCGAGTGGTACAATATGAATGTGGAAAATCGTAAAATTTATTTAATTACACTGATTTGTGCCCAGAAGAAAGTTTCGATTAGATTTTCAGAAAATTATTCGATTAATCATGTACTAGGATTAGCAGTTGAGTTTTCTTGTTTTTTTTTGTCTTGAAATTAACTCCTTTCAAATTATTTCCATTTAATTTTCAGATTGTTCGTGGGGCATACTCAACCATGAGTGTCCTTCTTAATTATAAAAACTAAATTAGTTATTATACTCACCATTATGCACACATTCAACAACTGAATAAGTTGTTAATGCTCTGAAAATGTGATTCTGATCTTCGGTGCGAAATTATTAGGCTATCAGCTTAACAATCATCAAAACAATGATTTTGAGAAAATCCTGTGTAAAGATTTGTGTTAAATAAGTATATGGTAATAATTGTCAATTCACATGTAAGCAAAATAAATTTCAATTTGATAAACAATATTACTGAGCATTACCTTCTGATCCTATAAGTCAATGATTTAACTTTTATCCTATAAAAAATATGTGATTTAAGCTCTGTTGCTCCAAGTAATAATCCTGCTACCATTTAATAACAAATCGAAAAATATTTGTATCTTATTATAAACTTGGTCTCTTCTCTATGAAAAAAAAGAAGAACAGTGGTACAAAACAAAGGAAAATCTAGCTAATTAATAATTAAATTTCGTTTTAACAACATCACAACAACAAGAGTATTATTAGTCATATTCAGTATCTAACATTATTACTTCTTGACGTTAAGTTCATCAATAAAACATTAAATAAAAACTTAAAGAAATTCATAATATGTAACATGAATTAACAAAATTCAATGATTTATTGATTATAAAATTAATTAGATAAAAATGATGCTAGTTTTTCATGCCTATAACGAAATTGTCGAGTGTTTTATGATTCTTAATAGATGAATTATGTTTTAAGACTGACAAACCGTCCAATGGTCGATTGAGTCACATATGTCAATCCCTTTAATGATTTAACCTTTTTTTTTCAATTTGTTAAGAAAGTCGTTCGACTTGACTACCCAAACTCGAACCCGAAGCTACTGTTTGCCGGATGAGGAGGGCAAGTAATCCAGTTGCTACGCTCATGGTAATAATATGTAAGTATAATAACATTGCAACTCGGATGTCATTGGCCGTATATACAGTATGGGTATGGGTCAATGACGTAGAAGTATTTAGACTGCTTACCGCCTATAATTTCTGTGCTTTAAAAAAGAGGGCCTATATGGAGGTTTGTCTCACTCTTTTCATCTCATTACAATGCGCAGTCCATATGAATTAAGCTACGTAGGCCAGTAATGGGAGACATAAGATATCATTGTTTCACTCTAATGTATACTATCATAGAGAATCAGTAGATGTCAGCTGAAGCTTTGAAAGTTTTTAGAGTTGCATACATCTTTCTTTTTGAAGGATTAACGATTTACTTCCGGAGAGGGAGCTTTTACTTATTAGTTCAGTCTACCATTAAAGAGTGTTTTTTAAACTATTATTTTTTTATATTTCTTATTGTGTTTAACTTTATGTTTAAAAAGGAAAAAAGGATTGTGATTTACTGCTCATTTCAACCAAACCCCGGGCGCTTATGCCCTTTTACTCATGGATGATGGTTTACTGCTCATTTCAACCAAACTCTGGGCGCTTATGCCCTTTTATGGATGATGGAGACGTTTTTTCTACGATGAGGGACCTGCAGGGGGGGGGCTAGGGACAAACATCCTAATTTTGCTAACTGGTCCATGTACTTTGTGGCATGGACAAATTAACAAATTTACGTTATAAGAAGAGGAAAATTCTGAAAATCCTTTTTCATACCGTGCCGAGGAGGTTTGAACCCCGGACTTCTAGGCGTAAATCCCTATCGTTAACCATCGAGCCATTCGGCTCGTGAATTTTCATATGAAAAGTGTACTATAAATGAAAACGATTTGCTACGATCCAACGGATACAGCCGTCATTCCATCGTGTGTTGGGTACCCAAAGTACTCGATTGCATTAACGTATAGATGTTGCTAAGCAACCACAATTTTAAATACCTAACATGTTAAAACGTCTGTCATTGGTTGAAATCTATAGATTTCCAAAAATATGCTTCGGAAATGCTCATTTTCCACACGGTAGCAGATTGATTTAAGAAAATCAAATATACTCTCATCAGAAACTGTAAATTGAATGAATTCAATAGAAATGCGGTTCAGCTGGTAATGTTTGAAAGTACTTTGTGATCAGTTTCTAACTAGACATGCGTAGTCTAATCATCAACCAAACAATCTAGAATTGTGGGTGGGAACATACCTAATAATTGCCACTATAATCTACGAGGTGTTCTTACAATGAATATATTTATATGGTGGTTCTCGATGCGTTTATTTCCACTTTGTCACTTCATCCCGTGATCACATTTTCTCTATAACACTCATTGTTCACGGACATTTCATTTGATCATCTAAAATTTGGTAGTATCATCTATCTCGTTCTCTTCTCGCATTTCCCTTATATATAACTCAAACAAACTAAAGCACCCTCTAACTAACGCAAATCGGTATTTTCCCAACTGTTGTGGTAATTGGAATCATCATCATCACAATGATTTAGATTTTGGGATGAACAAAGATCATTGGAATTATCATTAAAATGAATTCCACATACCCACACTTAAGGGTGAAAATGTAAAAAATCAAAATCTACATATAATTGTAGACAATATTACCTATTTTTAATGCATAATGTGAATATAGCTTTATATTATTCTTTGTAAAGTATATCATTAATGAATATAACTAAACTGTAATATTTTAAGTTAAGTTTAATCGTTTCATGATATGTGCCATAAACGTCAAACAAGTTTTACTTCAATCGTGCGTAAAGTTTACACGCACACAATTTTTTCACCCTACTTCCTTCTTCGTTCCATTCGTTTTAACTGTCTGGTAAAATTGCTAGAAAATCCCGAAGTCTGCTACGGTCTATATTAAAAATATTTGTCACGGCAGGACTGCTTCTGCTGTTGGAGAAATTTGTAACAGTTTTAATAAAGAAGAAATATTCAATGATTGTGGTGGATGAGCAGGCAAAATGCCAAACGGACCAGACAAGTGCTAAAAGATCTTCTTGCGTAATATTTGCTGTGTGTGTGTGTCACAGTGACGGCGGCAAAATATGTTTAACGGATGTGCACACAGGGGGAATTTTTTTTTTGCACGTTTCGTTTCGAAGAATCATTAAAAAAGCAACACCAAAATGATAATCATTTGAAACCTGATGTATTTAAACAATAAACCAAATTAGCGAATCATCGGTCTTTGAATGTTATCATCAGACAAAACTGGTTGATTTCAAATAAATATGCTTTTGGTCATTTGGATGTGTACAGAGTTGGACAATTCATTTAACACCGTGACCCCACTCTGACGCCGTCACTGGCGTAAAATTATGCAGTTTTAGATTAATTGAATTAATATCGAAATAAGTAATTTTTAATTAATCGATTATATGGTTTTATTTATCTGACATTGACAAAATATGATCGCTTTTCAACATGTGTATTTTGCACAAAATCAATGAAACTCCATAAATTAAATACAATTTCTGATAAATATATATATATATATATATATATATATATATATATATATATGTGTGTGTGTGTGTTTGTGTGTATATTCTCGTACAAAAAATAACAAGACTCACTTCATTCACTAATAAATAATAAATAATTTATTTTTTAAAATTGAGAAGAAAGGTCATGGCTGAGTATGCTCCTCGAACAATCTAAAAACAAAATGTAAACAAATTTACAACAATTAGATTTCAAGACAGAGTAAAAAAAACAGGAAACTCAACTGCTAATCCTAGTTCATTATTAAGTGAATATTTTTCTGAAAATCTTATCTTGACTGTCTTCTGTGCACAAACCAGTGCAATTACATAATTCTTACGATTTTCAATGTTCATGTCGTACCAATTGATTTGTTGTAATGCTTCGTATAAGCCTTCAGTCTGTAAAGGAACATCATTAGAAATATGTAAATTGCATAAACTTTTATAAACATTTACAATTGTTTCTATCGATTGTGCTGCCATTATGTGGGATGAAAATGTTGTTACAGCGAATAAACAAACAGCTGGTACATACCGATAGTCATAAGCAAAGAAGACTGATCCCTTTTAAATTGAATTATTATTAATTTTTCATTCATATTGTGCATAATTAATAAATGGTTTTTACCGTAACAATTGTTAAAATTACACTTGTAAGAGCCAGTAGTGCACATAATGCAAAGCACACGATGTAATTCGAAATTTCGTTGATTTTCTTAATAGATGGCCTACAAAATTCCTTATCACTCAAATCATTTAAAAAGAGGAATAAGTAAATATTGAATTACTTACATTAACAATTCTTGATGACGGTTAATATAGTTGCATAGCCTCAATTTTACCTGTTTTTGATATTCTGGATCATCTATCAAATGATTGCTAACTGAATCGACAGTTTCTGATGGCATTATTTCATTTACTTGATCAATTAACATTACATACTGATATTTCATATGTTGTGTGTAATAAATAAGCATATAAGTGATGGCTCCATATGTGGTAAGTCCAGCAATAACGTGACCAAATTTATAAATTGATGCCAAAATATTCGAATGTTCTGGATAATAGTCAACGAAATATTTAATTATTCGAAACGTTGCATAGTCGTAATGATTACAAAAAAAAACTGCCAGAACACTAAAGAACATGCCACTTGTGTTAATAATTGTAAAAAGTGATACGATTTTCATTTCTTTTTTAATTGTTGCCTTCGTTGTTTCACTTGCATTATCCACTGACTGTAAATTGACTTCTTCAAGTAAATTTTCGACAAGTTTTGGTTTTGTTAGCATTAGAACTGCACTGCATATTGGCTGTAAATTTACAAAAACAAATACATAGATAGTTAAACAATTGATTACTGTGTCAAATTAATTAAATGGTTTATTACGTAGAACATTATGAAAAATGGAGGTGCATAATGGACAACTTCTTCCACACTTAACTCATTGAAGAATAAATAAATTTGAATCACTTGACATGGAAGTTGGGTCAGTAAAAAGAAGATTAATAAAATTTTTATTAAATAACACTGATATATCGTTGATGCAAAGAACTTCACAATAATTAAACAATCGTTTTCTGTTAATTTATTGAATAATTGTTCCACATAAGACATTTTGTTCAAATTTCTAAGATATCAACCGTCGACGATCTGAACACGAATAAACTGATGATAATGTAATAATAATATTCAATATGCGATATGTTTAGGCGTAGAAGACGGATCCCCATTTCATTAATTATTTATTGTATCTGTTTTCTTTGTTTATAAGAACGGGGTGTAAGACACGTATTGCTTTTCAGGTCTATTTTCAAATCGAAAAAGTGCGTGTCATTCGTTCGCATATACTGCCGTTAACTGGCAGTCCTTCCTTTTTTGTAATTAAATAATTCATTAATGAATGGTCATTAGAAGGTTTTGTAGGTCATCAAATTTAGTTTGACATTGACCATCTAGTAGCCTTGATGCGTTGTAGGGTGAGAAATTAACAACACTCATCCTATAGCGCCTTTTCTACAATAATCTCACCACCTGTTTACGTTGACCATATTTTATAGATGCATTATTTGAAAGAGATCAAAAAGTTGATATTGATCATTTTTTGTTGGGAATCGTGGAAACGATTAATAAAGAATAACTAATTACAATTTTTAAATAGTAGTTACAGTTTCTTATAATTAGAACAACTACTTATGAAATGCGTCATCTCGATAAACTGGGCAAATCAGACAGTGAGAGATGTAGACTATGTGAATTGGAAGTTGAAACTCGCGAACACATATTAATGCAAATGCTATTCTTTGGCTCGCATAAGACTAATTCTTATTTGGACAGTCTGACCTTGTCACTAGTGCTTAGAATACCGGCGTTCCTGGATCCCGTACAGTATGTCGTGTAGAAACATGTGTAGAAACATGACTAATAAATCAAAATTTCCAAATAGACGTAACGTAAAGTGAAAACGTTCTAAATGAGGTTCATCAAAATAACATAGGAATGTGAACAACACGGGCATGAGCCACTGTGACTGAGAACACAGTGAACACAACAGAGCTTGTTAATTTCACGCTTTACACGGACAGTCTTAACCGCACGACTGAGTATATTTCTTAACTAATTATAGAGAATATTTTGAAAATGGGTAATCAATAAATAATACGTTGATTATGTTCTTATTCAAGATCTATTAAAATGTGTAAAAATTTCGGTGTACCGGTTTCGACACAAAGCCATCATCAGCACCAATGCTAATTAAAACATGTAAGCAGCTATTAAGTGTTACTTAAAATTGATAAAGGAATCAGCCCAATAAAAGTTTGTTATTGGAATGTTTTTTTTATGGGATTTTACCGCAAATCTCGAGTCGAACCGAAATGCAGGATGCCCTAACGATAACCAAAAGTATAGTTGGTTCAATGATATTTAGCGTATCAATAGCCTTTCAAATAAGAACTTGTTGGGTAGATTTTTGAAGGATCGTTGTTGTGAACTGTTTATTAGTCAATATATTTACAATACAGTGTCTACTGATAAACTTAAACTGTCTTCGGTTATCTAGTTGCCCTCTGTCACCGGAGTTGGCCACCACCCACCCCTTAGGCGGTGATTTACAATATTGACCAATCACGAACATGCTGCCCCCCTTGAAGTTTAAACTTCAATAATGACGAACACAGTAATGAAAAAAAAAATTTTTTTTTTGATGAAACAGGTTAACATTAATAAGAATGAACGTTTAAATGTATGTACAGGTTTATATAAAATGCTATAGTTTTTTTTTTAATCTTCGATTGGTAACACGCACACCTTTTTTACTGCACGTTTGCAATCACTCGTTGCAGTTTTTACCGTTACAACCCGCACAACACCGTCTTCTCCAGGGTGCCTCTCGGTCAGACGTCCTAGTTGCCACTTGAAGGGAGGGAGATTTTCCTCCATCAGGACCACCATATCCCCGATTTTTATGTTGGGATGTGGAACCTGTTGCCCTTGGGCCGTTGTTGTAGTTGGACCAAATACTCCGTATGCCAAAAATCGCCAAAAATGCTGCTGAATTTGTTGAATTCTTCGATTGGCGCAGTTATTGCCATTCCAATGAGAAAATGGCCCGGCGTGAGAGCGTCATAATCATTGGGGTCATGGGACAAAGGGGTAAGGGGTCGGGAATTTAAACAAGCCTCAACACCTGTTAAGAACGTGTACAGTTTCTCAAATGTTAGCGATGTATCGCGTATTACCCTTTTTAAGTGGCCTTTAACACTTTTAATAGCTCTCTCCCAAAGACCCCCAAAGTGCGGCGATCTTGGTGGTATAAAATGAAATTGAGTGTTAACATCTGAACAGTGGTTTGTAATTTTTTCCAATAAGGTTTTTGACTGAAATAAAGCGCGTTCAGCTCCTACAAAATTTGTTGCGTTATCGGAAAATATTTCGGAAACATTGCCCCGACGTGAGGTAAATCGCTTAAAGGTTGCTAAAAAGCTTTCTGTTGATAAATCCCCAACTAATTCAAGATGAACCGCCTTGGTGGCAAAACAAACATACATCGCAATATATACGCTTTGACCTTTTTCCTTGACCTTGTGCGACCGTCTTTTATTAAAATGGGGCCCGCGTGATCTACTCCAGAAACGTAAAACGGTCTTGCTGGTTGAACCCGTTGTTTTGGTAGATCTCTCATTTTCGGTGTTACAATCTTTGGGTTTGCTCGATTACATTTTATACATGAGTGAATTATTTTTCTCACTAAATTTCTCGCGCCTACGGGCCAAAATTTCTGCTTGATTGCCGCCAATGTTGCTGACCTTTTCGCTCCAATTTTGTTTGTTGAATTAAACACGCTATTGAGATGTTATTTGTGAAAATTAGGATATCAATAACGTTCCATATGCATCACTTCAATAATAATAATACTACTAC
This sequence comes from Meloe dianella, assembly GCA_028455855.1. Lineage (NCBI taxonomy): Eukaryota > Metazoa > Arthropoda > Insecta > Coleoptera > Meloidae > Meloe > Meloe dianella. The sequence continues at coordinate 1,335,456 of JAPTHL010000130.1, forward strand.
TACGGGTTTGGTTTTACAGCAATTTTTATTTCTTTAAACAATGAAATTAAACATACGATCAATATTTTATCACATTATCTGCAGTAATGGAATTTTGTTGTCTTCGAAGGCTGTAACGGAAAATAATTGTACGCCTTCATCACGAATGGTTTCTTCATAGTCAACATTTATTTCATTAAACTCATTATAAACTAAGACAAAAGTGAACAGCTTGTTTGTATATTAATTAATTAACTGGGAAAATATTGTACGAAAAATATCAAACTGCATTCGATCTGCTCAATAGATTGTACAATCTTTCAATATTTTTTATTGAATTTAATGTTAGTATTTTAAGTTTCGTTTTAAGAATTATATCAGTTAATGGGCCTTTTAGACAAGTTTTATAATCACTATCTAGCGTTTGTTTTCCCATTATATTGTGATTTATTCATATTCCAACTGTACTGTTACCAGCACCTTTTTCTGTTCTCATGAATATGAGAAGGGTGTATATAAATTTATTTGTCGTAATTGTGCTACTACATAATAGGTGAGACAGGAGGAAGACTGAAATTAAGAATTAATGAACACCAAAGAACTACAATTTCATCTGTTTTTAAACAGCTTAATAAAAATGAACATGAACTGGATATTGAACAAACAGACTTTTTAGATAAACAATGTAACGAACTAAAATTAAAACTCCTAGCAGCTTAGGAAATCTTCAAACAAAATAATAGTCAACAAAAAGTGGATTTAAATTTCAACCAACTTTACTAAAAGCCTAAAAATCTAATAACGTTACATGGTAACCCGAGAACATCTTTTAGAGGCCGAGTTCAGCTTCCGTCCCTTATTCTATCCCGCTTTGAAGGTCGGTTTAATTTTTAAGAGAGAATAAACAGATGGGAATGCGTTCAGCTTGAGAATTTGTTCCTTAGTTTAAGAAATGTCTGTTATGCCGTGTTGCCGTTGTCTGGCGCATGCGTTATTCATGAACAGGGTAAATTTAAGGGATATTTGGTCCGAACTTTTATCCATAAAGTTGTCGATTTGGTGCATTTTGCAATATCACCGTAAAAATTATATTTTCTCTTGATAGAATCACATACAGAGAAATTATTTGCAAATATTTGCCTACGTGCACTTGTACATTTTAAATATCATCAAGTACCAAAAATAAAAATTCTATTAATTTATTTATTCTAATTAATTATTTATTTACTCTTTACTATCGAGAATAATAATAATTTAATTTCTTTTCGAGTTTCCGATCAAATTTTATATGCATATATTCTATTCGATAAATGAAATATAATAACTGATTTTCTTTTAATGATAATTAAGTAATTTTCTTTCGACAATTTTCTGCAAGAACCTATCGCAGGTTTTATTGCTAATTATTCTAATCATTGTCCATTGAAATTATTAATAAATTTTCAATATCAATTAATACTATTATTAATATCATTTAGTTCGAATACATTCGAATTTTTTAATTTTATACATATTTCAACGTGAATATTCTCTTTACATTCAGTTTAAGGACGCTCTGCCCCTTAAATGTTCAAGCTGAACGCAAATTCTCGGTTTAGCATCGTTTGTGACACGGTCAGCCCACAAACAGTTTTAAGGGACGGAAGCTGAACTCGGCCTTAACCGCCTATACCAGAATCGAAGTTTAGCGCATCAATAGCAAACACATCATCAAATGCGTATTTTTCAAATTTACTTTAAAAGTTTAGAAAAAACAGTGTTTTTCTACTTTCAATCTCTATTTTAATGATGTTGTATGAATGCGACTATTACGATAGTCACTAGGGAGATCTCGAATCTTCAACCTATCATAAAATATGGTATTATTTAGGTTTCCCAAAGAAAATTGCAAGTTGAAGGAGATGAGGGCACTCATTTAGTTTTATGTTCATTTCTTCTACTGATCAGGTATTGTGTACTCCTGTTCGTAGTATGTTCATGTGCAATTTTCGTGTGATAAAATAATTAATTAACATGACTGAAAGAAAACGAAAAAACAAATATGCCTTTGTGTGGTGGTCAAACAAAAAAATAACCATTATTGTACCAATAAAACCCGTAGGACGAAAATCACGAGACGCAGATGAGATTTCAAATTAAGTGTCGGAAGATAAAAGTCAGAAAACCAAGTCGGTAGAACAAGCTAAAATCTTTAGGTGGTAAGCTTTATAATACTTTAATTAATTACTAAATTAATTAATTAATTTATTTCTAAGGTGTTCACTTTTGTTTTGGTTTATAATGAGCTAAATGAAATAAATGTTGACTATGAAGAAAACATTCGTGCTGAAGGGGTACAATTATTTTTCGTTACAGCCTTCGAAGGCAACAAAATTCCATTACTGCAGGTAATGTGATAAAATATTGATCGTATGTTTAATTTCATTGTTTAAAGAAATAAAAATTGCTGTAAAGACAAACCCGTAGTAGTATTATTATTATTGAAGTGATGCACATGGAACGCTATTGATATCACAAATAACGTCTCAATAGCGTATCAAACTCATCAAATATATACTTGAGTTGAAACGTTCGAGGTGCTATTGAGTTGCTATTTGTAAAAATTAGGATATCAATAGAGTTTCAACTATGCACAAACCACCCGGATAAGTACTTACTTGAAACGCTAAATATCATTGAACCAATTTTACTTTAGGTGATCGTTAGCGCATCCAGCATTTCAGTTTCGTACAACTTTGATGTCCTAATGATGAGCTAAATTTCAGCTCGAGATTTGTGGTAAAATTCAAAAAAAAAACAAACATTTCAATAACATATTTTTATTGGGCTGATTTCTTTATCAATTTCAAGTAACACTTAATAGCTGCTTACATGTTTTAATTAGCATTGGTGCTGATGATGGCTTTGTGTCGAAACCGGTACACCGAAATTTTTACACATTTTAATAGATCTTGAATAAGAACATAATTAACGTATTATATATTGATTACCCATTTTCAAAATATTCTCTATAATTAATTAAGAAATATACCTGTTTACACTAGGTATGACATTCTATAATTATCAGAAAAATACATCTATCAAACTAAAACTTAATTAATTTTAAATAAACCTAATAACATTGTGTTGTTCATATTAAACATTTTAGCAATTCTACAAAACATGATCACTTTCTAATATGTGTATTTTACACAAAATGAATGAAACTCCAGATCAATTCAGAAGAATTCATTTAGTTGCGTTGTGTGAGTGCCATATGGTGAGTAGGTATAACAAATAATTTATTTTTTTAAATTGAGAAGAAAGGTCATGGCTGAGTATGCTCCTCGAACAATCTAAAGACAAAATGTCAACAATTTTACAACAACTAGATGTCAAGACAGAGTAAATAAAATAGGAAAACTCAACTGCTAATCCTAGTTCATTATTAAGCGAATATTTTTCTGAAAATCTTATCTTGATTGTCTTCTGTGCACAAACCAGTGCAATTAAATAAATCTTGCGATTTTCAATGTTCATGTCGTACCAATTGATTTGTTGTAATGCATCGCATAATCCTTCAGTCTGTAAAGGAACATCATTAGAAATATGTAAATTGCATGAACTTTTATAAACATTTACAACTGTTTCTATCGATTGTGCTGCCATTATGTTGGTAAAAAATGTTGTTACAGCGAATAAACAAACAGCTGGTACATACCGATAGTCATAAGCAAAGAAGACTGATCCCTTTTAAATTGAATTATTATTAATTTTTCATTCATATTGTGCATAATTAATAAATGGTTTTTACCGTAAGAGTTGTTAAAATTACACTTGTAAGAGCCAGTAGTGCACATAATGAAAAGCACACGATGTAATTCGAAATTTCGTTGATTTTCTTAATAGATGGCCTACAAAATTCCATTTCACTCAAATACATGATTTGAAAAGAGTAATAAGTAAATATTGAATTACTTACATTAACAATTCTTGATGACGTTTAATATAGTTGCATAGCCTAAATTTCACTTGTTTTTGATATTCTTTATCATCTATCAAATGATTGCTAAATGAATCGACAGTTTCTGATGGCATTATTTCATTAATTTGATCAATTAACATTAGATACTGATATTTCATATGTTGTGTGTAATAAATAAGCATATAAGTGATGGCTCCATATGTGATAAGTCCAGCAATAACGTGACCAAATTTATAAATTGATGCCAAAATATTCGAATGTTCTGAATGATTGTCAACGAAATATTTAATTACTCGAAACGTTGCATAGTCGTAATGATTACAAAAAAAAACTGCCAGACCACTAAGGAATGTGCCACTTGTGTTAATAATTGTAAAAAGTGATACAGTTTTCACTTCTTTTTTAATTGTTGCCTTTGTTGTTTCACATGCATTCTCCACTGGCTGCATATTGACTTCATCAAATAAATGTTCGGCGATTTTTGGGCTTGTTAGGATTGTAACAGCACCTGCCATTGGCTGTAAGTTTACAAAAACAAATACATAGATAGTTAAACAATTGATTACTGTGTGGAATTAATTAAATAATTTATTACGTAGAACATTATGAAAAATGGAGGTGCATAATGGACAACTTCTTCCACACTTAACTCATTGAAGAACAAATAAATTTGAATCACTTGACATGGAATTTGTGTTAATAAAAAGAAAATTAATAAACTTTTTATTGAATAACACTGATATATCGTTGATGCAAAGAACTTCACAATAATTAAACAATCATTTTCTGTTAATTTATTAAACAATTGCTCCACAAAAGACATTTTGTTCAAGTTTTTATGTTATTTATCGTTGACGAACTGAGCACGGATAAAATGCTGTTGATCTAATAGTGATTATAATAATAATAATATACAATGTGCGATCTTTTCAGGCGTATAAGACGCATCCCCTTTTTATTGATTACTCTTTAGGTATATGGATAGAATCAAATGGTTTATTCCATATTTAATGTTTATTATATCTGTTATCTTTGTTTATAAGATCGTTGTATAAGACACGTACTACTTTTCAGGACTATTTTCAAGGACAAAAGTGCGTGTCATGCGTTGGCGTACACTGTCGCTAACCATTTAGTAATCCTTTGCTCTTTGTTTTTTGTATATAAATAATTCATTAATCGATGGTCATTAGAGGGTCTATACGTCATCAAATTCAGTTTGACATTGACCATCGTGCGTTGGTGCGTTGTATCATGAGAAATATCGACGATTAACAGCATTCACTCCATAGAGTCTTTTGTACAACACTCCCACCACCCTCATACGTTGACCATATTTCATAGTTTAAATTATTTGAAAGAGATCAAAAAGCTGATGTTGATCATCTTTGGTGTGTCTTTGCCATGATAAGACTAATTCTAACTTAAGCAGTGTGACCATGTCACTAGTGCTCACAATACAGGGGTTCCGGGACCTCGAATTCCGGGATACCCGACGGACTTTGTCTGGTATTGAAGACCATTATTGATCTAAAAATTGGTTGTCTGTAAAGTCGGTTTTCGGACGATAGTTTTACGTGATAACGTCATAAAGAGACATTGATGAAAGATTGCATACTTTTATGAATTGAATCGAATTATTATCACTGAATTATCATTATTTTGTACAATACGAAGAAGGAGTTAATTGAAAATTACAATTTTTTTCTATAAATTAACATTTATTTACACTTGTTAATTTAAATGCTTTTTTACGGAGCTTATTGTAGAAGTTCTCGAAGAAGCTCGCGTCCCGACTAGAAATTATTCCTGATTTCCGTGAAGTGTCATAATTACCTCATCAGGCTGCAATAAGGTTGACCTTTTTTTTTTCGCACGTGCAGGAGGGAATATCTTCATAGACACCGCTCGACCCGTGCGGAGCGGTAGTGCCAGATTCCTACTGGCTAAAACCCCCCCTTTCATACCAGCGGAGCGTGGCGGGATCCTTTAGTAGGCATTACTTCACCACGCCCCACCCCGTTCACTCTTCATTCATCCTTACCTTCCTTCCGTCCATGACCTCCACTCCCATATGGGCCGGCGAGCGATCCCCGCCGAACCGGCCGACACCCGCATAGCAGTGCTTCCCCTTACAATAATAACAAACATGGCGTGCGCCCCCTCACACTGAGAGAAGCACCACGGCGGTCCGACCAGCCAGCACGAACCACCCCGCGACCCAACCAAGAGCTTAAGCCCACAAGCGCCCATCCCTCTCGTCCCTCTCCTTTCGGCTCATCATGCGTCTAAGCACGCTGGCCAGCACCCTAAAATTTTCCTCACTGTGGAGCATGATTCGCACCATACTCTCAACTGTGACACATTCACCTACCTTCCATTCTGCTTCCTCACGCAGACTATCCCACCTTGCACACACGAATACTGTATGCTCCACAGTGTCTTCTTCAGCCCCACAATAACCGCAGTGCGCATCCACCAGTTTCCCAATGCGCACCAGGTACGACCCAAAGCAGCCATGCTCCGTGAGCACCTGGGTGAGGTGGAAGTCCACGTCTCCATGCCCACGGTTCACCCATTCAGCCAGGGTCGGAATCAGACGCCTTGTCCAGGCTCCCTTTTCCGACCCTTCCCATCTACTCTGCCATACACTCAGTGTGTGCATTCTCACCGTACTTGGGTCGTCACCTTCCCATACACGCTTCCTCTCAATCGCGAGGAGGTCTAGAGGGATAATCCCTGAGACAACGGCCACGGCTTCCGCAGAAACACTCCTGTATGCACTGCACACACGCAGTAGCATACACCGTTGCACTCTCATCAGTTTCTCCCTGTATCTGTTTATCTCGAACGCACTCATCCAGGCCTGCACTCCATACAACAGTATAGAGTGCACGGCCGCACATAGTACCCTTCTCTTGGAGGCGAGAGGCCCACCAATGTTGGGCATCAGCCTTCCAAGAGCCCTCGCACATGCTGTCGCCTTGCACACCACTCGCTTCACATGCTCGGCAACCCTGAGGTTTCGTTGGAACTCCACCCCAAGGTACCTTACAGATTCACGAGCCGAGACGTCAACTGCACCCACTCGCACAGTCAACTTCCGCAACTTTCGTCTACCAATCAGTAGGACCGCCTCGGTTTTCTGGGAAGCCAGGGCAAGCCCGTTCTCCCCCATCCACCGGTCAATCCTACCGAGAGCCTCGTTCACTATCACAGTCAGTCTCTCTTCCGACCTTGCGACAGTTATAACTGCCAAGTCATCCGCGTACCCGACGAAGTAATCCCGTCAGGCAGCTTCAGCCTCAACACCTCGTCATAAAAGATGTTCCACAGCAGTGGCTCAAGCACGGAGCCCTGTGGAACACCTGCAGTCATCGGGAAGGTTTCACCCTCCCCAGTCACTATTTCTCTCTCGCTCAAGTAACTCCCTACCACCTTTCGGAGGTAAGAAGCCACCCCCTTCAGTTCCAAAGTCTTCATGATCCCGAGCTATGGGACCGAATTGAAGGCATTCTTCACATCCAGTGTCACAAGCACACAGTAGCTTCGGGTACCCCAAGTACCCGAGTTCGCTACCCTCGCAATCCCTATGACTCGCGTCATAGCGTCCACCATAGACCTACCGCTCCTGAAGCCGTACTGGCTTTCAGCTAGACCTCCCACCCCATCTATGTCTTCATTCAATCTGGCTCCGATCATACTCTCGTAGATCTTCGCCATCACATTCAATAGGCATAATGGTCTATACCTAGCATCCTCTCCCTCCTTACGTTCCTTCTCAATAAGGACAAGTCTGCCCTTCTTCCTCTCTCTGGGGAATCTGCCATTGGCAAGCTCCCCATTCATCAAGCTCAGACACAGGTCCTCACAGACCTGGCCGAACACCTTGCACGCTTCAGGCGGAATTCCGTCCGGACCCGGCGCTCTACCCACCTTCACCCGACCAACCGCCCATTGCAGCTCAGCCGGAGTGAAGGGCGGCACCGGTCTCCATCCTTCTGGATCCGCCCAATTTTTCCTTGCATGTGCAGGGAACAGCCTTCTGACTTCCGTCATCAGACCGTCCCCCCGGAGAGTACACGCCCTTTGCGCAAGTTTCCGGGTTACAATCCTGTAACCGTCACCCCAGATGTTCTGGTTGACCTCTTCGCAGAGTATCCTCCAAGCTTCTTGCTTGGAGCTCCAGATAGCTCTCCGAAGGTCCTTGCGCGCTACGGTATACTCCCGTCTGCACTCCTCTCGTTCTTCTACAGACCCACGTTTGTTGGTCCTCACCATCACTCGCTTGCGCGCAAACAGGATTTACGCATTTCTGCTACCTGTGCATTCCACCAGTAAACTGGCTTCCTGCCTCTCACATTCCTACACTTTCTCTTAAAGCAAACGTCACAGGCCCCGATCAGAACCGCTTCGCATGCGCTCCGCAACTCCTCTCCAGGACCTATGCGTTCACTTAACTCACGCATAACCGTGCCTAGTCTTTCCAGCAGACCTTTACCACTGTCCATCCCAAGGCACCGCTTACTCTCTGCCTCGTAATTTGCTCCTCTCGCACATCGAAGAGGATATCCTGGTGGTCACTTAAATTCTCTCCCACCCTGACATGCCATTCTTTCACCCTGCTTGCAATTCGTGGGGTGCTGAAGGTAATGTCTATAAAAGACACACTTCCGCCCCTCACGAATGTCGGCTCATCCCCTCGATTGTGAACCACCAGGTCCTCCTCTGCCAACCACTCTTCCATCACTCTCCCTCTTCCATCTTCTATTGGAGATCCCCACCAAGCCGACTTGGCGTTGAAATCTCCACCCACAACAATCTCCTTGGACCAGGTTTTCATACTGGTCCTCAGCCCATCCAGAAATGCCACAAATCGGTCCAACGTTATGTTGGGCGTAATGTAGCACCCATACAAGACCCAATTCTCCCACTCGATCCACACATATTCATCACCTTTCCCACACCGTTTCATACTGTTTTCCGATTGGAAAACCCTCACAGCAACACTCTTACTTGGGTCTACATGCCAGCCTCCTTTGCCTATAGTTCGAAGATAAGGCTCGGAGACAATGGCCGCATCCACTCGTTCCTCATTCACAGTCTTCCATATGAGCTCCATCGCAGCCGCATACCTATTGGAGTTCGTCTGCAACAGCCTCATTACTTGCTCTTACGAGACTTGGACTTCATATCGTCCACACACTTCTTGTACGCAGGGCAGCCTCGAGAGTCCGCCCTGTGACCAGCCACGCCACACACGTAGCACTTGGCTTCAGCAGCCTTGCACTCCTGTGCTTTGTGGCCGGTCTCCCCGCACCTCAGACATACATTCTTCCGCTTGTTTGCCTTGCACGAAGCGGCAAGGTGCCCAAAGCCAAGGCACTTGAAGCACCTCGTCGGCTTCACGTTCTCGCTCACTCGGCACATAATCCATCCTACACGGATGCGTGCCTTCTCCAGCAGGGCAGCCGCTGCCCTCGTTGAGAGAGCAACCACCGCCATACTGGCCCCTCCTCGGACCTTGCGAAGGGACTTCACCTCGCACTCCTTACACTCCACCGCCTTTTGGACGGCCTCTTTCACCTCGTCGACAGTTGTAGACTCGTCGATGTCCCGTACAAGGACACTTCTGAGACCCACCTCCGTCTTCACCTCTCTCACTGCCGCAGTTACCTGGGCCACTCTCGCTGCCAGCCGTTCTTTTTGCGTGGCGTCTTTCACCCTAAGGATGAGATCCCCGCCACGGGTCTTTCTCATCCCCTGCACATTAACGTCTTTCACGTCAACCTGACTCTTAAGGGCGGTCACCATCTGAGCATAAGACACACCCTCAGCCTTCTTCACCAGAACGGACTGTGCCGTTCTGCTGCTTCCGGCCCCTTCCGTTCTGGGCTTTGCCCCCTGGACATTTCTCCAACACAGGACTATCTTAGCACCTGTGCCGGCCTACACGCACTCCACCATCTTCCTGACCGCCCACCTGTTCAGGTTACCAGCCACCCCAATGGAGAAGCTCTTTCGCTCTGTCCTCATACAAAGCTCCCTCATTCTTACCAGGGTCTCGAACGCCTTCGGTTCAGCGTCCGCGACCCCTTGGTCTTTCATCCGAGCGATGAACTGGTAGCTACTGTCGGAGCCGCCAGCTTCATCACCCCCCATACACACTACATTCTCGCTCTGAATGTAGGCAACCTTGCCCACATCCAGAGCCTCACTCACGCGCTTCGCCTGGGGGAACTGGTCAAGCAATCCCCAAACCAGTCGCTCGCTCTTCTCCCCCTTTTCCCGCAACCAACAGGAGCACATCCCCACCCTGAGCGTGAGGAGAGCCCTCGGCCATCCTCACAGTCGTGAAGACTCCCTCAGGCCACTGCCTCTTTGCCAGAGACATGTACTCCTGTACATTCATCCCTGGTTTCAGCGCACTGCGGATGTCTCCCCCATCTACAGACTCTGTTTAGGTGCTGACCCCCTTGCACTCTACCTTTGTTGTTTGTGTGTCTCCGTCCAGACACATCCGCTCAACTGGCTCATATTGGTGGTTCTTGAGCCAGGCACCCACTGAATCCCTATTAAGGACGTTGACGGATTTCCTAATCCAACCCGCCACGTCCTTAATCTCCCGCTTAGTGTTGCTGTTCGCGGCAATCACCCGTTCCAACTCCCCAAAGGCACCCAATTGCCTCCACCATGGTGAAGACAATCGGACACTCTTTTTTGGCGTACGGACCGTCCTCATCCATCGACCGATCCGCCACCTTCCTTTTTTTTGGAGTCTCTCCTACAGAAAGGCTCCTGACAATATTGAAACCCTTAAGCTTACTCACCCCTGAAGGGCCGGGCTGGTCATCCTCAATAAAAATTACCTGGTTCTTGTCCGTAGTCGTAGCCGTTGTCGTCGTTGTTGTTCCCGTCTTACTTGTTTTTGTTGATGTTGGTATAAAGCTCATACTTGATCCCACGCGAAGGGCCGACCTAAAAATCACCCCTTGGCAGTGCGCCCGTACCAAGGGGAGGGCTTTCATACCTTGGGGTGCGCCTGGTGCCCCACAGGGATTCTAGCATTACCTTTGCCTTTTTTATAGAGGATTTGTCCTCACGAGCCGGCCGGTTAAGGCAAGCCCCCCGGTCCCGAACTCACACAACGTACCCCTACCACGCCCTGCAGAGGTTGCTGGAGTGCGAGCCGAAATTACGGTAATTAACAGATGCCTGGCGCTCAGCCACCCGTAGCTCAAGAATACCTCGGGTTCGCCAATTTCCCGTACTACACACAAGTGTGTAGCCTTTGAGGTTGAGCTGCTCTTGGCTTTCACCGCTCCCTCTAGACCTTGCCAGCATGGGTGACCCTACTTGGCATCGCTCTAGAGTTCATCACAGTTACTTGAGCGTCCCCACCACGACAAGGTGGCAGCTCCTCAGGGAGGAATAAGATTGACCTGATTAGTGCAAACCTGACACGTTCCAGACAAGGACCGCATTAGGATGACCGAACTGAAAAAAAAATTGTTTCCCATCGGGTTGTCCTGATCAGGTCCATCTAAGGAACTTCTCAGGATTACCTTATTGACAATACATTTATTTTCCATCGGGTTATCCCCATCAGGTCCATCTAAGAAACTTCTGAGGATAGCCTCACTGAACATAAATTTATTTCCCATTGGGTTGTCCTGATCAGGTCTATCTAAGGAACTTCTCAGGATTAATTAATCCCGATAAGAACCTTATGGATCTTCTGCGTTACATCCTTATCAGGTACTCATCGGGTAATCTCGATCTGGACCTTTTCAGGTTGTATGGTTAACCAGATAATGTCCTTATCGGGTCCATACAATAAATTCTAGTCGGGGTGGCGGCGTTCCAGTAGCAGGACTATTCGGATTGCTAGCTCTGACGTCACGCGAGCAGAGAGATAAATGTGTCACAAGCCAACGCTTGGGCCGATCGTGCCTCTCTATCGCTTGTTCCGCGCTCACGCTTGCACGCTCAGGCTCAGGCGGAACCTGACACTTTTTCGTGCGTGCAGCCGGTGTTCATCAATTTATAAGACGTTATCACGTCAATTACAATTTCATCAAATTACATGGAAATTATTACCCTATCGGTCCAATTACCAAATTAGATAACTCTAATACTTATCATCTAGCCAATATCGTGCTCAAAATGCTCGATTTCAAACCAGAATTCACCATAAAAAATTCATAACTAAAATTAATTTCATTGATAACAAATACGACATCGAACCACAGATAAAATTACTGTACTTTAATAATAATCAAAAAAATCCGGGTAAGGTCAGGGTTTTTATGTTTCGTATGCTATCCGAAAACTTGCAATATTATAAAATTTTGTGAAATATTTGCTATTTGAAGAATTAAGCATGACACGGAGCAGATATGACGTGGAATGGATTGTACAACTTATTATTTTTTCAATTTAATCCTTTATAAATCAAGAAATATTCACATTTACATCGATCGGATTTATTATAAACTATCCATCAATTAAACAATTGAATTATCTCAGGATTCTGGATTTTATTTAAATATAAATAACTAACATACTTCGAGTTTACCTATTGGACACACCAGTGTCTGGATCTACTTGTTTTAACACGTTTTGTAAATATAAATGGCGTAACTTTCTTTCCTCTTACGTTTCTTTTTATTATCGGTTTTGGTAATGTTCTTTTGGACTTTTCCAGCCTTTTCTGCAGCTTTACCACTAGTCTTTGGTCGAGTAATTAAATGAGTTTAATTAACTTTTCCACTATAGCACTGTTACGATATAACGTCGAAACGAATTTTTTTTAAAATACGCATGCACCTGTTCGACTTAAAAGTGCGACACCTTGACCCTTATTTCTCTTTTCTGAACAGTACGTACATCACATTGAATGTGAGTCCACATACGTAGACAGCAATGTCAATTGACGGATATCATTTGACTGTTATCTAGTATTAGTAAATAAGTGATTTTGTGGTGTTTAAACATGGGAATTCATGTAGCAATCATTTGATAGATGATAAAGAATATCAAAAACAAGTGAAATGTAGGCTATGCAACTATATTAAACGTCATCAAGAATTGTTAATGTAAGTAATTCAATATTTACTTATTACTCTTTTCAAATCATGTATTTGAGTGAAATGGAATTTTGTAGGCCATCTATTAAGAAAATCAACGAAATTTCGAATTACATCGTGTGCTTTTCATTATGTGCACAATTGTTACGGTAAAAACCATTTATTAATTATGCACAATATGAATGAAAAATTAATAATAATTCAATTTAAAAGGGATCAGTCTTCTTTGCTTATGACTATCGGTATGTACCAGCTGTTTGTTTATTCGCTGTAACAACATTTTCATCCAACATAATGGCAGCACAATCGATAGAAACAGTTGTAAATGTTTATAAAAGTTCATGCAATTTACATATTTCTAATGATGTTCCTTTACAGACTGAAGGATTATGCGATGCATTACAACAAATCAATTGGTACGACATGAACATTGAAAATCGCAAGATTTATTTAATTGCACTGGTTTGTGCACAGAAGACAGTCAAGATAAGATTTTCAGAAAAATATTCGCTTAATAATGAACTAGGATTAGCAGTTGAGTTTTCCTATTTTATTTACTCTGTCTTGAAATCTAATTGTTGTAAAATTGTTGACATTTTGTTTTTAGATTGTTCGAGGAGCATACTCAGCCATGACCTTTCTTCTCAATTTAAAAAAATAAATTATTTGTTATACCTACTCACCATATTGCACTCACACAACGCAACTAAATGAATTCTTCTGAATTGATCTGGAGTTTCATTCATTTTGTGCAAAATACACATATTAGAAAGTGATCATGTTTTGTAGAATTGTTAAAATGTTTAATATGAACAAAACAATGTTATTAGGTTTATTTAAAATTAATTAAGTTTTAGTTTGATAGATGTATTTTTCTGATAATTATAGAATGTCATACCTAGTGTAAACAGGTATATTTCTTAATTAATTGTAGAGAATATTATGAAAATGGGTAATCAATAAATAATACGTTAATTATGTTCTCATTCAAGATCTATTAAAATGTGTAAAAATTTCGGTGTACCGGTTTCGGCACAAAGCCATCATCAGCACCAATGCTAATTAAAACATGTAAGCAGCTATTAAGTGTTACTTGAAATTGATAAAGAAATCAGCCCAATAAAAATATGTTATTGAAATGTTTGTTTTTTTTTTGAATTTTATCACAAATCCCCAGCTGAAATTAGGACATCAAAATTGTACGAGACTGAAATGCTGGATGCGCTAACGATCACCTAAAGTATTCAATGATATTTAGCGTTTCAAGTAAGTACTTATCCGGGTGGTTTGTGCATAGTTGAAACTCTATTGATATCCTAATTTTTACAAATAGCAACTCAATAGCACCTCGAACGTTTCAACTCAAGTATATATTTGATGAGTTTGATACGCTATTGAGACGTTATTTGTGATATCAATAGCGTTCCATGTGCATCACTTCAATAATAATAATACTACTACGGGTTTGTCTTTACAGCAATTTTTATTTCTTTAAACAATGAAATTAAACATACGATCAATATTTTATCACATTATCTGCAGTAACGGAATTTTGTTGCCTTCGAAGGCTGTAACGAAAAATAATTGTACCCCTTCAGCACGAATGTTTTCTTCATAGTCAACATTTATTTCATTAAGCTCATTATAAACCAAAACAAAAGTGAACACCTTATAAATAAATTAATTAATTAATTTAGTAATTAATTAAAGTATTATAAAGCTTACCACCTAAAGATTTTAGCTTGTTCTACCGACTTGGTTTTCTGACTTTTGTCTTCCGACACTTAATTTGAAATCTCATCTGCGTCTCGTGATTTTCGTCCTACGGGTTTTATTGGTACAATAATGGTTATTTTTTTGTTTGACCACCACACAAAGGCATATTTGTTTTTTCGTTTTCTTTCAGTCATGTTAATTAATTATTTTATCACACGAAAATTGCACATGAACATACTACGAACAGGAGTACACAATACCTGATCAGTAGAAGAAATGAACATAAAACTAAATGAGTGCCCTCATCTCCTTCAACTTGCAATTTTCTTTGGGAAACCTAAATAATACCATATTTTATGATAGGTTGAAGATTCGAGATCTCTCTAGGGACTATCGTAATAGTCGCATTCATACAACATCATTTAAATAGAGATTGAAAGTAGAAAAACACTGTTTTTTCTAAACTTTTAAAGTAAATTTGAAAAATACGCATTTGATGATGTGCTTGCTATTGATGCGCTAAACCTCGACTCGGGTATAGGCGGTTAAGGCCGAGTTCAGCTTCCGTCCCTTAAAACAGTTTGTGGGCTGACCGTGTCACAAACGATGCTAAACCGAGAATTTGCGTTCAGCTTGAACATTTAAGGGGGAGAGCGCCCTTAAGAGTCTAGTCAACGCTATATCGTACCAATGTAAACGCTCGTTCCTTTTTAAGGAAAGGCATAAATAGTTGAAGCTATGCTCGCTATTGCATTCGATTGTAATTGTAGAGAACTAAGTGAGAGGAAAAATATGAAGTGGAAAAATTTATTAGATTTTCCGATAAAACGGAGAATCGCTAAATCCAAAATTCCGTTTTATGCGGTTTGTAATGAATATAATCGAATGAAATTTCCAGGAATTATAGAACACAATATGTTGAATACGAGAGGGAAAATCTTGTCTCAATATTCTTTGCGGTTTTTCTGAAAACTCGATTTAAAGAGTAGCATGTTTGGAAAATTTTGTAGGTATTTTTTCCAGTTTAGGCAAACAATCATACACTGTCTACCCTTCCATATTTTTATATTTTTCGGTGTGTCCTTCAAAACACCAATCATGGCCCTCTATTCGAGTAGAAATCGCCCACATTGGAAGTTATTCAAGCAAATAAATAATTATGGTAGTTCATACACACTTACTCGTTGTTGTTGTAACTGATCCACTGTAGTAGAATATTTATAAATTAGAGGAATCTTATGTATAGAATTTCTGACTTCTAGATAGATAGATCAAATACATTTTGACAGACATTACAAATTGCAGGCGGTTTTGGAAATATAATGGGAAGTGATTTTTCACGGTCAGCTTCCACGTGTATTTTTGAGCAAGGTCATGAAGGGGGTGCAATTAGTGCATGGTACTTTTATATAATATTATTTTGATCTACATTATTACTCATATATGTTGGAGTATAAATTTTGTTACTTTCAAAAATAAAAGTATGGGTTACTCATAGGTAGTTGTAAATAAATCCACATGCGAGTTTTTTTCATACAAATGTTGAAGTGTGCCTAGAAAGGACACAGGCTCAAACACACACACAGACACATATACATACAACACACTCATCGCCGAACTCACACAAACATCCAGATGCAGTCCAGCCCTTTGTCGCCCGATATTTTATATTGCCTTTTTATTAGGAGTAATTGTCCGATATTGCAATTTCCTAGGATTTGGTAACAACTTTTTCCATTTGGCTAACAGCTGCACGTAAATGTGAAAATATCTTCATTTGTCTTTAGAGTTTTTCAGTGTTTGGATTGTTGATAGATAGTAGTGCTTTCGTTTGTGATCTTTAAATTTATTCGTTGTTGTTTTATATCCAAGGTATTTTGTCTAATTGTTAGTTTATTTTTGAGTAGAGTATTTGATAATTTGTATTTTTTCTCCTTGTTTTTCTACGTCATATCTGTTTTATTTTAATAATAGTAGTAATAGTAGTCATAGTCGTAGGTATTTAGTATAAACATTATTAATTATGAGCGTTTTGAGGAGACTGACAGTCTCAACTATACGGAGAAGTCGTCGTCGAGCCTCCAAAAGGGTCCATCAAGCCCGCGTAATTGACCAGTCCGCGGATAATAATTTGCATTTAGAGGTCGAAACTGAACAAGATCCTCCCGTTTCACAAAAACCAATAATCGTCGGGAATCGCATTGTCGAATTAGCATTTTTACTTTCATCATTACAAGCAATCCGGCACGAGGGTTTTGATTGTAGTTTTTATGACATACAATTTGTAAAGGAGACAATAACTGGTCTATGTAGTATTTTGTTTTATAAGTGTAAAATGTGTAACTTAGAAGGTACCATAAGATACCAAAATGATAGTACTATAAGTATTAATACTACAGCGGTCATAGGGGCAATTGACTCCGGAATTGGGTGCACACAAATGTCTCAAATATTAGCATCTTTAGATGTGCCACCAATATGCAAACCCACGTACATGAAGAAAGAAAACGAAGTATTTGAAAAAACAAAAGAATTGGCGTTCAGGGAAATGTTGGCCGCAGGCAAAGAGGAATTTCATTCGCTATACAAGCTGGTGATGTTGAAAATGGCATTCCCACTATTTCAGTTATCGCTGATGGTGCATGGAGCAAACGTTCATATCGAACTAATTACAATGCCTCTTCTGGTGTTGCTTGCATTATAGGAGCACGAACGAACAAAATTTTGTTCATGGGTGTACGGAACAAATACTGTTCCATGTGTGAAAAAAATAAAAAGAGAAGAACAACAAAGCACACAAGTGCTTCAAAAACTTTGACAAAAACTCCACTGCAATGGAAGCCGACATAATTGTGGAAGGGTTCAACAAATCAATGCAAATGCATAATCTGCGATACGGTAAGTTAATTGGAGATGGCGACAGTAGTGTATACAAAAAGTTGTGTGAATCACGACCATATGGGCCACATTTTCATATTGACAAGATCGAGTGCCGTAATTATATTCTAAGAAATTACTGTAATAAAATAAGAGAATGTGCCAAACGCTTGAATAGGAAACCACATCTCAGAAGTTTCCTCCAAAAAAACATAATGAAATTCAGAACAGCAGTGGTCGCAGCAACCAAATTTTGGAAAAATGAGAACATTCCACAACAGGAAAAAGTTGCTAAATTGAAACATGACATTTTGAACGGTCCACGTCATATTTTTGGTGTTCATACAAAGTGTAGTGAATATTATTGTAAGAACCAAGGGAACAGTGATGCTAGGAATTGGAATGAATTTGAAAATACATCCGCGTATGATTTTTTGATAGATCGGTGAACAGAGTTGCAAGCCTGTCTTGTAGTCTATTGCATGATGTAGACAACAATGCAGCAGAGCATTTCAATTCTGTAGTGAACAAAATGGTTGGTGGGAAAAGAATTAATTTTACAAAACGGGGCTCATATGAAGCACGATGCTACGCAGCAATGATAGACTACAACGATAGAAGTTCATTTGTCACAAAAATAACTGCAGAGATGAACAATGGGAAAGTCGGTGAAATCACATCATCATATTTCGGGAAATGCAGCAAAGTGAAAACAAATGTCAACAATCGGAAAAGAAAACGTCAGTTCCACGGTGTGGACTCCGACTACGGAGGCGAATTATCGTTAGAGAAGCCCTATGTGCCCGATATGAACGAGGAACAATTGAAAAGTGCCAAGGAAAACTTTCTAATTGAAATATCCAATGTCGACAGAGATGATATTGAAAAAAGAACGATTGGACAACGAGACAACGAAGAATGGTTTCAACAACGACGAAATAGACTAACAGCAAGTAATTTTGGAAAGATTTGTAAAATGCGGATGAATACCAACACAAAATGTACCGTCCAACAAATAATATCATCAGATTATTCGAATATGGTGACATCGAAATCAATGGAGTATGACAATGCTGGAGAAAAAATTGCCAAAAGACAATTTCAAGAAAAGACCGGTTTGAAAATCAGTGACTGTGGATTGTTTATTGATAGGTACCGGAAGTATTTGGCCGCTTCCCCTGATGGTTTGATTGGGGATGATACAATCGTGGAAATAAAATGTGCATACAGTGCACGAGAAAAGACCGTACAAGAAGGGATCGCAGCAAAAAAGATTACACATGACACAATTAATTCCTCCAATCAAATACAGCTTAAATCTGGCCATCCGTACATGTATCAAATCCAAGGACAATTACACATTACCAACAAAGACAAATGTGTTTTCATCATATTTACGGATAATGATTTGGTATGGGAAATAATTCAACGGGACGACAATTTTTGGGATTCGAAAATGGTTGATGTTTTACACCAGTTTTATTTGCATGCGTTACTTCCAGAAATCGTTGATTCTAGGTTGGCGAGGGATCTGGAAGTTCGCTCGGTTTTGAGGAAGGATTTAACATCATCCTGAATTGAATTTCGTAAATATGATGAAATATCATTTTCGGCTGTTGGTAATGAGTAATTGTTCTTGTATGCGTGGATGACCACTCATGGAGTGAGAGTGGAAAACATGAATTATTATACATTTGAATGTTCCTAGTAATGTCTAATAGTTATAATACTAATGAATATACTAGTAATAAAAATAAAAACGATAATAGTAGAAATAATAGAATAATTGAATTGTTACAAAGTATCTTATACTTTGTTTATGTTTATAAACTCCACTGAAACGCAACGTTTATTATTGCTAGATTTCTATAATGTAATGGTGCATTTGTTGTGATTCCATATTTCCCTTCTAAGTTTCGTGCACGGTATGTACATTTTATTTCATGCACTCTTATCAACAAAAAATCTGCAGCCACTGCTTTTCTCTCTGGCATTGACCGTAATCTTACTACTCTTTATTTGATTTAGATGTACTTGTTTTATAATGATCTGAAGAAATTATTTGTAGGATGGTACATTGTGAGTTGTATTCAAACGCAAGCCTTCCGAAGTTACAGTATGTCTATTTCAGCGTTGCTGTTGCCATTCTTATGTTTTCTCGTGGTAGCATTGTTGTTTTTTCTTAGGATATTAGAGGTGCACTCGATCTCTTCGATATAAAGATCTAGCACATATGCTCGTGATTTCCAATTAACTTTCCGTATCTCAGATAGTGGACGTTTGCCGACTTCTTGGACTTTTCCATAATAACGGTAGTTTTTTTGTCAAAATTTTTGAAGAACTTGCTTATTTGTTCCGGACACCACTAAATAAATTTGTTTCTAATTGTGCTACACCAGAAGTCTTTTTCTTCATGCACTATCGATGATAAGTGATGTAGTATGGATAACATTATCGAGATCACCATCTTGTATAGCGCGCTTGACTGGTTCCTGCATTTCGTTGAGCAAATACGCGTTCCATTTTCTACTTCATGTATGTGTCTTTGCATATGTGCACCATATCCTGGACTCAATTCCTACTTCGTGTTTAATTATTTTGGTTTTACTGTTTTTAATTTGCCTTCTATATTACGCTTTTTGCATCTATCGAACAAAATTCTTGATAGACCTTTTTTTCTTTATAAATTGTAAGTCATATAAACTACAATGAAAGCTCTTATATGAGGCAGTAGTTGATGATCCAAGTATAACATGGAGTCAATTATACTTCGAATATTCGATCATAAAGTAAAATGCTTCTTCGTCAAAGTATACAAGTAGATAAACTAAAGTACAATCATAAATAGAGTGGAAACATAGAACAGACTAAACTGTTCTACTTTTTTTTCATCAAACATGTTATTAATTCTGTGACCATCGCTTGATGTGTTGTTACTGTGGATTGTATATTCCCATTTATGTTACGCTTATTATTGGTTTTTGTGAACTTCAGAAAAACATCGTACGATACGTCTCTTTTGGAGATTTGATTCGATGTTTTACGTCATATAGTGCCAGTATGTCATCTAAGTTTGAAGAGCGTCCTCCAGTATTATTTTGCGTTTTGGCCAGAGTTTGTTGTTATAGCTGGAAAATTGTTGCAATATTTGTTTGTTACATTGTTATACCTACGCGACCCAAATTAAACTGCCGAAATCGGGCCCTTAAACTGAATGTAAAGAGAATATTCACGTTGAAATATGTATAAAATTAAAAAATTCGAATGTATTCGAACTAAATTGATATTAATAATAGTATTAATTGATATTGAAAATTTATTAATAATTTCAATGGACAATAATTAGAATAATTAGCAATAAAACCTGCGATAGGTTCTTGCAGAAAATTGTCGAAAGAAAATTACTTAATTATAATTAAAAGAAAATCAGTTATTATATTTCATTTATCGAATAGAATATATGCATATAAAATTTGATCGAAAATTCGAAAAGAAATTAAATTATTATTATTCTCGATAGTAAAGAGTAAGAAGAATAAATAAATAATTAATTAGAATAAATAAATTAATAGAATTTTTATTTTTGGTACTTGATGATATTTAAAATGTACAAGTGGACGTAGGCAAATATTTGCAAATAATTTCTCTGTATGTGATTCTATCAAGAGAAAATATAATTTTTACGGTGATATTGCAAAATGCACCTAATCGACAACTTTATGGATAAAAGTTCGGACCAAATATCCCTTAAATTTACCCTGTTCATGAATAACGCATGCGCCAGACAACGGCAACACGGCATAACAGACATTTCTTAAACTAAGGAACAAATTCTCAAGCTGAACGCATTCCCATCTGTTTATTCTCTCTTAAAAATTAAACCGACCTTCAAAGCGGGATAGAATAAGGGACGGAAGCTGAACTCGGCCTCTAAAAGATGTTCTCGGGTTACCATGTAACGTTATTAGATTTTTATGCTTTTAGTAGAGTTGGTTGAAATTTAAATCCACTTTTTGTTGACTATTATTTTGTTTGAAGATTTCCTAAGCTGCTAGGAGTTTTAATTTTAGTTCGTTACATTGTTTATCTAAACAGTCTGTTTGTTCAATATCCAGTTAATGTTCATTTTTATTAAGCTGTTTAAAAACAGATGAAATTGTAGTTCTTTGGTGTTCATTAATTCTTAATTTCAGTCCTCCTCCTGTCTCACCTATTATGTAGTAGCACAATTACGACAAATAAATTTATATACACCCTTCTCATATTCATGAGAACAGAAAAAGGTGCTGGTAACAGTACAGTTGGAATATGAATAAATCACAATATAATGGGAAAAAAACGCTAGATAGTGATTATAAAACTTGTCTAAAAGGCCCATTAACTGATATAATTCTTAAAACGAAACTTAAAATACTAACATTAAATTCAATAAAAAATATTGAAAGATTGTACAATCTATTGAGCAGATCGAATGCAGTTTGATATTTTTCGTACAATATTTTCCCAGTTAATTAATTAATATACAAACAAGCTGTTCACTTTTGTCTTAGTTTATAATGAGTTTAATGAAATAAATGTTGACTATGAAGAAACCATTCGTGATGAAGGCGTACAATTATTTTTCGTTACAGCCTTCGAAGGCAACAAAATTCCATTACTGCAGATAATGTGATAAAATATTGATCGTATGTTTAATTTCATTGTTTAAAGAAATAAAAATTGCTGTAAAGACAAACCCGTAGTAGTATTATTATTATTGAAGTGATGCACATGGAACGCTATTGATATCACAAATAACGTCTCAATAGCGTATCAAACTCATCAAATATATACCTCAGTTGAAACGTTCGAGGTGCTATTGAGTTGCTATTTGTAAAAATTAGGATATCAATAGAGTTTCAAATATGCACAGACCACCCGGATAAATACTTACTTGAAACGCTAAATATCATTGAACCAATTTTACTTTAGGTGATCGTTAGCGCATCCAGCATTTCAGTTTCGTACAACTTTGATGTCCTAATGATGAGCTAAATTTCAGCTCGAGATTTGTGGTAAAATTCAAAAAAAAAACAAACATTTCAATAACATATTTTTATTGGGCTGATTTCTTTATCAATTTCAAGTAACACTTAATAGCTGCTTACATGTTTTCATTAGCATTGGTGCTGATGATGGCTTTGTGCCGAAACCGGTACACCGAAATTTTTACACATTTTAATAGATCTTGAATGAGAACATAATTAACGTATTGTTTATTGATTACCCATTTTCATAATATTCTCTACAATTAATTAAGAAATATACCTGTTTACACTAGGTATGACATTCTATAATTATCAGAAAAATACATCTATCAAACTAAAACTTAATTAATTTTAAATAAACCTAATAACATTGTTTTGTTCATATTAAACATTTTAACAATTCTACAAAACATGATCACTTTCTAATATGTGTATTTTGCACAAAATGAATGAAACTCCAGATCAATTCAGAAGAATTCATTTAGTTGCGTTGTGTGAGTGCAATATGGTGAGTAGGTATAACAAATAATTTATTTTTTTAAATTGAGAAGAAAGGTCATGGCTGAGTATGCTCCTCGAACAATCTAAAGACAAAATGTCAACAATTTTACAACAACTAGATGTCAAGACAGAGTAAATAAAATAGGAAAACTCAACTGCTAATCCTAGTTCATTATTAAGTGAATATTTTTCTGAAAATCTTATCTTGACTGTCTTCTGTGCACAAACCAGTGCAATTAAATAAATCTTGCGATTTTCAATGTTCATGTCGTACCAATTGATTTGTTGTAATGCATCGCATAATCCTTCAGTCTGTAAAGGAACATCATTAGAAATATGTAAATTGCATGAACTTTTATAAACATTTACAACTGTTTCTATCGATTGTGCTGCCATTATGTTGGATGAAAATGTTGTTACAGCGAATAAACAAA
Organism: Meloe dianella; assembly: GCA_028455855.1. Taxonomy (NCBI): domain Eukaryota; kingdom Metazoa; phylum Arthropoda; class Insecta; order Coleoptera; family Meloidae; genus Meloe; species Meloe dianella. The sequence goes on from JAPTHL010000130.1 coordinate 1,359,043, forward strand.
CAGCTGGTACATACCGATAGTCATAAGCAAAGAAGACTGATCCCTTTTAAATTGAATTATTATTAATTTTTCATTCATATTGTGCATAATTAATAAATGGTTTTTACCGTAACAATTGTTAAAATTACACTTGTAAGAGCCAGTAGTGCACATAATGAAAAGCACACGATGTAATTCGAAATTTCGTTAATTTTCTTAATAGATGGCCTACAAAATTCCATTTCACTCAAATACATAATTTGAGAAGAGGAATAAGTAAATATTGAATTACTTACATTAACAATTCTTGATGACGTTTAATATAGTTGCATAGCCTACATTTCACTTGTTTTTGATATTCTTTATCATCTATCAAATGATTGTTAAATGAATCGACAGTTTCAGAATGCATTATTTCATTAACTTGATCAATTAACATTAGATACTGATATTTCATATGTTGTGTGTAATAAATAAGCATATAAGTGATGCCTCCATATGTGGTAAGTCCAGCAATAACGTAACCAAATTTATAAATTGATGCCAAAATATTCGAATGTTCTGGATGATTGTCAACGAAATATTTAATTGGTAGAAACATTGTGCAGTCGTAATGATTACAAAAAAATACTGCCAGACTACAAAAGAATGTGCCGCTTGTGTTAATAATTGTAAAAAGTGATACGATTTTCATTTCTTTTTTAATTGTTGCCTTCGTTGTTTCACCTGCAGTATCCACTGGCTGTATATTGACTTCATCAAATAAATTTTCGACGATTGTTCGGTTTGTTAGCACTACAACTGCACCGCATATTGGCTGTAAATTTACAAATACAAATACATTGATAGTTAAACAATTGATTACTCTGTGGAATTAATTAAATGGTTTATTACGTAGAATATTGAGAAAAATGCTGGTGCACAATGGACAACTTCTTCCACACTTAACTCATTGAAGAACAAATAAATTTGAATCACTTGACATGGAATTTGTGTTAATAAAAAGAAAATTAACAAAATTTTTATTGAATAACACTGATATATCGTTGATGCAAAGAACTTCACAATAATTAAACAATCATTCTCTGTTAATTTATTAAACAATTGCTCCACAAAAGACATGTTGTTCAAGTTTTTATGTTATTTATCGTTGACGAACTGAGCACGAATAAAATGCTGTTGATCTAATAGTGATTATAATAATAATAATATTCAATGTACGATCTTTTCAGGCGTATAAGACGCATCCCCTTTTTATTGATTACTCTTTAGGTATATGGATATAATCAAATAGTTTATTCCATTTTTAATGTTTATTATATCTGTTATCTTTGTTTATAAGATCGTTGTATAAGACACGTACTACTTTCCAGGACTATTTTCAAGGACAAAAAGTGCGTGTCATGCGTTGGCGTACACCGTCGCTAACCATTTAGAATCCTTTGCTCTTTGTTTTTTGTTTATAAATAATTCATTAATCGATGGTCATTAGAAGGTCTATGCGTCATCAAATTCAGTTTGACATTGACCATCTTGCGTTGGTGCGTTGTATCATGAGAAATATCGACGATTAACAGCATTCACCCCATAGAGTCTTTTGTACAACACTCCCACCACCCTCATACGTTGACCATATTTCATAGTTTGAATTAATTGAAAGAGATGAAAAAGCTGATGTTTTCCATCTTTGGTGTGTCTTTGCCATGATAAGACTAATTCTAACTTAAGCAGTGTGACCTTGTCACTGGTGCTTTCAATACAGGGGTTCCGGGACCCCGAATTCCGGGATACCGAACGGACTGTGTCTGGTATTGAAGACCAGTATTGATCTAAAAAGTACCGGTATTGCGGTATTCACTTATTCCTATAAAATTTACATTTTATGAAAATACATGTCTTGACATATGACCAATAAATCAAAATTTCCAAATATACATAATGTAAGGTGAAAACGTTCTAAAAGAGGCTCATCAATATAACATACATATATCCTAGATAGCACACTTAATATGTAGGAGTATACAGCAAGTATATGTATAACAATAGGAACGCATACAACACGAGCATGAGCCATTGTGACTGAGAACACAGTGAACACAACAGAGCTTGTTAGCTTCACGCTCCTCAATGGTCGCTATTTGGAGTCGGTGCGGTAACTTCTGCGATCCTTCCCTTTTTAACAAATTGAAATTTTCAAAACGTTCAACAGTGTTTTATTAGTAAAATAGTATGAATATGGAGGGGCTTTTTTGTCCAATTAAATGTAACTTCTATATGTTGGTTTAAGTCCATTAAAATAAGGTTTACATAAAAACTAATCTTTTACATTTTTATGTGAATATTTTTATTTAACTGTAAATATTTTTCTATTTTTGAATGCATTTTATAACCATAGCTAAATTGATATATTCGGAATTGTTTTTGTTTATTTTATCGTTTTAAAGATATGAATTCAAGAGTGGTTCTCACGAAAGAAAACTAATAAATAGAGTCTTCAGTTTTTACACGTCAGTTAGTTGAGTTGAATCAGTCGAATAATAAAACCAATAATCGTCTGATTTCCGTAGCCTTATTTCTAATAGGTTATGGGCCCAGACCGCCCCAATTACTGTGTGCATTACTTGTGTTTAATTTCGCATCATTAAATTAAAACAATTATCCGTTTTGAGTTTGTTGTCTATCTGAAATAAAAACAATGGAAGGCTCAAAGACTAGAAGAAACATTAGAGTATTTGATGGTGAAAGATACAGTGCGTGGAAAGTGAGAGTACCTGCTTTATTGAGTGAATTAGATGTGATCAAAGTGGTAGACAATCATGTTCCTAGTGAACCAGACAATGGAATGGACACAAAGCAGAACGAACGGCAAAAGGAATTGTAGTTGGCTATTTAGCAGATTCGTTTCTTAGATTTGCTGATCAAATGAGCACATCAAAAATAATTTTTAATAAATTGAATGCTATCTATGAGCGAAAAAGTCTGGCTGCACAATTGGCTTTATGTAATCCTCCTACTTATAACCTAGCCAAAATCTTGCTAAAAATGCTCGATTTGAAACCAGAATTCACCATAACTAGATAAACGTAATATCTACAACATTTTGGATTTCATAATAAAAACAAATTACGTACTCGTCGTTAATTAAATAGACGGAAATCTAGTTTTGGCTATGTTCTGCAGTCCAGTTTATCTAGTTTTTATGGTTAGACTCGCGGAATCCTCGACGCTAACGAAGATTTACAACATTATCTGCGTCACCCAGAAAAATATATAATGCGGCCTCTAGACTATCAATATTATTGAGCTATATTCCATATTGCCCAATATTATTGATGGTCTGTGGGTAATATTGAAAGATTGTACAATCTATTGAGCAGATCGAATGCAGTTTTTTGATATTTTTCGTACAATATTTCCCCAGTTTTATTGCCGATGGGCGAAACCGAATGCGCACCCAGATAAAAAAAATGTATTTGGTTAATTTACTGGCTACAAGGGTAGTGATGATTAAACAAGTAGACATTTAACTATTATTTTTTATTGGTGTTCAAACGACAACATTTGACAATGTTGTTTTGTTTTCTAAAATAAATAAATTGACCATTCCAACAAGAATGGATCCAAAAACATCGGGCCAAAAATTGAAAATCATTCTCATTTTATAAACGATTATTAAATATAACACAGACTATTGAAAGAATTTATTGATAATTAAACAACTATTATAATTATTGATATATAGGCTAGATGGTCGATGTCAAACTGAATTTGATGACGTACCTATAAACCTTCTAATGACCATCAATTAATGCGTTATTTATAAACAAAAAACAAAGAGCAAAGGATTACTAAATGGTTAGCGACGGTGTACGCCAACGCATGACACGCACTTTTTTGTCCTTGAAAATAGTCCTGGAAAGTAGTACGTGTCTTATACCACAATCTTATAAACAAAGATAACAGATATAATAAACATTAAAAATTGAATAAACCATTTGATTCTATCCATATACCTAATAAATAATCAATAAAAAGGTGATGCGTCTTAGCCTAGTGTCAAGCTTGCGATAGAATCGTCGCGACAGCGTCACCAAGTGGTGAACACATTTGTAGGTGCCAAGCTAGAGCGACACGACAGCCGGCGACAGAATGAATCATGCAATTTAACATCTCAAACAGTTTAAAATTCTCATCATTTTACCAACAATTCTACATACTTACAACAATCTACACATAAAAACGTCGCTACCGTATTGATTGTTGACTTTCGCGAGTTGTTGGTGGTCAAATATTAAGAGTCTAGTCAACGCTATATTGTACCAATGTAAACGCTCGTTCCTTTTTAAGCAAAGGCATAAATAGTTGAAGCTATGCTCGCTATTGCATTCGATTGTAATTGTAGAGAACTAACTGTTTATTCTCTCTAAAAATTAAACCGACCTTCAAAGTGGGATAGAATAAGGGACGGAAGCTGAACTCGGCCTAAAAAAGATGTTCTCGGGTTACCATGTAACGTTATTAGATTTTTATGCTTTTAGTAGAGTTGGTTGAAACTTAAATCCACTTTGTGTTGACTATTATTTTGTTTGAAGATTTCCTAAGCTGCTAGGAATTTTAATTTTAGTTCGTTACATTGTTTATCTAAAAAGTCTGTTTGTTCAATGTTCAGTTCATGTTCATTTTTATTAAGATGTTTAAAAACAGATGAAATTGTAGTTCTTTGGTGTTCATTAATTCTTAATTTCAGTCTTCCTCCTGTCTCACCTATTATGTAGTAGCACAATTACGACAAATAAATTTATATACACCCTTCTCATATTCATGAGAACAGAAAAAGGTGCTGGTAACAGTACAGTTGGAATATGAATAAATCACAATATAATGGGAAAAAAACGCTAGATAGTGATTATAAAACTTGTCTAATAGGCCCATTAACTGATATAATTCTTAAAACGAAACTTAAAATACTAACATTAAATTCAATAAAAAATATTGAAAGATTGTACAATCTATTGAGCAGATCGAATGCAGTTTGATATTTTTCGTACAATATTTTCCCAGTTAATTAATTAATATACAAACAAGCTGTTCACTTTTGTTTTAGTTTATAATGAGTTTAATGAAATAAATGTTGACTATGAAGAAACCATTCGTGATGAAGGGGTACAATTATTTTCCGTTACAGCCTTCGAAGACAACAAAAAGCTTGTTTCAAACACTTTACCAGTTTAATTAATTACTTTATTCAGATCAATTTTTTGCAAAATTTGATTAAACAGCGATGTCGATTATCAAATTCTACATAAGTTGACGATTGCAAGATTTTCTACAAATTTAAAATGAACAAAAACCTCTTGCGTCAAAAATCTGCTATTTTTCAACTATTCGCAGATTTCTTCAAACGAGCCTTACTTAATAATAATCAAAATCCTAGTAAGGTTAGGTCTTTTGGCTTTCGTATATACTTTCCGCTAAGTTACAATCGTGGTATAAGCTCCCTGACATAATGTTTCAACAAAGATGTGTCACAATGTACTTTTAATTCTCACTATCTGTTACATAAAGATGATTGTGCAGCCAGACCTTTTCGCTCATAGATAGCATTTAATTTATTAAAAATTATTTTTGATGTGCTCATTTGATCAGCAAATCTAAGAAATGAATCTGCTAAATAGCCAACTATAATTCGTTTTGCCGTTCGTTCTGCTTTGTGTCCATTCCATTGTCTGGTTCACTAGGAATGTGATTGTCTACCCCTTTGATCACATCTAATTCACTCAATAAAGCAGGTACTCTCACTTTCCACGCACTGTATCTTTCACCATCAAATACTCTAATGTTTCTTCTAGTCTTTGAGCCTTCCATTGTTTCTATTTCAGATACACAACAAACTCAAAACGGATAATTGTTTTAATTTAATGATGCGAAATTAAACACAAGTAATGCACACAGTAATTGGGGCGGTCTGGGCCCATAACCTATTAGAAATAAGGCTATGGAAATCAGACGATTATTGGTTTTATTTTTCGACTAATTCAATTCAATTAACTAAAGTGTAAAAACTGAAGACTCTATTTATTAGTTTTCTTTCGTGAGAACCACTCTTGAATTCATATCTTTAAGACGATAAAATAAACAAAAACAATTCCGAATATATCAATTTAGCTATGGTTATAAAATGCATTCAAAAATAGAAAAATATTTACAGTTAAATAAAAATATTCACATAAAAATGTAAAAGATTAGTTTTTATGTAAACCTTATTTTAATGGACTTAAACCAACATATAGAAGTTACATTTAATTGGACAAAAAAGCCCCTCCATATTCATACTATTTTACTATCTAATAAAACACTGTTGAACGTTTTGAAAATTTCAATTTGTTAAAAAGGGAAGGATCGCAGAAGTTACCGCACCGACGACAAATAGCGACCATTGAGGAGCGTGAAGCTAACAAGGTATGTTGTGTTCAGTGCGTTCTCAGTCACAATGGCTCATGCTCGTATGCGTTCCTATTGATATATACTTGCTTTATACTCCTACATATTACGCGTGCTATCTAGGATATATGTTATATTGATGAGCCTCTTTTAGAACGTTTTCACTTTACGTTATGTATATTTCGAAAATTTGATTTATTGGTCATATGTCAAGACATGTATTTTCACAAAATGTAAATTTTATAGGAATAAGTGAATACCGAAATACCGGTACTTTTTAGATCAATACTGGTCTTCAATACCAGACACAGTCCGTCCGGTATCCCGGAATTCGGGGTCCCGGAACCCCTGTATTGAAAGCACCAGTGACAAGATCACACTGCTTAAGTTAGAATTAGTCTTATCATGGCAAAGACACACCAAAGATGGAAAACATCAGCTTTTTGATCTCTTTCAAATAATTCAAACTATGAAATATGGTCAACGTATGAGGGTGGTGGGAGTGTTGTACAAAAGATTCTATGGAGTGAATGCTGTTAATCGTCGATATTTCTCATGATACAACGCACCAACGCAAGATGGTCAATGTCAAACTGAATTTGATGACGCATAGACCTTCTAATGACCATCGATTAATGAATTATTTATAAACAAAAAACAAAGAGCAAAGGATTCTAAATGGTTAGCGACGGTGTACGCCAACGCATGACACGCACTTTTTGTCCTTGAAAATAGTCCTGGAAAGTAGTACGTGTCTTATACAACGATCTTATAAACAAAGATAACAGATATAATAAACATTAAAAATGGAATAAACTATTTGATTATATCCATATACCTAAAGAGTAATCAATAAAAAGGGGATGCGTCTTATACGCCTGAAAAGATCGTACATTGAATATTATTATTATTATAATCACTATTAGATCAACAGCATTTTATTCGTGCTCAGTTCGTCAACGATAAATAACATAAAAACTTGAACAACATGTCTTTTGTGGAGCAATTGTTTAATAAATTAACAGAAAATGATTGTTTAATTATTGTGAAGTTCTTTGCATCAACGATATATCAGTGTTATTCAATAAAAATTTTGTTAATTTTCTTTTTATTAACACAAATTCCATGTCAAGTGATTCAAATTTATTTGTTCTTCAATGAGTTAAGTGTGGAAGAAGTTGTCCATTGTGCACCAGCATTTTTCTCAATATTCTACGTAATAAACCATTTAATTAATTCCACAGAGTAATCAATTGTTTAACTATCAATGTATTTGTATTTGTAAATTTACAGCCAATATGCGGTGCAGTTGTAGTGCTAACAAACCGAACAATCGTCGAAAATTTATTTGATGAAGTCAATATACAGCCAGTGGATACTGCAGGTGAAACAACGAAGGCAACAATTAAAAAAGAAATGAAAATCGTATCACTTTTTACAATTATTAACACATGTGGCATGTTCTTCAGTTGTCTGGCAATTTTTTTTTGTAATCATTACGACTGCACAATGTTTCTACCAATTAAATATTTCGTTGACAATCATCCAGAACATTCGAATATTTTGGCATCAATTTATAAATTTGGTTACGTTATTGCTGGACTTACCACATATGGAGGCATCACTTATATGCTTATTTATTACACACAACATATGAAATATCAGTATCTAATGTTAATTGATCAAGTTAATGAAATAATGCATTCTGAAACTGTCGATTCATTTAACAATCATTTGATAGATGATAAAGAATATCAAAAACAAGTGAAATGTAGGCTATGCAACTATATTAAACGTCATCAAGAATTGTTAATGTAAGTAATTCAATATTTACTTATTCCTCTTCTCAAATTATGTATTTGAGTGAAATGGAATTTTGTAGGCCATCTATTAAGAAAATTAACGAAATTTCGAATTACATCGTGTGCTTTTCATTATGTGCACTACTGGCTCTTACAAGTGTAATTTTAACAATTGTTACGGTAAAAACCATTTATTAATTATGCACAATATGAATGAAAAATTAATAATAATTCAATTTAAAAGGGATCAGTCTTCTTTGCTTATGACTATCGGTATGTACCAGCTGTTTGTTTATTCGCTGTAACAACATTTTCATCCAACATAATGGCAGCACAATCGATAGAAACAGTTGTAAATGTTTATAAAAGTTCATGCAATTTACATATTTCTAATGATGTTCCTTTACAGACTGAAGGATTATGCGATGCATTACAACAAATCAATTGGTACGACATGAACATTGAAAATCGCAAGATTTATTTAATTGCACTGGTTTGTGCACAGAAGACAGTCAAGATAAGATTTTCAGAAAAATATTCACTTAATAATGAACTAGGATTAGCAGTTGAGTTTTCCTATTTTATTTACTCTGTCTTGACATCTAGTTGTTGTAAAATTGTTGACATTTTGTCTTTAGATTGTTCGAGGAGCATACTCAGCCATGACCTTTCTTCTCAATTTAAAAAAATAAATTATTTGTTATACCTACTCACCATATTGCACTCACACAACGCAACTAAATGAATTCTTCTGAATTGATCTGGAGTTTCATTCATTTTGTGCAAAATACACATATTAGAAAGTGATCATGTTTTGTAGAATTGTTAAAATGTTTAATATGAACAAAACAATGTTATTAGGTTTATTTAAAATTAATTAAGTTTTAGTTTGATAGATGTATTTTTCTGATAATTATAGAATGTCATACCTAGTGTAAACAGGTATATTTCTTAATTAATTGTAGAGAATATTATGAAAATGGGTAATCAATAAACAATACGTTAATTATGTTCTCATTCAAGATCTATTAAAATGTGTAAAAATTTCGGTGTACCGGTTTCGGCACAAAGCCATCATCAGCACCAATGCTAATGAAAACATGTAAGCAGCTATTAAGTGTTACTTGAAATTGATAAAGAAATCAGCCCAATAAAAATATGTTATTGAAATGTTTGTTTTTTTTTTGAATTTTACCACAAATCTCGAGCTGAAATTTAGCTCATCATTAGGACATCAAAGTTGTACGAAACTGAAATGCTGGATGCGCTAACGATCACCTAAAGTAAAATTGGTTCAATGATATTTAGCGTTTCAAGTAAGTATTTATCCGGGTGGTCTGTGCATATTTGAAACTCTATTGATATCCTAATTTTTACAAATAGCAACTCAATAGCACCTCGAACGTTTCAACTGAGGTATATATTTGATGAGTTTGATACGCTATTGAGACGTTATTTGTGATATCAATAGCGTTCCATGTGCATCACTTCAATAATAATAATACTACTACGGGTTTGTCTTTACAGCAATTTTTATTTCTTTAAACAATGAAATTAAACATACGATCAATATTTTATCACATTATCTGCAGTAATGGAATTTTGTTGCCTTCGAAGGCTGTAACGAAAAATAATTGTACGCCTTCATCACGAATGGTTTCTTCATAGTCAACATTTATTTCATTAAACTCATTATAAACTAAGACAAAAGTGAACAGCTTGTTTGTATATTAATTAATTAACTGGGAAAATATTGTACGAAAAATATCAAACTGCATTCGATCTGCTCAATAGATTGTACAATCTTTCAATATTTTTTATTGAATTTAATGTTAGTATTTTAAGTTTCGTTTTAAGAATTATATCAGTTAATGGGCCTTTTAGACAAGTTTTATAATCACTATCTAGCGTTTTTTTTCCCATTATATTGTGATTTATTCATATTCCAACTGTACTGTTACCAGCACCTTTTTCTGTTCTCATGAATATGAGAAGGGTGTATATAAATTTATTTGTCGTAATTGTGCTACTACATAATAGGTGAGACAGGAGGAGGACTGAAATTAAGAATTAATGAACACCAAAGAACTACAATTTCATCTGTTTTTAAACAGCTTAATAAAAATGAACATTAACTGGATATTGAACAAACAGACTGTTTAGATAAACAATGTAACGAACTAAAATTAAAACTCCTAGCAGCTTAGGAAATCTTCAAACAAAATAATAGTCAACAAAAAGTGGATTTAAATTTCAACCAACTCTACTAAAAGCATAAAAATCTAATAACGTTACATGGTAACCCGAGAACATCTTTTAGAGGCCGAGTTCAGCTTCCGTCCCTTATTCTATCCCGCTTTGAAGGTCGGTTTAATTTTTAAGAGAATAAACAGATGGGAATGCGTTCAGCTTGAGAATTTGTTCCTTAGTTTAAGAAATGTCTGTTATGCCGTGTTGCCGTTGTCTGGCGCATGCGTTATTCATGAACAGGGTAAATTTAAGGGATATTTGGTCCGAACTTTTATCCATAAAGTTGTCGATTAGGTGCATTTTGCAATATCACCGTAAAAATTATATTTTCTCTTGATAGAATCACATACAGAGAAATTATTTGCAAATATTTGCCTACGTCCACTTGTACATTTTAAATATCATCAAGTACCAAAAATAAAAATTCTATTAATTTATTTATTCTAATTAATTATTTATTTATTCTTCTTACTCTTTACTATCGAGAATAATAATAATTTAATTTCTTTTCGAATTTTCGATCAAATTTTATATGCATATATTCTATTCGATAAATGAAATATAATAACTGATTTTCTTTTAATTATAATTAAGTAATTTTCTTTCGACAATTTTCTGCAAGAACCTATCGCAGGTTTTATTGCTAATTATTCTAATTATTGTCCATTGAAATTATTAATAAATTTTCAATATCAATTAATACTATTATTAATATCAATTTAGTTCGAATACATTCGAATTTTTTAATTTTATACATATTTCAACGTGAATATTCTCTTTACATTCAGTTTAAGGGCCCGATTTCGGCAGTTTAATTTGGGTCGCGTAGGTATAACAATGTAACAAACAAATATTGCAACAATTTTCCAGCTATAACAACAAACTCTGGCCAAAACGCAAAATAATACTGGAGGACGCTCTTCAAACTTAGATGACATACTGGCACTATATGACGTAAAACATCGAATCAAATCTCCAAAAGAGACGTATCGTACGATGTTTTTCTGAAGTTCACAAAAACCAATAATAAGCGTAACATAAATGGGAATATACAATCCACAGTAACAACACATCAAGCGATGGTCACAGAATTAATAACATGTTTGATGAAAAAAAAGTAGAACAGTTTAGTCTGTTCTATGTTTCCACTCTATTTATGATTGTACTTTAGTTTATCTACTTGTATACTTTGACGAAGAAGCATTTTACTTTATGATCGAATATTCGAAGTATAATTGACTCCATGTTATACTTGGATCATCAACTACTGCCTCATATAAGAGCTTTCATTGTAGTTTATATGACTTACAATTTATAAAGAAAAAAAGGTCTATCAAGAATTTTGTTCGATAGATGCAAAAAGCGTAATATAGAAGGCAAATTAAAAACAGTAAAACCAAAATAATTAAACACGAAGTAGGAATTGAGTCCAGGATATGGTGCACATATGCAAAGACACATACATGAAGTAGAAAATGGAACGCGTATTTGCTCAACGAAATGCAGGAACCAGTCAAGCGCGCTATACAAGATGGTGATCTCGATAATGTTATCCATACTACATCACTTATCATCGATAGTGCATGAAGAAAAAGACTTCTGGTGTAGCACAATTAGAAACAAATTTATTTAGTGGTGTCCGGAACAAATAAGCAAGTTCTTCAAAAATTTTGACAAAAAAAACTACCGTTATTATGGAAAAGTCCAAGAAGTCGGCAAACGTCCACTATCTGAGATACGGAAAGTTAATTGGAAATCACGAGCATATGTGCTAGATCTTTATATCGAAGAGATCGAGTGCACCTCTAATATCCTAAGAAAAACAACAATGCTACCACGAGAAAACATAAGAATGGCAACAGCAACGCTGAAATAGACATACTGTAACTTCGGAAGGCTTGCGTTTGAATACAACTCACAATGTACCATCCTACAAATAATTTCTTCAGATCATTATAAAACAAGTACATCTAAATCAAATAAAGAGTAGTAAGATTACGGTCAATGCCAGAGAGAAAAGCAGTGGCTGCAGATTTTTTGTTGATAAGAGTGCATGAAATAAAATGTACATACCGTGCACGAAACTTAGAAGGGAAATATGGAATCACAACAAATGCACCATTACATTATAGAAATCTAGCAATAATAAACGTTGCGTTTCAGTGGAGTTTATAAACATAAACAAAGTATAAGATACTTTGTAACAATTCAATTATTCTATTATTTCTACTATTATCGTTTTTATTTTTATTACTAGTATATTCATTAGTATTATAACTATTAGACATTACTAGGAACATTCAAATGTATAATAATTCATGTTTTCCACTCTCACTCCATGAGTGGTCATCCACGCATACAAGAACAATTACTCATTACCAACAGCCGAAAATGATATTTCATCATATTTACGAAATTCAATTCAGGATGATGTTAAATCCTTCCTCAAAACCGAGCGAACTTCCAGATCCCTCGCCAACCTAGAATCAACGATTTCTGGAAGTAACGCATGCAAATAAAACTGGTGTAAAACATCAACCATTTTCGAATCCCAAAAATTGTCGTCCCGTTGAATTATTTCCCATACCAAATCATTATCCGTAAATATGATGAAAACACATTTGTCTTTGTTGGTAATGTGTAATTGTCCTTGGATTTGATACATGTACGGATGGCCAGATTTAAGCTGTATTTGATTGGAGGAATTAATTGTGTCATGTGTAATCTTTTTTGCTGCGATCCCTTCTTGTACGGTCTTTTCTCGTGCACTGTATGCACATTTTATTTCCACGATTGTATCATCCCCAATCAAACCATCAGGGGAAGCGGCCAAATACTTCCGGTACCTATCAATAAACAATCCACAGTCACTGATTTTCAAACCGGTCTTTTCTTGAAATTGTCTTTTGGCAATTTTTTCTCCAGCATTGTCATACTCCATTGATTTCGATGTCACCATATTCGAATAATCTGATGATATTATTTGTTGGACGGTACATTTTGTGTTGGTATTCATCCGCATTTTACAAATCTTTCCAAAATTACTTGCTGTTAGTCTATTTCGTCGTTGTTGAAACCATTCTTCGTTGTCTCGTTGTCCAATCGTTCTTTTTTCAATATCATCTCTGTCGACATTGGATATTTCAATTAGAAAGTTTTCCTTGGCACTTTTCAATTGTTCCTCGTTCATATCGGGCACATAGGGCTTCTCTAACGATAATTCGCCTCCGTAGTCGGAGTCCACACCGTGGAACTGACGTTTTCTTTTCCGATTGTTGACATTTGTTTTCACTTTGCTGCATTTCCCGAAATATGATGATGTGATTTCACCGACTTTCCCATTGTTCATCTCTGCAGTTATTTTTGTGACAAATGAACTTCTATCGTTGTAGTCTATCATTGCTGCGTAGCATCGTGCTTCATATGAGCCCCGTTTTGTAAAATTAATTCTTTTCCCACCAACCATTTTGTTCACTACAGAATTGAAATGCTCTGCTGCATTGTTGTCTACATCATGCAATAGACTACAAGACAGGCTTGCAACTCTGTTCACCGATCTATCGAAAAAATCATACGCGGATGTATTTTCAAATTCATTCCAATTCCTAGCATCACTGTTCCCTTGGTTCTTACAATAATATTCACTACACTTTGTATGAACACCAAAAATATGACGTGGACCGTTCAAAATGTCATGTTTCAATTTAGCAACTTTTTCCTGTTGTGGAATGTTCTCATTTTTCCAAAATTTGGTTGCTGCGACCACTGCTGTTCTGAATTTCATTATGTTTTTTTGGAGGAAACTTCTGAGATGTGGTTTCCTATTCAAGCGTTTGGCACATTCTCTTATTTTATTACAGTAATTTCTTAGAATATAATTACGGCACTCGATCTTGTCAATATGAAAATGTGGCCCATATGGTCGTGATTCACACAACTTTTTGTATACACTACTGTCGCCATCTCCAATTAACTTACCGTATCGCAGATTATGCATTTGCATTGATTTGTTGAACCCTTCCACAATTATGTCGGCTTCCATTGCAGTGGAGTTTTTGTCAAAGTTTTTGAAGCACTTGTGTGCTTTGTTGTTCTTCTCTTTTTTATTTTTTTCACACATGGAACAGTATTTGTTCCGTACACCCATGAACAAAATTTTGTTCGTTCGTGCTCCTATAATGCAAGCAACACCAGAAGAGGCATTGTAATTAGTTCGATATGAACGTTTGCTCCATGCACCATCAGCGATAACTGAAATAGTGGGAATACCATTTTCAACATCACCAGCTTGTATAGCGAATGAAATTCCTCTTTGCCTGCGGCCAACATTTCCCTGAACGCCAATTCTTTTGTTTTTTCAAATACTTCGTTTTCTTTCTTCATGTACGTGGGTTTGCATATTGGTGGCACATCTAAAGATGCTAATATTTGAGACATTTGTGTGCACCCAATTCCGGAGTCAATTGCCCCTATGACCGCTGTAGTATTAATACTTATAGTACTATCATTTTGGTATCTTATGGTACCTTCTAAGTTACACATTTTACACTTATAAAACAAAATACTACATAGACCAGTTATTGTCTCCTTTACAAATTGTATGTCATAAAAACTACAATCAAAACCCTCGTGCCGGATTGCTTGTAATGATGAAAGTAAAAATGCTAATTCGACAATGCGATTCCCGACGATTATTGGTTTTTGTGAAACGGGAGGATCTTGTTCAGTTTCGACCTCTAAATGCAAATTATTATCCGCGGACTGGTCAATTACGCGGGCTTGATGGACCCTTTTGGAGGCTCGACGACGACTTCTCCGTATAGTTGAGACTGTCAGTCTCCTCAAAACGCTCATAATTAATAATGTTTATACTAAATACCTACGACTATGACTACTATTACTACTATTATTAAAATAAAACAGATATGACGTAGAAAAACAAGGAGAAAAAATACAAATTATCAAATACTCTACTCAAAAATAAACTAACAATTAGACAAAATACCTTGGATATAAAACAACAACGAATAAATTTAAAGATCACAAACGAAAGCACTACTATCTATCAACAATCCAAACACTGAAAAACTCTAAAGACAAATGAAGATATTTTCACATTTACGTGCAGCTGTTAGCCAAATGGAAAAAGTTGTTACCAAATCCTAGGAAATTGCAATATCGGACAATTACTCCTAATAAAAAGGCAATATAAAATATCGGGCGACAAAGGGCTGGACTGCATCTGGATGTTTGTGTGAGTTCGGCGATGAGTGTGTTGTATGTATATGTGTCTGTGTGTGTGTTTGAGCCTGTGTCCTTTCTAGGCACACTTCAACATTTGTATGAAAAAAACTCGCATGTGGATTTATTTACAACTACCTATGAGTCACCGATACTTTTATTTTTGAAAGTAACAAAATTTATACTCCAACATATATGAGTAATAATGTAGATCAAAATAATATTATATAAAAGTACCATGCACTAATTGCACCCCCTTCATGACCTTGCTCAAAAATACACGTGGAAGCTGACCGTGAAAAATCACTTCCCATTATATTTCCAAAACCGCCTGCAATTTGTAATGTCTGTCAAAATGTATTTAATCTATCTATCTAGAAGTCAGAAATTCTATACATAAGATTCCTCTAATTTATAAATATTCTACTACAGTGGATCAGTTACAACAACAACGAGTAAGTGTGTATGAACTACCATGATTATTTATTTGCTTGAATAACTTCCAATGTGGGCGATTTCTACTCGAATAGAGGGCTATGATTGGTGTTTTGAAGGACACACCGAATAATATAAAAATATGGAAGGGTAGACAGTGTATGATTGTTTGCCTAAACTGGAAAAAATACCTACAAAATTTTCCAAACATGCTACTCTTTAAATCGAGTTTTCAGAAAAACCGCAAAGAATATTGAGACAAGATTTTCCCTCTCGTATTCAACATATTGTGTTCTATAATTCCTGGAAATTTCATTCGATTATATTCATTACAAACCGCATAAAACGGAATTTTGGATTTAGCGATTCTCCGTTTTATCGGAAAATCTAATAAATTTTTCCACTTCATATTTTTCCTCTCACTTAGTTCTCTACAATTACAATCGAATGCAATAGCGAGCATAGCTTCAACTATTTATGCCTTTCCTTAAAAAGGAACGAGCGTTTACATTGGTACGATATAGCGTTGACTAGACTCTTAAGGGCGCTCTCCCCCTTAAATGTTCAAGCTGAACGCAAATTCTCGGTTTAGCATCGTTTGTGACACGGTCAGCCCACAAACTGTTTTAAGGGACGGAAGCTGAACTCGGCCTTAACCGCCTATACCCGAGTCGAGGTTTAGCGCATCAATAGCAAGCACATCATCAAATGCGTATTTTTCAAATTTACTTTAAAAGTTTAGAAAAAACAGTGTTTTTCTACTTTCAATCTCTATTTAAATGATGTTGTATGAATGCGACTATTACGATAGTCCCTAGAGAGATCTCGAATCTTCAACCTATCATAAAATATGGTATTATTTAGGTTTCCCAAAGAAAATTGCAAGTTGAAGGAGATGAGGGCACTCATTTAGTTTTATGTTCATTTCTTCTACTGATCAGGTATTGTGTACTCCTGTTCGTAGTATGTTCATGTGCAATTTTCGTGTGATAAAATAATTAATTAACATGACTGAAAGAAAACGAAAAAACAAATATGCCTTTGTGTGGTGGTCAAACAAAAAAATAACCATTATTGTACCAATAAAACCCGTAGGACGAAAATCACGAGACGCAGATGAGATTTCAAATTAAGTGTCGGAAGACAAAAGTCAGAAAACCAAGTCGGTAGAACAAGCTAAAATCTTTAGGTGGTAAGCTTTATAATACTTTAATTAATTACTAA
Organism: Meloe dianella; assembly: GCA_028455855.1. Classification (NCBI taxonomy): domain Eukaryota; kingdom Metazoa; phylum Arthropoda; class Insecta; order Coleoptera; family Meloidae; genus Meloe; species Meloe dianella. The sequence goes on from JAPTHL010000130.1 coordinate 1,376,415, forward strand.
ATTAATTAATTAATTTATTTATAAGGTGTTCACTTTTGTTTTGGTTTATAATGAGCTTAATGAAATAAATGTTGACTATGAAGAAAACATTCGTGCTGAAGGGGTACAATTATTTTTCGTTACAGCCTTCGAAGGCAACAAAATTCCGTTACTGCAGATAATGTGATAAAATATTGATCGTATGTTTAATTTCATTGTTTAAAGAAATAAAAATTGCTGTAAAGACAAACCCGTAGTAGTATTATTATTATTGAAGTGATGCACATGGAACGCTATTGATATCACAAATAACGTCTCAATAGCGTATCAAACTCATCAAATATATACTTGAGTTGAAACGTTCGAGGTGCTATTGAGTTGCTATTTGTAAAAATTAGGATATCAATAGAGTTTCAACTATGCACAAACCACCCGGATAAGTACTTACTTGAAACGCTAAATATCATTGAATACTTTAGGTGATCGTTAGCGCATCCAGCATTTCAGTCTCGTACAATTTTGATGTCCTAATTTCAGCTGGGGATTTGTGATAAAATTCAAAAAAAAAACAAACATTTCAATAACATATTTTTATTGGGCTGATTTCTTTATCAATTTCAAGTAACACTTAATAGCTGCTTACATGTTTTAATTAGCATTGGTGCTGATGATGGCTTTGTGCCGAAACCGGTACACCGAAATTTTTACACATTTTAATAGATCTTGAATGAGAACATAATTAACGTATTATTTATTGATTACCCATTTTCATAATATTCTCTACAATTAATTAAGAAATATACCTGTTTACACTAGGTATGACATTCTATAATTATAAGAAAAATACATCTATCAAACTAAAACTTAATTAATTTTAAATAAACCTAATAACATTGTTTTGTTCATATTAAACATTTTAACAATTCTACAAAACATGATCACTTTCTAATATGTGTATTTTGCACAAAATGAATGAAACTCCAGATCAATTCAGAAGAATTCATTTAGTTGCGTTGTGTGAGTGCAATATGGTGAGTAGGTATAACAAATAATTTATTTTTTTAAATTGAGAAGAAAGGTCATGGCTGAGTATGCTCCTCGAACAATCTAAAGACAAAATGTCAACAATTTTACAACAACTAGATGTCAAGACAGAGTAAATAAAATAGGAAAACTCAACTGCTAATCCTAGTTCATTATTAAGTGAATATTTTTCTGAAAATCTTATCTTGACTGTCTTCTGTGCACAAACAACTGCAATTACATAAGTCTTACGATTTTCAATGTTCATATCGTACCAATTGATTTGTTGTAATGCATCGCATAATCCTTCAGTCTAAAATGGAACATCATTAGAAATATGTAAATTGCATGAACTTTTATAAACATTTACAATTGTTTCTATCGATTGTGCTGCCATTATGTTGGTAAAAAATGTTGTTACAGCGAATAAACAAACAGCTGGTACATACCGATAGTCATAAGCAAAGAAGACTGATCCCTTTTAAATTGAATTATTATTAATTTTTCATTCATATTGTGCATAATTAATAAATGGTTTTTACCGTAACAATTGTGCACATAATGAAAAGCACACGATGTAATTCGAAATTTCGTTGATTTTCTTAATAGATGGCCTACAAAATTCCATTTCACTCAAATACATGATTTGAAAAGAGTAATAAGTAAATATTGAATTACTTACATTAACAATTCTTGATGACGTTTAATATAGTTGCATAGCCTAAATTTCACTTGTTTTTGATATTCTTTATCATCTATCAAATGATTGCTACATGAATTCCCATGTTTAAACACCACAAAATCACTTATTTACTAATACTAGATAACAGTCAAATGATATCCATCAATTGACATTGCTGTCTACGTATGTGGACTCACATTCAATGTGATGTACGTACTGTTCAGAAAAGAGAAATAAGGGTCAAGGTGTCGCACTTTTAAGTCGAACAGGTGCATGCGTATTTTAAAAAAAATTCGTTTCGACGTTATATCGTAACAGTGCTATAGTGGAAAAGTTAATTAAACTCATTTAATTACTCGACCAAAGACTAGTGGTAAAGCTGCAGAAAAGGCTGGAAAAGTCCAAAAGAACATTACCAAAACCGATAATAAAAAGAAACGTAAGAGGAAAGAAAGTTACGCCATTTATATTTACAAAACGTGTTAAAACAAGTAGATCCAGACACTGGTGTGTCCAATAGGTAAACTCGAAGTATGTTAGTTATTTATATTTAAATAAAATCCAGAATCCTGAGATAATTCAATTGTTTAATTGATGGATAGTTTATAATAAATCCGATCGATGTAAATGTGAATATTTCTTGATTTATAAAGGATTAAATTGAAAAAATAATAAGTTGTACAATCCATTCCACGTCATATCTGCTCCGTGTCATGCTTAATTCTTCAAATAGCAAATATTTCACAAAATTTTATAATATTGCAAGTTTTCGGATAGCATACGAAACATAAAAACCCTGACCTTACCCGGATTTTTTTGATTATTATTAAAGTACAGTAATTTTATCTGTGGTTCGATGTCGTATTTGTTATCAATGAAATTAATTTTAGTTATGAATTTTTTATGGTGAATTCTGGTTTGAAATCGAGCATTTTGAGCACGATATTGGCTAGATGATAAGTATTAGAGTTATCTAATTTGGTAATTGGACCGATAGGATAATAATTTCCATGTAATTTGATGAAATTGTAATTGACGTGATAACGTCTTATAAATTGATGAACACCGGCTGCATGCACGAAAAAGTGTCAGGTTCCGCCTGAGCCTGAGCGTGCAAGCGGGAGCGCGGAACAAGCGATAGAGAGGCACGATCGGCCCAAGCGTTGGCTTGTGACACATTTATCTCTCTTCTCGCGTGACGTCAGAGCTAGCAATCCGAATAGTCCTGCTACTGGAACGCCGCCACCCCGACTAGAATTTATTGTATGGACCCGATAAGGACATTATCTGGTTAACCATACAACCTGAAAAGGTCCAGATCGAGATTACCCGATGAGTGCCTGATAAGGATGTAACGCAGAAGATCCATAAGGTTCTTATCGGGATTAATTAATCCTGAGAAGTTCCTTAGATAGACCTGATCAGGACAACCCAATGGGAAATAAATTTATTTTCAGTGAGGCTATCCTCAGAAGTTGCTTAGATGGACCTGATGGGGACAACACGATGGTAAATAAATTTATGTTCAGTGAGGCTATCCTCAGAAGTTCCTTAGATGGACCTGATGGGGATAACCCGATGGAAAATAAATGTATTGTCAATAAGGTAATCCTGAGAAGTTCCTTAGATGGACCTGATCAGGACAACCCGATGGGAAACAATTTTTTTTTCAGTTCGGTCATCCTAATGCGGTCCTTGTCTGGAACGTGTCAGGTTTGCACTAATCAGGTCAACCTTATTCCTCCCTGAGGAGCTGCCACCTTGTCGTGGTGGGGACGCTCAAGTAACTGTGATGAACTCTAGAGCGATGCCAAGTAGGGTCACCCATGCTGGCAAGGTCTAGAGGGAGCGGTGAAAGCCAAGAGCAGTTCAACCTCAAAGGCTACACACTTGTGTGTAGTACGGGAAATTGGCGAACCCGAGGTATTCTTGAGCTACGGGTGGCTGAGCGCCAGGCATCTGTTAATTACCGTAATTTCGGCTCGCACTCCAGCAACCTCTGCAGGGCGTGGTAGGGGTACGTTGTGTGAGTTCGGGACCGGGGGGCTTGCCTTAACCGGCCGGCTCGTGAGGACAAATCCTCTATAAAAAAGGCAAAGGTAATGCTAGAATCCCTGTGGGACACCAGGCGCACCCCAAGGTATGAAAGCCCTCCCCTTGGTACGGGCGCACTGCCAAGGGGTGATTTTTAGGTCGGCCCTTCGCGTGGGATCAAGTATGAGCTTTATACCAGCATCAACAAAAACAAGTAAGACGGGAACAACAACGACGACAACGGCTACGACTACGGACAAGAACCAGGTAATTTTTATTGAGGATGACCAGCCCGGCCCTTCAGGGGTGAGTAAGCTTAAGGGTTTCAATATTGTCAGGAGCCTTTCTGTAGGAGAGACTCCAAAAAAAAGGAAGGTGGCGGATCGGTCGATGGATGAGGACGGTCCGTACGCCAAAAAAGAGTGCCCGATTGTCTTCACCATGGTGGAGGCAATTGGGTGCCTCACTAGGCATTTTGGGGAGTTGGAACGGGTGATTGCCGCGAACAGCAACACTAAGCGGGAGATTAAGGACGTGGCGGGTTGGATTAGGAAATCCGTCAACGTCCTTAATAGGGATTCAGTGGGTGCCTGGCTCAAGAACCACCAATATGAGCCAGTTGAGCGGATGTGTCTGGACGGAGACACACAAACAACAAAGGTAGAGTGCAAGGGGGTCAGCACCTAAACAGAGTCTGTAGATGGGGGAGACATCCGCAGTGCGCTGAAACCAGGGATGAATGTACAGGAGTACATGTCTCTGGCAAAGAGGCAGTGGCCTGAGGGAGTCTTCACGACTGTGAGGGTGGCCGAGGGCTCTCCTCACGCTCAGGGTGGGGATGTGCTCCTGTTGGTTGCGGGAAAAAGGGGGGAAGAGCGAGCGACTGGTTTGGGGATTGCTTGACCAGTTCCCCCAGGCGAAGCGCGTGAGTGAGGCTCTGGATGTGGGCAAGGTTGCCTACATTCGGAGCGAGAATGTAGTGTGTATGGGGGGTGATGAAGCTGGCGGCTCCGACAGTAGCTACCAGTTCATCGCTCGGATGAAAGACCAAGGGGTCGCGGACGCTGAACCGAAGGCGTTCGAGACCCTGGTAAGAATGAGGGAGCTTTGTATGAGGACAGAGCGAAAGAGCTTCTCCATTGGGGTGGCTGGTAACCTGAACAGGTGGGCGGTCAGGAAGATGGTGGAGTGCGTGTAGGCCGGCACAGGTGCTAAGATAGTCCTGTGTTGGAGAAATGTCCAGGGAGCAAAGCCCAGAACGGAAGGGGCCGGAAGCAGTAGGACGGCACAGTCCGTCCTGGTGAAGAAGGCTGAGGGTGTGTCTTATGCTCAGATGGTGACCGCCCTTAAGAGTCAGGTTGACGTGAAAGACGTTAATGTGCAGGGGATGAGAAAGACCCGTGGCGGGGATCTCATCCTTAGGGTGAAAGACGCCACGCAAAAAGAACGGCTGGCAGCGAGAGTGGCCCAGGTAACTGCGGCAGTGAGAGAGGTGAAGACGGAGGTGGGTCTCAGAAGTGTCCTTGTACGGGACATCGACGAGTCCACAACTGTCGAAGAGGTGAAAGAGGCCGTCCAAAAGGCGGTGGAGTGTAAGGAGTGCGAGGTGAAGTCCCTTCGCAAGGTCCGAGGAGGGGCCAGTATGGCGGTGGTTGCTCTCTCAACGAGGGCAGCGGCTGCCCTGCTGGAGAAGGCACGCATCCGTGTAGGATGGATTATGTGCCGAGTGAGCGAGAACGTGAAGCCGACGAGGTGCTTCAAGTGCCTTGGCTTTGGGCACCTTGCCGCTTCGTGCAAGGCAAACAAGCGGAAGAATGTATGTCTGAGGTGCGGGGAGACCGGCCACAAAGCACAGGAGTGCAAGGCTGCTGAAGCCAAGTGCTACGTGTGTGGCGTGGCTGGTCACAGGGCGGACTCTCGAGGCTGCCCTGCGTACAAGAAGTGTGTGGACGATATGAAGTCCAAGTCTCGTAAGAGCAAGTAATGAGGCTGTTGCAGACGAACTCCAATAGGTATGCGGCTGCGATGGAGCTCATATGGAAGACTGTGAATGAGGAACGAGTGGATGCGGCCATTGTCTCCGAGCCTTATCTTCGAACTATAGGCAAAGGAGGCTGGCATGTAGACCCAAGTAAGAGTGTTGCTGTGAGGGTTTTCCAATCGGAAAACAGTATGAAACGGTGTGGGAAAGGTGATGAATATGTGTGGATCGAGTGGGAGAATTGGGTCTTGTATGGGTGCTACATTACGCCCAACATAACGTTGGACCGATTTGTGGCATTTCTGGATGGGCTGAGGACCAGTATGAAAACCTGGTCCAAGGAGATTGTTGTGGGTGGAGATTTCAACGCCAAGTCGGCTTGGTGGGGATCTCCAATAGAAGATGGAAGAGGGAGAGTGATGGAAGAGTGGTTGGCAGAGGAGGACCTGGTGGTTCACAATCGAGGGGATGAGCCGACATTCGTGAGGGGCGGAAGTGTGTCTTTTATAGACATTACCTTCAGCACCCCACGAATTGCAAGCAGGGTGAAAGAATGGCATGTCAGGGTGGGAGAGAATTTAAGTGACCACCAGGATATCCTCTTCGATGTGCGAGAGGAGCAAATTACGAGGCAGAGAGTAAGCGGTGCCTTGGGATGGACAGTGGTAAAGGTCTGCTGGAAAGACTAGGCACGGTTATGCGTGAGTTAAGTGAACGCATAGGTCCTGGAGAGGAGTTGCGGAGCGCATGCGAAGCGGTTCTGATCGGGGCCTGTGACGTTTGCTTTAAGAGAAAGTGTAGGAATGTGAGAGGCAGGAAGCCAGTTTACTGGTGGAATGCACAGGTAGCAGAAATGCGTAAACCCTGTTTGCGCGCAAGCGAGTGATGGTGAGGACCAACAAACGTGGGTCTGTAGAAGAACGAGAGGAGTGCAGACGGGAGTATACCGTAGCGCGCAAGGACCTTCGGAGAGCTATCTGGAGCTCCAAGCAAGAAGCTTGGAGGATACTCTGCGAAGAGGTCAACCAGAACATCTGGGGTGACGGTTACAGGATTGTAACCCGGAAACTTGCGCAAAGGGCGTGTACTCTCCGGGGGGACGGTCTGATGACGGAAGTCAGAAGGCTGTTCCCTGCACATGCAAGGAAAAATTGGGCGGATCCAGAAGGATGGAGACCGGTGCCGCCCTTCACTCCGGCTGAGCTGCAATGGGCGGTTGGTCGGGTGAAGGTGGGTAGAGCGCCGGGTCCGGACGGAATTCCGCCTGAAGCGTGCAAGGTGTTCGGCCAGGTCTGTGAGGACCTGTGTCTGAGCTTGATGAATGGGGAGCTTGCCAATGGCAGATTCCCCAGAGAGAGGAAGAAGGGCAGACTTGTCCTTATTGAGAAGGAACGTAAGGAGGGAGAGGATGCTAGGTATAGACCATTATGCCTATTGAATGTGATGGCGAAGATCTACGAGAGTATGATCGGAGCCAGATTGAATGAAGACATAGATGGGGTGGGAGGTCTAGCTGAAAGCCAGTACGGCTTCAGGAGCGGTAGGTCTATGGTGGACGCTATGACGCGAGTCATAAGGATTGCGAGGGTAGCGAACTCGGGTACTTGGGGTACCCGAAGCTACTGTGTGCTTGTGACACTGGATGTGAAGAATGCCTTCAATTCGGTCCCATAGCTCGGGATCATGAAGACTTTGGAACTGAAGGGGGTGGCTCCTTACCTCCGAAAGGTGGTAGGGAGTTACTTGAGCGAGAGAGAAATAGTGACTGGGGAGGGTGAAACCTTCCCGATGACTGCAGGTGTTCCACAGGGCTCCGTGCTTGGGCCACTGCTGTGGAACATCTTTTATGACGAGGTGTTGAGGCTGAAGCTGCCTGACGGGATTACTCTCGTCGGGTACGCGGATGACTTGGCAGTTATAACTGTCGCAAGGTCGGAAGAGAGACTGACTGTGATAGTGAACGAGGCTCTCGGTAGGATTGACCGGTGGATGGGGAGAACGGGCTTGCCCTGGCTTCCCAGAAAACCGAGGCGGTCCTACTGATTGGTAGACGAAAGTTGCGGAAGTTGACTGTGCGAGTGGGTGCAGTTGACGTCCCGGCTCGTGAATCTGTAAGGTACCTTGGGGTGGAGTTCCAACGAAACCTCAGGGTTGCCGAGCATGTGAAGCGAGTGGTGTGCAAGGCGACAGCATGTGCGAGGGCTCTTGGAAGGCTGATGCCCAACATTGGTGGGCCTCTCGCCTCCAAGAGAAGGGTACTATGTGCGGCCGTGCACTCTATACTGTTGTATGGAGTGCAGGCCTGGATGAGTGCGTTCGAGATAAACAGATACAGGGAGAAACTGATGAGAGTGCAACGGTGTATGCTACTGCGTGTGTGCAGTGCATACAGGAGTGTTTCTGCGGAAGCCGTGGCCGTTGTCTCAGGGATTATCCCTCTAGACCTCCTCGCGATTGAGAGGAAGCGTGTATGGGAAGGTGACGACCCAAGTACGGTGAGAATGCACACACTGAGTGTATGGCAGAGTAGATGGGAAGGGTCGGAAAAGGGAGCCTGGACAAGGCGTCTGATTCCGACCCTGGCTGAATGGGTGAACCGTGGGCATGGAGACGTGGACTTCCACCTCACCCAGGTGCTCACGGAGCATGGCTGCTTTGGGTCGTACCTGGTGCGCATTGGGAAACTGGTGGATGCGCACTGCGGTTATTGTGGGGCTGAAGAAGACACTGTGGAGCATACAGTATTCGTGTGTGCAAGGTGGGATAGTCTGCGTGAGGAAGCAGAATGGAAGGTAGGTGAATGTGTCACAGTTGAGAGTATGGTGCGAATCATGCTCCACAGTGAGGAAAATTTTAGGGTGCTGGCCAGCGTGCTTAGACGCATGATGAGCCGAAAGGAGAGGGACGAGAGGGATGGGCGCTTGTGGGCTTAAGCTCTTGGTTGGGTCGCGGGGTGGTTCGTGCTGGCTGGTCGGACCGCCGTGGTGCTTCTCTCAGTGTGAGGGGGCGCACGCCATGTTTGTTATTATTGTAAGGGGAAGCACTGCTATGCGGGTGTCGGCCGGTTCGGCGGGGATCGCTCGCCGGCCCATATGGGAGTGGAGGTCATGGACGGAAGGAAGGTAAGGATGAATGAAGAGTGAACGGGGTGGGGCGTGGTGAAGTAATGCCTACTAAAGGATCCCGCCACGCTCCGCTGGTATGAAAGGGGGGTTTTAGCCAGTAGGAATCTGGCACTACCGCTCCGCACGGGTCGAGCGGTGTCTATGAAGATATTTCCCTCCTGCACGTGCGAAAAAAAAAGGTCAACCTTATTGCAGCCTGATGAGGTAATTATGACACTTCACGGAAATCAGGAATAATTTCTAGTCGGGACGCGAGCTTCTTCGAGAACTTCTACAATAAGCTCCGTAAAAAAGCATTTAAATTAACAAGTGTAAATAATTGTTAATTTATAGAAAAAAATTGTAATTTTCAATTAACTCCTTCTTCGTATTGTACAAAATAATGATAATTCAGTGATAATAATTCGATTCAATTCATAAAAGTATGCAATCTTTCATCAATGTCTCTTTATGACGTTATCACGTAAAACTATCGTCCGAAAACCGACTTTACAGACAACCAATTTTTAGATCAATAATGGTCTTCAATACCAGACAAAGTCCGTCGGGTATCCCGGAATTCGAGGTCCCGGAACCCCTGTATTGTGAGCACTAGTGACATGGTCACACTGCTTAAGTTAGAATTAGTCTTATCATGGCAAAGACACACCAAAGATGATCAACATCAGCTTTTTGATCTCTTTCAAATAATTTAAACTATGAAATATGGTCAACGTATGAGGGTGGTGGGAGTGTTGTACAAAAGACTCTATGGAGTGAATGCTGTTAATCGTCGATATTTCTCATGATACAACGCACCAACGCACGATGGTCAATGTCAAACTGAATTTGATGACGTATAGACCCTCTAATGACCATCGATTAATGAATTATTTATATACAAAAAACAAAGAGCAAAGGATTACTAAATGGTTAGCGACAGTGTACGCCAACGCATGACACGCACTTTTGTCCTTGAAAATAGTCCTGAAAAGTAGTACGTGTCTTATACAACGATCTTATAAACAAAGATAACAGATATAATAAACATTAAATATGGAATAAACCATTTGATTCTATCCATATACCTAAAGAGTAATCAATAAAAAGGGGATGCGTCTTATACGCCTGAAAAGATCGCACATTGTATATTATTATTATTATAATCACTATTAGATCAACAGCATTTTATCCGTGCTCAGTTCGTCAACGATAAATAACATAAAAACTTGAACAAAATGTCTTTTGTGGAGCAATTGTTTAATAAATTAACAGAAAATGATTGTTTAATTATTGTGAAGTTCTTTGCATCAACGATATATCAGTGTTATTCAATAAAAAGTTTATTAATTTTCTTTTTATTAACACAAATTCCATGTCAAGTGATTCAAATTTATTTGTTCTTCAATGAGTTAAGTGTGGAAGAAGTTGTCCATTATGCACCTCCATTTTTCATAATGTTCTACGTAATAAATTATTTAATTAATTCCACACAGTAATCAATTGTTTAACTATCTATGTATTTGTTTTTGTAAACTTACAGCCAATGGCAGGTGCTGTTACAATCCTAACAAGCCCAAAAATCGCCGAACATTTATTTGATGAAGTCAATATGCAGCCAGTGGAGAATGCATGTGAAACAACAAAGGCAACAATTAAAAAAGAAGTGAAAACTGTATCACTTTTTACAATTATTAACACAAGTGGCACATTCCTTAGTGGTCTGGCAGTTTTTTTTTGTAATCATTACGACTATGCAACGTTTCGAGTAATTAAATATTTCGTTGACAATCATTCAGAACATTCGAATATTTTGGCATCAATTTATAAATTTGGTCACGTTATTGCTGGACTTATCACATATGGAGCCATCACTTATATGCTTATTTATTACACACAACATATGAAATATCAGTATCTAATGTTAATTGATCAAATTAATGAAATAATGCCATCAGAAACTGTCGATTCATTTAGCAATCATTTGATAGATGATAAAGAATATCAAAAACAAGTGAAATTTAGGCTATGCAACTATATTAAACGTCATCAAGAATTGTTAATGTAAGTAATTCAATATTTACTTATTACTCTTTTCAAATCATGTATTTGAGTGAAATGGAATTTTGTAGGCCATCTATTAAGAAAATCAACGAAATTTCGAATTACATCGTGTGCTTTTCATTATGTGCACTACTGGCTCTTACAAGTGTAATTTTAACAATTGTTACGGTAAAAACCATTTATTAATTATGCACAATATGAATGAAAAATTAATAATAATTCAATTTAAAAGGGATCAGTCTTCTTTGCTTATGACTATCGGTATGTACCAGCTGTTTGTTTATTCGCTGTAACAACATTTTTTACCAACATAATGGCAGCACAATCGATAGAAACAGTTGTAAATGTTTATAAAAGTTCATGCAATTTACATATTTCTAATGATGTTCCTTTACAGACTGAAGGATTATGCGATGCATTACAACAAATCAATTGGTACGACATGAACATTGAAAATCGCAAGATTTATTTAATTGCACTGGTTTGTGCACAGAAGACAGTCAAGATAAGATTTTCAGAAAAATATTCGCTTAATAATGAACTAGGATTAGCAGTTGAGTTTTCCTATTTTATTTACTCTGTCTTGACATCTAGTTGTTGTAAAATTGTTGACATTTTGTCTTTAGATTGTTCGAGGAGCATACTCAGCCATGACCTTTCTTCTCAATTTAAAAAAATAAATTATTTGTTATACCTACTCACCATATGGCACTCACACAACGCAACTAAATGAATTCTTCTGAATTGATCTGGAGTTTCATTCATTTTGTGTAAAATACACATATTAGAAAGTGATCATGTTTTGTAGAATTGCTAAAATGTTTAATATGAACAACACAATGTTATTAGGTTTATTTAAAATTAATTAAGTTTTAGTTTGATAGATGTATTTTTCTGATAATTATAGAATGTCATACCTAGTGTAAACAGGTATATTTCTTAATTAATTATAGAGAATATTTTGAAAATGGGTAATCAATAAATAATACGTTAATTATGTTCTTATTCAAGATCTATTAAAATGTGTAAAAATTTCGGTGTACCGGTTTCGACACAAAGCCATCATCAGCACCAATGCTAATTAAAACATGTAAGCAGCTATTAAGTGTTACTTGAAATTGATAAAGAAATCAGCCCAATAAAAATATGTTATTGAAATGTTTGTTTTTTTTTTGAATTTTACCACAAATCTCGAGCTGAAATTTAGCTCATCATTAGGACATCAAAGTTGTACGAAACTGAAATGCTGGATGCGCTAACGATCACCTAAAGTAAAATTGGTTCAATGATATTTAGCGTTTCAAGTAAGTACTTATCCGGGTGGTTTGTGCATAGTTGAAACTCTATTGATATCCTAATTTTTACAAATAGCAACTCAATAGCACCTCGAACGTTTCAACTCAAGTATATATTTGATGAGTTTGATACGCTATTGAGACGTTATTTGTGATATCAATAGCGTTCCATGTGCATCACTTCAATAATAATAATACTACTACGGGTTTGTCTTTACAGCAATTTTTATTTCTTTAAACAATGAAATTAAACATACGATCAATATTTTATCACATTACCTGCAGTAATGGAATTTTGTTGCCTTCGAAGGCTGTAACGAAAAATAATTGTACCCCTTCAGCACGAATGTTTTCTTCATAGTCAACATTTATTTCATTTAGCTCATTATAAACCAAAACAAAAGTGAACACCTTAGAAATAAATTAATTAATTAATTTAGTAATTAATTAAAGTATTATAAAGCTTACCACCTAAAGATTTTAGCTTGTTCTACCGACTTGGTTTTCTGACTTTTATCTTCCGACACTTAATTTGAAATCTCATCTGCGTCTCGTGATTTTCGTCCTACGGGTTTTATTGGTACAATAATGGTTATTTTTTTGTTTGACCACCACACAAAGGCATATTTGTTTTTTCGTTTTCTTTCAGTCATGTTAATTAATTATTTTATCACACGAAAATTGCACATGAACATACTACGAACAGGAGTACACAATACCTGATCAGTAGAAGAAATGAACATAAAACTAAATGAGTGCCCTCATCTCCTTCAACTTGCAATTTTCTTTGGGAAACCTAAATAATACCATATTTTATGATAGGTTGAAGATTCGAGATCTCCCTAGTGACTATCGTAATAGTCGCATTCATACAACATCATTAAAATAGAGATTGAAAGTAGAAAAACACTGTTTTTTCTAAACTTTTAAAGTAAATTTGAAAAATACGCATTTGATGATGTGTTTGCTATTGATGCGCTAAACTTCGATTCTGGTATAGGCGGTTAAGGCCGAGTTCAGCTTCCGTCCCTTAAAACTGTTTGTGGGCTGACCGTGTCACAAACGATGCTAAACCGAGAATTTGCGTTCAGCTTGAACATTTAAGGGGCAGAGCGTCCTTAAACTGAATGTAAAGAGAATATTCACGTTGAAATATGTATAAAATTAAAAAATTCGAATGTATTCGAACTAAATGATATTAATAATAGTATTAATTGATATTGAAAATTTATTAATAATTTCAATGGACAATGATTAGAATAATTAGCAATAAAACCTGCGATAGGTTCTTGCAGAAAATTGTCGAAAGAAAATTACTTAATTATCATTAAAAGAAAATCAGTTATTATATTTCATTTATCGAATAGAATATATGCATATAAAATTTGATCGGAAACTCGAAAAGAAATTAAATTATTATTATTCTCGATAGTAAAGAGTAAATAAATAATTAATTAGAATAAATAAATTAATAGAATTTTTATTTTTGGTACTTGATGATATTTAAAATGTACAAGTGCACGTAGGCAAATATTTGCAAATAATTTCTCTGTATGTGATTCTATCAAGAGAAAATATAATTTTTACGGTGATATTGCAAAATGCACCAAATCGACAACTTTATGGATAAAAGTTCGGACCAAATATCCCTTAAATTTACCCTGTTCATGAATAACGCATGCGCCAGACAACGGCAACACGGCATAACAGACATTTCTTAAACTAAGGAACAAATTCTCAAGCTGAACGCATTCCCATCTGTTTATTCTCTCTTAAAAATTAAACCGACCTTCAAAGCGGGATAGAATAAGGGACGGAAGCTGAACTCGGCCTCTAAAAGATGTTCTCGGGTTACCATGTAACGTTATTAGATTTTTAGGCTTTTAGTAAAGTTGGTTGAAATTTAAATCCACTTTTTGTTGACTATTATTTTGTTTGAAGATTTCCTAAGCTGCTAGGAGTTTTAATTTTAGTTCGTTACATTGTTTATCTAAAAAGTCTGTTTGTTCAATATCCAGTTCATGTTCATTTTTATTAAGCTGTTTAAAAACAAATGAAATTGTAGTTCTTTGGTGTTCATTAATTCTTAATTTCAGTCTTCCTCCTGTCTCACCTATTATGTAGTAGCACAATTACGACAAATAAATTTATATACACCCTTCTCATATTCATGAGAACAGAAAAAGGTGCTGGTAACAGTACAGTTGGAATATGAATAAATCACAATATAATGGGAAAACAAACGCTAGATAGTGATTATAAAACTTGTCTAAAAGGCCCATTAACTGATATAATTCTTAAAACGAAACTTAAAATACTAACATTAAATTCAATAAAAAATATTGAAAGATTGTACAATCTATTGAGCAGATCGAATGCAGTTTGATATTTTTCGTACAATATTTTCCCAGTTAATTAATTAATATACAAACAAGCTGTTCACTTTTGTCTTAGTTTATAATGAGTTTAATGAAATAAATGTTGACTATGAAGAAACCATTCGTGATGAAGGCGTACAATTATTTTCCGTTACAGCCTTCGAAGACAACAAAATTCCATTACTGCAGATAATGTGATAAAATATTGATCGTATGTTTAATTTCATTGTTTAAAGAAATAAAAATTGCTGTAAAACCAAACCCGTAGTAGTAGTATTATTATTATTGAAGTGATGCATATGGAACGTTATTGATATCCTAATTTTCACAAATAACATCTCAATAGCGTGTTTAATTCAACAAACAAAATTGGAGCGAAAAGGTCAGCAACATTGGCGGCAATCAAGCAGAAATTTTGGCCCGTAGGCGCGAGAAATTTAGTGAGAAAAATAATTCACTCATGTATAAAATGTAATCGAGCAAACCCAAAGATTGTAACACCGAAAATGAGAGATCTACCAAAACAACGGGTTCAACCAGCAAGACCGTTTTACGTTTCTGGAGTAGATTACGCGGGCCCCATTTTAATAAAAGACGGTCGCACAAGGTCAAGGAAAAAGGTCAAAGCGTATATATTGCGATGTATGTTTGTTTTGCCACCAAGGCGGTTCATCTTGAATTAGTTGGGGATTTATCAACAGAAAGCTTTTTAGCAGCCTTTAAGCGATTTACCTCACGTCGGGGCAATGTTTCCGAAATATTTTCCGATAACGCAACAAATTTTGTAGGAGCTGAACGCGCTTTATTTCAGTCAAAAACCTTATTGGAAAAAATTACAAACCACTGTTCAGATGTTAACACTCAATTTCATTTTATACCACCAAGATCGCCGCACTTTGGGGGTCTTTGGAGAGAGCTATTAAAAGTGTTAAAGGCCACTTAAAAAGGGTAATACGCGATACATCGCTAACATTTGAGAAACTGTACACGTTCTTAACAGGTGTTGAGGCTTGTTTAAATTCCCGACCCCTTACCCCTTTGTCCCATGACCCCAATGATTATGACGCTCTCACGCCGGGCCATTTTCTCATTGGAATGGCAATAACTGCGCCAATCGAAGAATTCAACAAATTCAGCAGCATTTTTGGCGATTTTTGGCATACGGAGTATTTGGTCCAACTACAACAACGGCCCAAGGGCAACAGGTTCCACATCCCAACATAAAAATCGGGGATATGGTGGTCCTGATGGAGGAAAATCTCCCTCCCTTCAAGTGGCAACTAGGACGTCTGACCGAGAGGCACCCTGGAGAAGACGGTGTTGTGCGGGTTGTAACGGTAAAAACTGCAACGAGTGATTGCAAACGTGCAGTAAAAAAGGTGTGCGTGTTACCAATCGAAGATTAAAAAAAAAACTATAGCATTTTATATAAACCTGTACATACATTTAAACGTTCATTCTTATTAATGTTAACCTGTTTCATCAAAAAAAAAATTTTTTTTTTCATTACTGTGTTCGTCATTATTGAAGTTTAAACTTCAAGGGGGGCAGCATGTTCGTGATTGGTCAATATTGTAAATCACCGCCTAAGGGGTGGGTGGTGGCCAACTCCGGTGACAGAGGGCAACTAGATAACCGAAGACAGTTTAAGTTTATCAGTAGACACTGTATTGTAAATATATTGACTAATAAACAGTTCACAACAACGATCCTTCAAAAATCTACCCAACAAGTTCTTATTTGAAAGGCTATTGATACGCTAAATATCATTGAACCAACTATACTTTTGGTTATCGTTAGGGCATCCTGCATTTCGGTTCGACTCGAGATTTGCGGTAAAATCCCATAAAAAAAACATTCCAATAACAAACTTTTATTGGGCTGATTTCTTTATCAATTTTAAGTAACACTTAATAGCTGCTTACATGTTTTAATTAGCATTGGTGCTGATGATGGCTTTGTGTCGAAACCGGTACACCGAAATTTTTACACATTTTAATAGATCTTGAATAAGAACATAATCAACGTATTATTTATTGATTACCCATTTTCAAAATATTCTCTATAATTAGTTAAGAAATATACTCAGTCGTGCGGTTAAGACTGTCCGTGTAAAGCGTGAAATTAACAAGCTCTGTTGTGTTCACTGTGTTCTCAGTCACAGTGGCTCATGCCCGTGTTGTTCACATTCCTATGTTATTTTGATGAACCTCTTTTAGAACGTTTTCACTTTACGTTACGTCTATTTGGAAATTTTGATTTATTAGTCATGTTTCTACACATGTTTCTACACGACATACTGTACGGGATCCAGGAACGCCGGTATTCTAAGCACTAGTGACAAGGTCAGACTGTCCAAATAAGAATTAGTCTTATGCGAGCCAAAGAATAGCATTTGCATTAATATGTGTTCGCGAGTTTCAACTTCCAATTCACATAGTCTACATCTCTCACTGTCTGATTTGCCCAGTTTATCGAGATGACGCATTTCATAAGTAGTTGTTCTAATTATAAGAAACTGTAACTACTACTTAAAAATTGTAATTAGTTATTCTTTATTAATCGTTTCCACGATTCCCAACAAAAAATGATCAATATCAACTTTTTGATCTCTTTCAAATAATGCATCTATAAAATATGGTCAACGTAAACAGGTGGTGAGATTATTGTAGAAAAGGCGCTATAGGATGAGTGTTGTTAATTTCTCACCCTACAACGCATCAAGGCTACTAGATGGTCAATGTCAAACTAAATTTGATGACCTACAAAACCTTCTAATGACCATTCATTAATGAATTATTTAATTACAAAAAAGGAAGGACTGCCAGTTAACGGCAGTATATGCGAACGAATGACACGCACTTTTTCGATTTGAAAATAGACCTGAAAAGCAATACGTGTCTTACACCCCGTTCTTATAAACAAAGAAAACAGATACAATAAATAATTAATGAAATGGGGATCCGTCTTCTACGCCTAAACATATCGCATATTGAATATTATTATTACATTATCATCAGTTTATTCGTGTTCAGTTCGTCGACGGTTGATATCTTAGAAATTTGAACAAAATGTCTTATGTGGAACAATTATTCAATAAATTAACAGAAAACGATTGTTTAATTATTGTGAAGTTCTTTGCATCAACGATATATCAGTGTTATTTAATAAAAATTTTATTAATCTTCTTTTTACTGACCCAACTTCCATGTCAAGTGATTCAAATTTATTTATTCTTCAATGAGTTAAGTGTGGAAGAAGTTGTCCATTATGCACCTCCATTTTTCATAATGTTCTACGTAATAAACCATTTAATTAATTTCACACAGTAATCAATTGTTTAACTATCTATGTATTTGTTTTTGTAAATTTACAGCCAATATGCAGTGCAGTTCTAATGCTAACAAAACCAAAACTTGTCGAAAATTTACTTGAAGAAGTCAATTTACAGTCAGTGGATAATGCAAGTGAAACAACGAAGGCAACAATTAAAAAAGAAATGAAAATCGTATCACTTTTTACAATTATTAACACAAGTGGCATGTTCTTTAGTGTTCTGGCAGTTTTTTTTTGTAATCATTACGACTATGCAACGTTTCGAATAATTAAATATTTCGTTGACTATTATCCAGAACATTCGAATATTTTGGCATCAATTTATAAATTTGGTCACGTTATTGCTGGACTTACCACATATGGAGCCATCACTTATATGCTTATTTATTACACACAACATATGAAATATCAGTATGTAATGTTAATTGATCAAGTTAATGAAATAATGCCATCAGAAACTGTCGATTCAGTTAGCAATCATTTGATAGATGATCCAGAATATCAAAAACAGGTAAAATTGAGGCTATGCAACTATATTAACCGTCATCAAGAATTGTTAATGTAAGTAATTCAATATTTACTTATTCCTCTTTTTAAATGATTTGAGTGATAAGGAATTTTGTAGGCCATCTATTAAGAAAATCAACGAAATTTCGAATTACATCGTGTGCTTTGCATTATGTGCACTACTGGCTCTTACAAGTGTAATTTTAACAATTGTTACGGTAAAAACCATTTATTAATTATGCACAATATGAATGAAAAATTAATAATAATTCAATTTAAAAGGGATCAGTCTTCTTTGCTTATGACTATCGGTATGTACCAGCTGTTTGTTTATTCGCTGTAACAACATTTTCATCCCACATAATGGCAGCACAATCGATAGAAACAATTGTAAATGTTTATAAAAGTTTATGCAATTTACATATTTCTAATGATGTTCCTTTACAGACTGAAGGCTTATACGAAGCATTACAACAAATCAATTGGTACGACATGAACATTGAAAATCGTAAGATTTATAAAATTGCAATGATTTGTGCCCAGAAGAAACTCAAGATAAGATTTTCAGAAAAATATTCACTTAATAATGAACTAGGATTAGCAGTTGCGTTTTATTATTTTTTTTACTCTGTCTTAAAATCTAATTGTTGTAAATTTGTTTACATTTTGTTTTTAGATTGTTCGAGGAGCATACTCAGCCATGACCTTTCTTCTCAATTTTAAAAAATAAATTATTTATTATTTATTAGTGAATGAAGTGAGTCTTGTTATTTTTTGTACGAGAATATACACACAAACACACACACACACATATATATATATATATATATATATATATATATATATATATATTTATCAGAAATTGTATTTAATTTATGGAGTTTCATTGATTTTGTGCAAAATACACATGTTGAAAAGCGATCATATTTTGTCAATGTCAGATAAATAAAACCATATAATCGATTAATTAAAAATTACTTATTTCGATATTAATTCAATTAATCTAAAACTGCATAATTTTACGCCAGTGACGGCGTCAGAGTGGGGTCACGGTGTTAAATGAATTGTCCAACTCTGTACACATCCAAATGACCAAAAGCATATTTATTTGAAATCAACCAGTTTTGTCTGATGATAACATTCAAAGACCGATGATTCGCTAATTTGGTTTATTGTTTAAATACATCAGGTTTCAAATGATTATCATTTTGGTGTTGCTTTTTTAATGATTCTTCGAAACGAAACGTGCAAAAAAAAAATTCCCCCTGTGTGCACATCCGTTAAACATATTTTGCCGCCGTCACTGTGACACACACACACAGCAAATATTACGCAAGAAGATCTTTTAGCACTTGTCTGGTCCGTTTGGCATTTTGCCTGCTCATCCACCACAATCATTGAATATTTCTTCTTTATTAAAACTGTTACAAATTTCTCCAACAGCAGAAGCAGTCCTGCCGTGACAAATATTTTTAATATAGACCGTAGCAGACTTCGGGATTTTCTAGCAATTTTACCAGACAGTTAAAACGAATGGAACGAAGAAGGAAGTAGGGTGAAAAAATTGTGTGCGTGTAAACTTTACGCACGATTGAAGTAAAACTTGTTTGACGTTTATGGCACATATCATGAAACGATTAAACTTAACTTAAAATATTACAGTTTAGTTATATTCATTAATGATATACTTTACAAAGAATAATATAAAGCTATATTCACATTATGCATTAAAAATAGGTAATATTGTCTACAATTATATGTAGATTTTGATTTTTTACATTTTCACCCTTAAGTGTGGGTATGTGGAATTCATTTTAATGATAATTCCAATGATCTTTGTTCATCCCAAAATCTAAATCATTGTGATGATGATGATTCCAATTACCACAACAGTTGGGAAAATACCGATTTGCGTTAGTTAGAGGGTGCTTTAGTTTGTTTGAGTTATATATAAGGGAAATGCGAGAAGAGAACGAGATAGATGATACTACCAAATTTTAGATGATCAAATGAAATGTCCGTGAACAATGAGTGTTATAGAGAAAATGTGATCACGGGATGAAGTGACAAAGTGGAAATAAACGCATCGAGAACCACCATATAAATATATTCATTGTAAGAACACCTCGTAGATTATAGTGGCAATTATTAGGTATGTTCCCACCCACAATTCTAGATTGTTTGGTTGATGATTAGACTACGCATGTCTAGTTAGAAACTGATCACAAAGTACTTTCAAACATTACCAGCTGAACCGCATTTCTATTGAATTCATTCAATTTACAGTTTCTGATGAGAGTATATTTGATTTTCTTAAATCAATCTGCTACCGTGTGGAAAATGAGCATTTCCGAAGCATATTTTTGGAAATCTATAGATTTCAACCAATGACAGACGTTTTAACATGTTAGGTATTTAAAATTGTGGTTGCTTAGCAACATCTATACGTTAATGCAATCGAGTACTTTCGGGTACCCAACACACGATGGAATGACGGCTGTATCCGTTGGATCGTAGCAAATCGTTTTCATTTATAGTACACTTTTCATATGAAAATTCACGAGCCGAATGGCTCGATGGTTAACGATAGGGATTTACGCCTAGAAGTCCGGGGTTCAAACCTCCTCGGCACGGTATGAAAAAGGATTTTCAGAATTTTCCTCTTCTTATAACGTAAATTTGTTAATTTGTCCATGCCACAAAGTACATGGACCAGTTAGCAAAATTAGGATGTTTGTCCCTAGCCCCCCCCCTGCAGGTCCCTCATCGTAGAAAAAACGTCTCCATCATCCATAAAAGGGCATAAGCGCCCAGAGTTTGGTTGAAATGAGCAGTAAACCATCATCCATGAGTAAAAGGGCATAAGCGCCCGGGGTTTGGTTGAAATGAGCAGTAAATCACAATCCTTTTTTCCTTTTTAAACATAAAGTTAAACACAATAAGAAATATAAAAAAATAATAGTTTAAAAAACACTCTTTAATGGTAGACTGAACTAATAAGTAAAAGCTCCCTCTCCGGAAGTAAATCGTTAATCCTTCAAAAAGAAAGATGTATGCAACTCTAAAAACTTTCAAAGCTTCAGCTGACATCTACTGATTCTCTATGATAGTATACATTAGAGTGAAACAATGATATCTTATGTCTCCCATTACTGGCCTACGTAGCTTAATTCATATGGACTGCGCATTGTAATGAGATGAAAAGAGTGAGACAAACCTCCATATAGGCCCTCTTTTTAAAGCACAGAAATTATAGGCGGTAAGCAGTCTAAATACTTCTACGTCATTGACCCATACCCATACTGTATATACGGCCAATGACATCCGAGTTGCAATGTTATTATACTTACATATTATTACCATGAGCGTAGCAACTGGATTACTTGCCCTCCTCATCCGGCAAACAGTAGCTTCGGGTTCGAGTTTGGGTAGTCAAGTCGAACGACTTTCTTAACAAATTGAAAAAAAAAGGTTAAATCATTAAAGGGATTGACATATGTGACTCAATCGACCATTGGACGGTTTGTCAGTCTTAAAACATAATTCATCTATTAAGAATCATAAAACACTCGACAATTTCGTTATAGGCATGAAAAACTAGCATCATTTTTATCTAATTAATTTTATAATCAATAAATCATTGAATTTTGTTAATTCATGTTACATATTATGAATTTCTTTAAGTTTTTATTTAATGTTTTATTGATGAACTTAACGTCAAGAAGTAATAATGTTAGATACTGAATATGACTAATAATACTCTTGTTGTTGTGATGTTGTTAAAACGAAATTTAATTATTAATTAGCTAGATTTTCCTTTGTTTTGTACCACTGTTCTTCTTTTTTTTCATAGAGAAGAGACCAAGTTTATAATAAGATACAAATATTTTTCGATTTGTTATTAAATGGTAGCAGGATTATTACTTGGAGCAACAGAGCTTAAATCACATATTTTTTATAGGATAAAAGTTAAATCATTGACTTATAGGATCAGAAGGTAATGCTCAGTAATATTGTTTATCAAATTGAAATTTATTTTGCTTACATGTGAATTGACAATTATTACCATATACTTATTTAACACAAATCTTTACACAGGATTTTCTCAAAATCATTGTTTTGATGATTGTTAAGCTGATAGCCTAATAATTTCGCACCGAAGATCAGAATCACATTTTCAGAGCATTAACAACTTATTCAGTTGTTGAATGTGTGCATAATGGTGAGTATAATAACTAATTTAGTTTTTATAATTAAGAAGGACACTCATGGTTGAGTATGCCCCACGAACAATCTGAAAATTAAATGGAAATAATTTGAAAGGAGTTAATTTCAAGACAAAAAAAAACAAGAAAACTCAACTGCTAATCCTAGTACATGATTAATCGAATAATTTTCTGAAAATCTAATCGAAACTTTCTTCTGGGCACAAATCAGTGTAATTAAATAAATTTTACGATTTTCCACATTCATATTGTACCACTCGATTTGTTGTAAGGCATCGCATAAGTTTTCAGTCTGAAAAGAAACAGCATTAGAAAGTTTTTGTTGTTGATTAAACTTTTATAAATCTTTACGATTGTTTCTAAGGATTGTCCTGCCATCATAAGGGCTGAAAATGACGTTAGAATGAGAAAACAAACTGCAGGTACGTACCGATAATCATAAGTGAAAATGACTGAACCCTTTAAAATTGAATTATTATTAATGTTTCCTTAATATTACAAATGAATGAATATTACCGTAACTAGCATTAATATAACACTTATAGCAACCAGTAGTCCGCATAACGAAAAGCATACGATGTATTTCGATATTTCTTTGTTTTTATTAATACCTGACCTACGAAATTGCATTTTGATCAAATAAATATATTAGTGTAGTAAATAAATATCTAATTACTTACATTAACAATTCTTGATGACGTTTAATATAGTTGCATAGCCTAAATTTCACTTGTTTTTGATATTCTGGATCATCTATCAAATGATTGCTAACTGAATCGACAGTTTCTGATGTCATTATTTCATTAACTTGATCAATTAACATTAGATACTGATATTTCATATGTTGTGTGTAATAAATAATTACATAATTGGTGGCTGTAAATGTAGTAGGTGCAGCAATAACGTAACCCAATTTATAAATTGTTACTAAAATATTGGAATATTCTGGATAATTGTCTACGAAATATTTAATTGTTAAAAACGTTGTGTAGTCGTATTGATTACAAAAAGAATTAGTTGTCTGTAAAGTCGGTTTACGGACGATAGTTTTACGTGATAACGTCATAAAGAAACATTGATGAAAAATTGCATACTTTTATGAATTGAATTGAATTATTATCACTGAATTGTCATTATTTTGTATAATACAAAGAAGCAGTTAATTGAAAATTACAATTTTTTCGATAAATTAACATTTATTTACACTCGTTAATTAAAACATATTTTTTTTCATATCATCTGCATTGAAACAGCGAGTTTTGATCTCTGTTTTGACAGTCGAAACATGACAATTTCAAATCAATGCGACTGTGTCAGTCAGAAACAAAGTTGTTTCTGCCCTAGGGGAGAAACAACGTTGTTTCTGCCCGGCACATTTATTTATTATTTATTTTAAGTCTGTCAGAATCGCATTTGTTTATTATAAACATGGAATCATAATCGTCTGACAGCTGTCGTCAAATCGTTATCAAAGATTTTAATTTTAATTCAATACAGGTGATATGAAAAATAGTGTGTGCGGCAAGGGATGAAAGAAGGCGATTTCTGACGAGGGCGAGAGTTGACTGTCATCGCCCTGGTCAGAAGCTCGAGTAGCAGCTAGCTCTGACGTCACGCGAGAAGAGAGATAAATGTGTCACAAGCCAACGCTTGCGCCGATCGTGCCTCTCTATCACTTGTTCCGCGCTCTCGCTTGCACGCTCAAGGTCAGGCGGAACGTGACATTTTCTCGTGAGTGCTGTCATCAATTTATAAGACGTTATGTTCCAAATAAGACATTTCGTCAATTTTCTATGTCACCTTCCGTTGGCAAGCTGAACACGAATAAAATAATGTTAAATTAATCTAACAACATTATTTGATGTACGTAACTAGTAACTATGTAGTCATCCTTTGTTTTGTTCATTTAGTTTTAAATATTTCATTAATGGATAGTCATTAGAATGTTTGTAGATCAATAAATTCTATATTAGTGTTAATGATGAAAATAGTATTCTTCAAAATTTGCTTGAGAATATCGATACAGACAAAACCTTATTGTGAATTAGGCATGTGTAACGTACGTCCCGCGAAATATCTTTCACATTTTATTAAATCCGCCCCATAAAACTTAAGAAGATAATTTATCTTGCATTCAATACGGTTTTCTGTTTTTCTACTAATTATAAAAAATATATCATCAGATTAATATCAGTCGCGTAAATATCATGAGTCTCTTTATAAGGTCCACATTTCCTTTTATTCTACTGGTATCCAATAATAAATATTTTAAATAAAACAATTATTAATTAACATTTATGTTTCTTATTGTGTTTAACTTTATGTTTACCTCGCCTAGGAAAACAAAAGGATGATGATTACTGTACATTTCACCAAACGCTGGCACTTATGCCTTTTCGACTAGATGGTTACTGCTCATTTCACCAAATCCAGACGCTTTTTCTATGATGAAAGAGTCTGCTTTTGCCAACTGGTCCATGGCACATGGACTAATTATCAAAAAGAGCTAAGAAAAGAGAAAAATTCCGAAAATCCTTTTTAATAACTTGCCAGGATTCGAAACTTCGGACTTCTAGATTATCAATCCAATTTCTTTACCATTGAGCCATTTGGCCTATTGCTTTCTACGATCGAACGGAAACAGCCCATATTCTATTCCAGGTGTTACTAAGCAACGGCGAATAAATAACATGAAAAAACGTCTCTTATTGGCTAAAATAGTCATTTCCAACTATATGCATCGAAAATGATCATTTTCCACAAGGCTAATAGTAATAGAAACTGTAACTGTTGATTAAAAGTTTTTACATTTTTTTATTTATTTATATTTTATGATGGAAATAAGGCTTAAAATATGTTTTATACCATTGAAATCTCCCGAATTGTCATCTATACAGGAGTACAACAAATATGGTGGTGTAAAATTGTGTTATGTGTGCCACATATTTTTCTTTGATGATTAGTATTTATTAAAGAAAAATATGTGTATTTCATTGATTATTCTATATAAATGCTTGTTAAGAAAAAATAATAATAAATAAAAATAAATAAGTATGAGTTGAGTGAGCTGCAACTTTAGACCTGATACCATTTGATATTAGAAAATTTCATTTAACGTGGATGTCTCGGGCGCCTTTTCAATAAATAAAATATTCTTCGTCGGCTCGGCTCTGTTGCTAACAAACTTCTAGTTTCGGAATCGACCGGCAATTGAGTGACTCAAGTTCGAAGTCAGATGATGGAGTTGGCCTTTTATTAGATTATTTATAACAGATTTTCAAATTCTATTAATTTTCTTTCTGATTCCATGGTCTTTACTTATGTTTGCAATTGAAAACACACTTATCGAAATTATAGTTTATTAAAACTCTACTTTTAGGACTTTCCCCGCGATCAAGAAGACAACTGTATTGGAAACTGAACAAGTGTGTCATTACCTCTGGAGGCAGAAAATTAAATTCCCTACTTACAGAGTGCAAGTGTAATTTAAAAACGTGAATATCAACTAGAATAAATTGATTTTTTAATTGTCCACGTAAATATGGATACAGGGGGTTTTGCACTACGTAAACCAACAAAGAATAGAGTCTATTGTGCTGTTGAAGATATTCAGGGTAAATCTCATGAAGATTTACAAGCCTGGAGGGCATTTTGCGTTTATTGAAAACATTTTAATCAATTCATAATTCTGTAAAATCAAAAAAAATCGATTAATCAATCACATAGAACGTGAAACAAAAGAACAAATAAATTTGAATCACTTGACATGGAATTTGTCGCAATAGGTAAATAGAAAATTAATAAAATTTTAATTGAATAAAACTGATATATCGTTGATGCAAAGAATTTTACAATAATTAAACAATCTTTTCTTGTTAATTTCTTCCATAAATGGTCCATATCAAACATTTTCTTCATTTTCTGTGTTATCTTCCGTTGACGAACTGAACACAACTAAAATGATGTTAGTCTAACAATAATATTTAATACGCGATATTTTCAGCCGTGTAAGACACATACTTACTCTGTTTTAATTATTAATTAGGCATAGCTTCAAATACTTTATTCCATATTTAATGTTGTTTTTATATCTGTTTTCTTTGTTGATAACATTGAGGTACCTATAAGACGCACTCCATTTATCAGGTTTATTTTCAAAGGAAAAAAAGTGCGTGCCGTACGCCAGCATATATCGTTCACTAGTGATCCTTTGTTTTTCATTTTTTTTAATAAATCATTAATTAATGGTCATTAGGAAGTTTGTACGTCATCAAATTCTGTTAACTGACGTGGTCAACATTACCATCTTTTACTGCTATTAATTTTGTAAAATTATGAATCTCTAAAATTTTCTCATTTCCTATTTGTTATTATTTTCTTACAATGAGTTATGCGACTAGTGTAGAGAATTTCATAAATGTTAAAGAATGATTTTCATAAATGAAATTAAAAATACAAAACATGTTAATTTTTTAACAGCTCCGAAATTAGACTGCTCTGTAATCCTAATTTATTGTTTAATTTACTGCCAGTGAAAGTGAACGTCTTTGATATTATATAATAGAAGAAAGGATTTCGGGGGACCGGCTCCGTACAATTCGAACTATTTGAAATCGGATTCCTCGAGATCGCCCCGACTGTGTGCCTGGCCAGAATGTAATGCGTTTTGAGAGGATCGTGGCTGAAATGCCCGGTCGTCTAGACAGCCAAGCAAACATTTGATAACCCGGCCGGGCATTCATTTAGTTACATGATTGGGAAAGATCTCAGTCTCCCGACCATTATCCCAAAAGGTAGTACGGTCAGAAAGAAATGTTGTAGGCTTTGGAAATTTACAGTGGGGTGTACAATCAAGCACGAGACCTTGCTGGGATTATAATCTGATATAGAGTCAAAAAAATTCATCTCTTTCAATTCAATGGATTCTTACTTCTAAGAAGTCGATGCCCATCCCAATCTCTTTGGTATAATATAGCAATATAATTTGTTTCGAAGTTTGATTGTTGCAAGAAAAAATTAAGCCACTGTTTAACAATATGGAGAATAAAATTTTATGGTCGGAGATCGTTCTTATTCAAATGAATCCGTTGTAAGAAATATTTCCAGATGGTGAAAATTTTTGTCTCTATGAAATTTAAATTTTCAACACAAATAATTAGTATTCCGATTCAAGCAAAATTATGACAGATATACAAACAACACACAACAGCAAATACGTTTATTGTTTATTCACTATCAATATTCGAAATGAATTCCATGAGAATGTAAGCTTCTGAAATCAAATGTAAACAATGAAATTTATAGGCGCTAACTATACAGTTTAAATGAAGTCAAAATTTCTTAAAAATGTGAAAAATTCAATACCGAAATAAATTTTCAATCACAATCACTGGGATCACAAACTCTAATTGCCCTACCAGTTTGCTCTAACAATCGTGTTAATAATATTTTACCCAACTAATTCTCCGATCGGGCCCATGGTTACCAAGATACATACATTTAACCTTGCCAGGCTCCTCCCGACCGGGTACATGCCATCGAGCCCCATGTTCAGTCCCGATTAGTCACCTAATTGAGCTGCTGGTAATCGAGACAATGGAATCGGACCCGATCTGGCACCTTATAGGGTTCACGTGATCGGGTCCTGTATTTGGTGCTAGTATATGTCCAATCTAATTGGTTGATACATATTTCAAGTAGAAATCATATTTAATATTTAAACGAATCGATTTTTGAATGTAATAAATTAATTTAGTGTAACCAAGACGATCTTTATGTCCGGAGAACTGTTTAATTCTGGAAATCCCCTTTTTTCGCTTCAGTTCTAAATGAATAAAGGGAAACGGAAATAATGAAGAAGGAAATGTGCAAGAACGTTTTGGATAAATTTGTTTTGATTGAAAAAGAAATTATTCATATTCGTGTCGAATACTTTTGAATTTCTGGTAAATATATTCATACTTCATATTTTGATTTATAAAATGACATCTTCTGGTTATCATTGTTCAGCATGTAATATTAATATGCTTAATAAAACATCTAACATAGCAAAGCATCTAAATTCTAACAGACAAATATTGATCAATCTTCTTTTTATTAATTTCAATTCAGCCTAAGACATTATTTTTATCCTACATGCTGTGCTCAGGGATCGAGCATTGTGAGGATAGGGAATTCTACCTCGATCGACCGCCTAAGTTTACGTTGTGACTAAGCCAGGTCATATCGATGTTACGAGCGCCTGATTGTATGGCCACTATTTCAACATAATATTCTCTTTATTCGTTGAAAATATCGGTCTGTTTGTGTGTGGCGGCCACTTCTACTGAAGTACACTGCGGTGACGTCCCGGCTTCCTCTAGGAAACCAAAATCCGGACTCTAGTAATTACATTGAATTTGAAGAAATTCATGATTCTTTACAAGACGTCTATCTAGTAGTAAAATATCGCAGATGTCCAGTTGCTAGATAACTTTTAAACTATACGTTTTTCTGTAATGTAGCAGTTACAGTAAACAATAGCAGAAACCCATGTCAGTGTCTAATAAACAAAATTGTCTAATAACTTCAATTGAGTATTTTTGCAATGAGTATTCTTAAACAAATGTTGAATGTGTAAGAAACTGAAAATCGTCCATTCATTTCGATCCACGTCGCAGATACCACCGGTCGTGATTGCAGTTGGTTCACCTTTTCGTAAATAGCAAATATTCAATTCTAAAGCGAATAAAAAATGCAAATCTGCAAATACAGGGTGGGAACGAAAAACCTGTATAATTCTAAGACAAATCCTGGGACTCGAAAGATTTTCTTGGTTGTTGTTCAATATTTTTTTCAATTTCAGCAAATTGCCTCAAATTATAGTAGAATTCAAAAATCAGGAAAGTAATAGTCTCTGGATCTGTTTCTGTGTCATAAAAATGACATAGTTGCATAACGTAATAATAATGTATTAAGAAAATGCAGCATCGGTAATAAAGAAGAAACAAAATTGATCTACTGATGTAAATGTCAATTTTACCAACGAAATGATCAGTTTAACATGTATTGTCCATAAAATAAAATTGCAAAAACATAAACATGTTTGTATAAACAAAAACAGACTCATTAATTAAGACCCTTTATTAAGTAATCATTCAGTTGTTAAAGCTGTACAATATGGTGAGTATAATAAACAATTTAGTCTTTATAATTAAGAAGAACTGTCATTATTGAGTATCCCCCACGAACAATCTAAAAATAAAATGAAAACAGTATTCAAAATATGTAAATTTGACTACAAAAGAACAACAGGTAAACTCAACTGCTAATCCTAGAACACAATTAATTGAATAATTTTCTGTAAACCTTATCGCAACTTTCTTCTGGGCACAAATCAGTGTAATTAAATAAATTTTACGATTTTCCACATTCATATTGTACCACTCGATTTGTTGTAAAGCATCGCATAAGTTTTCAGTCTGAAAAGGAACAGCATTAGAAAGTTTCATTTTTTATTAAACTTTTGATAAATCTTTACGATTGTTTCTAAGGATTGTCCTGCCATCATGAGGGCTGAAAATGTTGTTAGAGTCAATAAACAAGCTGCTGGTACGTATCGGTAGTCGTAAGTGAAAATGACTGAACCCTATAAAATTGAATTATTATTGATTTTTTGTTGATATTACAAATAAATGTTTTTCACCGTAACTAGTGTTAAAATTACACTTATAAAAACCAGTAGTCCACATAATGAAAAGCACACGATGTATTTGGATATTTGTTTGTTTTTTTTAATAACTGGCCTACAAATTTGCATTTTAATCAAATAAATTGAAAAGTGTAGGAAGTATTTAAATATCTAATCACATACATTAACAATTCTTGATGACGTTCAATCAAGTTACATAGCCTGATTTTTACTTGTTTTTGATATTCCGGATCATCCACCAATTTCTCGCTAATAAAATCATAATTTTCACACATCATTATTTTATTAATTTGATCAATTAACATCAAATGCTGATATCTCATATGTTGTGTGTAATAAATAATTACATAAGTGATGACTGTATATGTAGTAAATCCAGTAATAACGAATCCAAGTTTATAAATTGTTGCTAATATATTAGAATATTCCGGA
The DNA here is from genome assembly GCA_028455855.1 of Meloe dianella. NCBI lineage: Eukaryota > Metazoa > Arthropoda > Insecta > Coleoptera > Meloidae > Meloe > Meloe dianella. The sequence continues at coordinate 1,407,146 of JAPTHL010000130.1, forward strand.
TAATAGTCAACGACATATTTAATTGTTAGAAACATTGAGTAGTCGTAATGATTACAAAAAAATACTGCCAGACTACTAAAGAATGTGCCACATGTATTAATAATTGTAAAAATTGATACAATTTTCATTTCTTTTTTAATTGTTGCCTTGGTTGTTTCACTTGCATTATCCACTGGCTGTATTTTGATTTCTTCAAATAAATTATAAACAATTTTTGGATTTATCAGCATTAGAACTGCACCTGCGATAGGCTGTAAATTTACAAAAAGATAAAATCCATAGTTAAACAATTAATAATTATGTGAAATAAATTAAATAATTTATTACATAGAACATTAAGCAAAATGCAGGTGCATACTGGACAACTTCTTCCTTGTCTAATTCACAAAAAAACAAAAAAATTTGAATCACTTGAGATGGAATTTGCGTCAATAAAACAAGAAGTAAAAAAAATTTCATTAAATAAAACTGATATATCGTTGATGCAAAGAATTGCACAACAATTAAACAATCTTTTTCTGTTAATTTCTTCCATAAATGGTCCAAATAAAACATCTTCTCAGTTTTCTGTGTTATCTTCCGTTGACGAACTGAACACAACTAAAATGATGTTAATCTAACAATATTATACCCCTTTTAATTATTTATCATAGATAGCTTCAAATACTTTATTCCATATTTAATGTTGTTTTTAGATCTGTTTTCTTTGTTGATAACATTGGGGTACCTATAAGACGCACCCATTTATCAGGTTTATTTTTAAACGAAAAAGTGCGTGCCGTACGTCAGCATATACCGTTAACTATATATTAATCCTTTGTTCTTGATTTTTAAATAAATCATTAATTGATAGTCATTAGAATGGTTGTAGGTCATCAAATTCTGTTAACTGACGTGATCAACATTACCATCTTTTGCTCTTAATGATGTTGTAAGATTATGAATCTCTAAAATTTTCTCATTTTCCATTTGTTATTATTTTCTTACAATGAGTAATGCGAATAGTGTAGAGAATTTGACATCCGAAAATTAAGGAATGATTTTCATAAATGGCAGGAAAATGACAAAACATGTTAATTGTTTAACAACTTCTTCGAAATTAAACTGCTCTGTAAGCTTAATTACCGTTTAATTTACTGTCAGTGACTGTGAAAGGGGTTCTCTGGTCGTTTAGACAGTCAGGCAAAAATTTGATAACCCAACCGGGCATTCCTTTAGTTACATGATTGGGAAAGAACTCAGTCTCCCGGCCATCATCCCAAAAGGGAGTATAGTCACGGGAATGTCTAATAGTCTTTAGAAATTTTCAGTCGGGTACGCGACGCGTAATATCTTTCAAATTTTATTAAATCCGCCCCCATAGAACCTAATAAAATATTTTATCTTTTATTCAATACGGTTTTCTATTTTTCTACTAATTATAAAAAATATATCATCAGATTAAGACGAGTGTGCATGTTTCTCTTTACGCTGTCCCTTATAAACCCGAATTATAAGTCCGGCTCGCGAGTACATGTAATACTCACTTTACGGCCCGCGGTCTCGTCCAAGTTATAATAATAACGTTATTTTTGAATAATTAATTGATTGATTGTCATTAAATCATTCGTAAGTTCTTGTTGAATAATCTTGCGATGATTACCCGAGTCGAAAAATTAATACGTTTTTAGGTCTCAAAAGTGAATTTTGGTCTCATTTTGCTCTCATTCGACCACTATTTTTTGAGTAAGTCTCATTTAAACCTCAAGCATTTGGAATGAGAAGGACAGTAGCGTCCTAAATGAGGGACTAGGGTCTGAGTGTCAGCCAGACGAGTATCTGGGATATCGAAGATCTGGAAAATCCTCTAAGCTTCATTGGTGGACATTGCTGTACAATAGTTTGAACGGAACGTTCCTGTCCAAAGACAATTTTGGCCACATGTCTAGTTACTTGACAGTCTTTTCTTTCTAAATAGAGTTTTATTGAGAGCAATATAGATACTAAAGAAAATATTAAGTTAAGCACAGCTGCAAGCATCAAAGAAATTAAAAACAGTTCTTCTTGGGTTTTCTTGTTCAGTGCGTCGCATATTTGTTCCTTCCATATATTTCTACTTCTTTTATTAAAAATGTCGGGAAAATATTCACTTGTGTTTTGGGTTAAATCGAAACAGTTACAAACAATTAAATCTATACCATATCCACGATTCTAATGTCGAATTTTGCAAAACTGCTGGCAACCAAATATCTCAAAAGTCCCTAACTCTCTCCTATTAGTTTAGAGAAAAATGTGTATTTTATATTGGTACTCCTGCGTTTCGCCGTGTAGGTTAGTGACAATTTTGTCATTTGAAATTCGACATTAGAATCGTGGATGTGGTATACATGTATACCCGTTCATTCGCGATATGAAAATGCGACTGCGAAACTAAAGTGGAAATGTGCAAACTCAAAAGTTAGTGAATTCCTCGACGCGGAAGTTTTTTTATCGGTAATTATGCAAAAAAGAGACTCCATCTCGGACTCCCCCGATCTTTAAGTATGAAAATTGAAAATTTAATATATTTTGAATTAGTTTTTCAATGTTGAAGTCTATGTCCGATCAATAAGAATTGAAAAAAGTTCTAATAAAGAATATTTTCGTTTTATTGTTTAAATTAAAATTTTAAAAAATGCATTTTTTTTAATCCATAAAAAGTTTTTCGATTAACACAATTTTGATTCAATTGTTCTACTTTTAATACTCTTGAATGAAGATGTATATAGTTTTTTGTCGTGTTGCATTTGAATAAAATCCAATTGAAAAACACGAAAAAAGTAATCAAAAGTTAATTCTTACAGCTAATAATTGTTAAAATTATCAACATCAATACGGATATCAACAACAATACGCACAGCAACAACATTTACAAACATTCGATGCGCATCAGAAATATCGATGGGTTTTGGCAAATGAACATCAAATTTTTGCTCATTTTACACAACATCCTCATCAATATAATAACTTCAATCATACTCAGCACCAATACGATAACAATGCCGAAAATAACTATAAAAATGAAGAAAAACTGACATTTTTTAACCTTTAAATTTGGATGTATTATTATAATTAGTTAAACATGTAATTAATTATCAATAAATCTAAGTATGACACTTTTAAAAAATAAATATAATTGCTTTTAAATTTCAGTTATTTGTTACTTAAATCTAGGCAGAGCACTATTTTTTCATATAATTTTTTGGCCGGCAGGTATTATATATCTTATTTCTAAACAGACAATGTTTGTCTTGCAATATTCCGAAAAATTTTAATGGGAAGAGCTAAAGTGTTCGCGAAAATTATTGCAATAAAATCTACTTCAGCCGGTCTTTAAGCTACATGAAAGAATTACGTTGCGCCTCGACTATTATTGAGACAAACCTCACTTTAGGTCTTAGTTAGCAAAGTACTCGGTATTCAGGGTAGATCTCATTTTGTACTCACTCTAAATATTTTGTATAAAGGATAAACGTCATTTTTATCCTCATACTAGAATTCGATTGTATTTTAGATAAGTCTCATTTTGGTCTCAATCCTGAAAGTTTCGAACTAAAATGAGACTTATCCGGCTATAAGTTTTAAATAGTGAGTTCTAACTTGAGACAAACCTTATAATTGCATTTTGAGACCTAAAAACGAACTAATGTTTCGACTCGGGTAATATCAGACGCGTAAATGTCATGAGTCTCTTTATAAGGTCAACGTTTCTTTTTATTATATTGGTATCTAATAATAAATATTTTAAATACAACAATTAGTAAATATCCTTTATGTTCCTTATTGTGTTTATCTTTATGTTTATCTCGTCTAGAAAACAAAAGGCTGGTTACTGCTGATTTCACCAAATCCAGGCGCTATTTCTATGATGACGGATCTGGAAATGGGATGGAAAGAGTCTGCTTTTGCCAACTGGTCCATGTCATATGGACTAATTAACAAAATGGGCTGGGAAATATCTTTTATCGTGGTTGTCTCGGGAGTCTTTTCAATGATTAAAAAATTTTTCGTCGGTTCAGCTCTGTTGCTAAGAAACTTCTAGTTTCGGAATCGATCGGCAATTGAGTGACTCAGGTTCGAAGTCAGGTGATGGACATGACCTTTTTTCAAATTATTTATGGCAGATTTTCAAATTTTATCAATTTTCTTTGTGAATCCATCGTTTTTACTTTAGTTTTCAATTGCAAACACTCTTATGGAAATTACAGTTTATTAAAACTCTACTTTTAGACGTTTTCCAGCTATCAAGAAGACAACTGTATTGAACCTATATTTTGGAACTACATGTAATCAATACTTTGGCAAACCAATCATATGAATACAAATAGTTGGTAAACACGTTATTGATCGTTATAATAGAAACGAATTCCTGTTGTAGCAAGAAATAATCAATAGTTCGAATTATTTCTTTATCGATAATTGATTCAATTGCTTTGCTGTATAATAATGACTTTCAGTATTTCCTATTATATTTTTAAATAAATCATACACTTATTTATTTATGTATTTATTTATTTTAATTATTAAATCTGATCTACATACAATTACTTTAAAATTGAAAGTGGATAACTACTTACTTAGTTTCCATTTAACTATAATCTACATTCTCAGCTTGTATTATCCTTGTAATATGAAATAATTTCGATAACATGGTATTTCTAATCATTAATTATACCACATGTAATCTCTAATTATATTGTAATTCCTATTAATATGTAACAGTAACCAACTGATTTTTCAGAATTACCACTCATACTAGAAATAATGATGAAATGTATTAACGTTTGGTTGATTCTGTGAGTGTATACAGTGTGAATCAGCCCTAACGCATTTTTCAAATCACTCTGTATACATTGGTTGTTGGGAATATTGTTGAGATTCGATCATATTTAGCAATTTCAATGGGAATGTGAGTATAATGGGGAATATTTTGCAATTTTAAATGAAATTTATAGTAAAAGTAGATGTTTTGTATGGGTTGTTATGCAACTAACAATACTTCCTTCAGCGCTCTGTAACCACTGAAATATCCAAAATAAATTGAACACTACAGAATACGATTTATTGGTCAAAATATTGCTTTTTATCAACCAAATCGAATTAAATATAATGTTGAATTGTTGATTTTCGAAGATATTCGATAAGTTAAATAACTGCACGAGCCGCCACTGTATCCCGCCAATATCTATGTATGTGGATTAATGTTTGTAATGCTTCAACAAATACAGAAAATAATAATGATGCCAAGAATATACAACAAATTAACATCGATATGACTTCAATACGTGCCCATCCGAACGTATTTTTCAATTTAGCTTCTTGATTTTTACTGGCTGATGTTTCAATAATTCCACTTTTATCTTGAGTATCGCTTGTTTCGGCTCTAACATTCTACATTGAAAATAACAAAAATAATAATAATAATAATAATCATAATAGTAATAATTAATAACAATACACACTTTCATTGTGATGATACAACCGGTCAATGCGAAAATATTGCACAGCAATGGTCGCTATTTGGAGTCGGTGCGGTAACTTCTGGATCCTTCCCTTTTTAACAAATTGAAATTTTCAAAACGTTCAACAGTTTTTTATTAGATAGTAAAATAGTATGAATATGGAGGGGCTTTTTTGTCCAATTAAATGTAACTTCTATATGTTGGTTTAAGTCCATTAAAATAAGGTTTACATAAAAACTAATCTTTTACATTTTTATGTGAATATTTTTATTTAACTGTAAATATTTTTCTATTTTTGAATGCATTTTATAACCATAGCTAAATTGATATATTCGGATTTTTTTTGTTTATTTTATCGTTTTAAAGATATGAATTCAAGAGTGGTTCTCACGAAAGAAAACTAATAAATAGAGTCTTCAGTTTTTACACTTTAGTTAGTTGAGTTGAATCATTTGATAATAAAACTTATAATCGTCTGATTTCCATAGCCATATTTCTAATAGGTTATGGGCCAGACCGCCCCAATTACTGTGTGCATTACTTGTGTTTAATTTCGCATCATTAAATTAAAACAATTATCCGTTTTGAGTTTGTTGTGTATCTGAAATAGAAACAATGGAAGGCTCAAAAACTAGAAGAAACATTAGAGTATTTGATGGTGAAAGATACAGTGCGTGGAAAGTGAGAGTACCTGCTTTATTGAGTGAATTAGATGTGATCAAAGGGGTAGACAATCACATTCCTAGTGAACCAGACAATGGAATGGACACAAAGTAGAACTAACGGCAAAACGAATTATAGTTGCCTATTTAGCAGATTCATTTCTTAGATTTGCTGATCAAATGAGCACATCAAAAATAATTTTTAATAAATTAAATGCTATCTATGAGCGAAAAAGTCTGGCTGCACAATTGGCTTAATGTAACAGATAGTAAGAATTAAAATTACACTGTGACACATCCTTGTTGAAACATTTTTCAGTATTCGATATTATGAAATAGAATCCATTTTAATAAGTAGTCATTTGTGATAATTCATGAATTGATTAAGTATCAGAATAAATCTTGTTTTGGTTTTATAAAATAGGTGTTACATCTGATTTTATTATTATTATTTATTTAATAATTATTCTTTTTCTTCTATGCTTGAATGGTAGTGAAAGCAAAATCAGTATTTGTAAGTGGTGCCATCTACAAACAGATCAACAAACTACGGTGGTATTTCTGTAAGGCAACCAAAAATTGGCAACATTACAAGAATCACATTGGTTTTTTTATCTGCCTTAATGACTACACCTTAAGGCTGCGATCTCATATGACTTCCAAGTGTTTAATCATATGATTTTTGGTTAATTTTTGTGATTAATAATCTGCAAAAAAAAACCGGGAATCTATCATTTGTTTTCAAATTAACGTCAAATTTCTGAAATCTGATTCGTCGACCGCTTGATTGAATTATACACAGTGTCGCCAACTGTATCAACGATTCCAATGTGATAATTTCTTAAAAATTCGTAGTTTATTCTGTTGAAAAACATAATTATCAAATCTTCATCTCTATCTCTAGTCATCTGTAATTGATTTGTTAATTATTTAATTCTATATTCTATATAATAAATTTGTTGTTTTGTTTTAGGTTATGTCAACCGATTTACGTCGTCACGTATTAAATGCATTTAAATCATTACATAAAGCACGTAAATTGGTATTTAATGGTGATAATTATGCATTAGAACAAGCACGTATTACAATCAATAATGAATATAAATATTGTAAAACAATAAACGATCGTAATAAAATCAATGAGTTATTACAATATTCAAAAGATATAGAAAATGAATTGACAACAACTGTAATACAAGCTAAAGAAATCGTACCAGGCAAATATCAAGCACAAATACGTGAAGAAACTGTAAAATTAGAAAATGCACCATCGAAACACCAGAAATAAAATCAAATAAATCATGTAATAAATGTTTGAATAAATTTGAAATTGCCGCCACAGAAAATTTCTTCTAGTGTTTTTAGTTTGGTTATTTTCCAACAATTGCCATTACCAATCATCGTGAAATCTAGTGAATTTATCTGTCAAAACAAAATCACAACAATCGTCAATATTTATAATAAATAATTAAAGCGATTTGAACAAATTAATAAATTATTAATTAAATAATTTTGAGAATTTCAACAATTAAATAATCGTCGATTATTTAAATTCGTGTTTTATTCATGATTATTCTTTTGTCGTATGTAAACTACTAATCGGTATCATCGAACTTGTGCCCTCTTGACCTAATCAAGAGAGGATTTTTCTTTATTTTAGGAGAGACAGATACGATTTCTGTGGTTTTCTTTAAATAAAAACGTTTACTCTCATAAAATTGTGTGTGATTATTACCGTAGAAAGTGGGGAAATTAATAGAACGGATGTCGAAAGATGTCAACAACTGTTCAAATGTGTTCACAGTTGACATGATTCGTTGATTCTTACAAGAAGACTAGATTTCTCTTTGTTTTCTTTTTGTTAATTAATTAATTAATTTAAGGTACATTAATTGTGGAAGAAAAATGAATTATTTGATGTGTTTTTTATTTATTGCCGTATCAATAATTTGGGGTAAGTATTTTTTTAAATTTAATAGAAATTTTCTAATGATAATATCGAAAAACAATTGAAAGTGTCTGTATCATTGGTTGTATAACAAATGTGTGTTTGCGCTACATTTAGTTCTCATATTGGTGTAGAATTGGACAGGGTCGGCTTTAAAATTTTTTAATAAAAACAAATAGCATCATAATAATTGAAAATTTATTTAGACGGTTTTTTTCTTAGAAAAAAAACAAACAAATGATCAAATACAACCATTACCCCAACATGCACACCATGGTACTTTACCATTTAATGGTATATTGGATATTGTTGACATTTTTCTATTTTGTATTGTATCACAACTACTTAAACTATTTGTACGTTCTCTAAAATGATTATTATGATTATATATATTTGATCTATCTGTACATATTGAATATGAACGTTCTCGATTCGATTTTATATTATTATCAATACTACTAATTGTATCACGGCGTTGTTTTAATTGGCGTGTTTTCTCAAGTTTTTTATGTCTTTTATGTTTTTTCTCATGTTGTTTTTGATTATTATTATTATTATTTGCTGGTGTTGTTAAACGTTCAGGACTAATTGAGGAACTTTTGCGTTGTTGTTTTTGTTGTTGTTTTTTGGTTTCTGTACCTATTTTGCTATCACTGCTTGTTGGTGTTTTTGGTTCATTGTCAGTTGTTGATTTCTTTGATTCAATACTTGGTGTTTTTTGATGTTTATTATCATTTGGTGTTGTTGGTGTTGTTAATAAGCTGAAAATTGATTGTTTCTTTTCTTGAACTGTTGGTGATTTTGTTGTTAGGTTTTTATCTTTTTTATTACCTTTAAAATGAATTGAAACTTTACGGCGTATACTTAATTTTTCTTGTTGTTGTTGTTGTTGTTGTTTATCATTTTGTATTGTTATAATTTTTAAATTTTCATCATTTTCACTTGATATCGGATCACTAGTTGATAATTCTAATAGATTTGTTTTTGAACCATTATCTTGTTGTTGGTAATTTTCAAAATTATCAGGATTATAACGTTGATTGAAATAATCATCAAAATAAAATGGATTTTCATTAATTTCCGGTTGTTGTTGTTGTTGTTGTTTTGGTTGTTGTTCATGTAAATTTTCTAAACTCTTCTTTATATCATCATATTTTTCAAAACCAATTAATGGCATCGGATTTGGCATTAAAACAACATTTAATTCACTTTTAAATGGTTTCTGTTGTTGTTGTTGTTCTAATTGTTGTTCACTACATTTATTAATAATATCATCATTAGGTTTTTGTTGATTTGTTATTAACAAAATATCTTTAGAGATTGTTTCAATATCATTTAGTAATTCTTCTAAATTACCACCATTGCTAAATGTACTACGACTAGGGGTTGTATTACCATTATTATTAAAGTTTTTATTATCAGTTTTTACAATTAAGTCAGTTGTTGTTTTATCAATAATATCATCATTTTTCGGTAATAATTGATAAAAATTTGTCCAATTATTATTATTATTATTATTATTATTATTATTATTATTATTATTGTTATTATTATGATTATTATTATTAGTGTGATAAAATTGATTTGGATAGATGGCATCGTGGCTTTTACTTAATTTTGTATTAATTATTGTTTGTTGTTGTTGTTGTTGTTGTGTTGTTGATGGTAATGTATTTGATTTTCTTTCATAAATTGGATAACTTTGATCTGGTTTAATTATTGTATTATCATTTGTTGTTGATAATGGTCTTGATGGTGTTGTTGTTGTTGATGTTGATGATAATGTTGATGTTTGATGATTTGAATTTGAATTTTTATCAGAATTTTCTGTTTCTTCAACAACAACACTTAAATGATCAAAATCATGAATATGGTGATGATAATGATGTTGTTGTTGTTGTTGTTGTTGTTGAAATTGTTGTTGTTGCATATTTGTTGTTTTTTGAACATTTTCTAAATTTTGTGATTGTTCAACTTGTTGATCACATTCATCTTCACTACTACACGAACTGCAACTTTCCTATAAAAATTAAATGAATAAATAAATAAATAATTTCGTTAATTAATTAATAATAAAACGATACATCCTGAATACAACGCTGTCCCTTGTTGTTTACCAATTTTTTTTAAAGGCGCCTACACACGTAACGTTAAATCGTAGATGTATCTCTTGAAACCGTTTAAGCCTCGTCCACATCTAATGATCGAATGCAAACGTATGCGAATGTAAACACAGTGTTGGTGGCACAATCTAGTGAAACACACACAAGTGTACGCAAGGACATCCTTTCTAAATGTTCGCATTCTTTTAGATTTGATTGCATTCGTTCGTTAGATGGGGTTTATGTCTTTCACAATGTACCTACTACAGTAATAATATTTAAGTCATATAAATTTGCTCTGGGAGGAAAATTAAACGTTTCTTTATGTGTTTTTAAAAACATTAATTCTACAACCATGATTGGACAAGCAGGCACATTATAGAAATGACCTGACTCATTTTTTTTTGCACTAATTAGTACTCACTTCAACTATATGTGAGCGCGATAAATTGATTGTTGAATGTATGAAACAATCGCTCGGTGTGTAGCCGTCTTTAGCGTTTTAGAGCTTTAATAACTGTTTACGGAAAACTTCTAATAACATTCTACTACTACTACTACTACTACTACTACTAATAATAATGATAATAATAATGATAATAATAATAATAATAATAATTACAGTATCACTAGTACAGCTACTATCACTTGAACATGTTGTTGATGATGACGAAAATTCAATTTCTTTGTCTTTCAATAATTTATCTAATTTTTCATATTCATCACGTAAACACCAAATTTCTTTTTTTAACATTTCATTTTCACGTTTCAATTTCTTTATATCATATTGACCTAAATTAGACAAAAAAATATATATAGAAATAATAATAATAATAATAATGGTATACTGGGTGTTTTCTCCTAAGATACCTAATTTTCAATTTTTCGCTTATTTGTAAATGAATTGAAAATGAAGCGTTTAAAGATAGACTCTAAGGGAACCAATTAAGCGGTGGAAATAATCATGTAACTAATAGCTCGGACATGGCAAAGAATAACATGAAGCTCTGGAATATTTTACGATTTTTGTCTGTCCAAAATGAGCATGAAGGAACGCAAACAAACGAGAATGCTTCCGTCTACGTATGTGTTCATTCGTGATCATCAATTCGATGTAGGAAAATCGGCATTTCCATCAGTTACTTAACCCTTTGATGTCACATAAGTGAGAATCGTAAAATTAGGTATACTGAAAGGAAACAACCTGTATATAATACAGAGATGTGTTATCCTAGCAATTGGCTTAGAGCTGCCCATCAACAGGGATCGTCAAAACTAATCTTTTATCAATTCATTACTGTTGTAAGAATTTCAAAGATTCCCTATGCAAAAGAAAAATGTCTGAATTCTACAATGTGGGCCTCCATGAAGCTATAACGCGTCTCTGTACACATAATAATACAAATAGGAGTCTGCGCACCTACCTCTTTCAATTTCTGCATTAATATTGATAGTACGTAATCGTAATTCTTCGTTCTCGTAAATCATGCCTCTTGATGATTTCCGGTCCAACCTAAATACGTATTTAAATCAAAATAATTAAATACATAAAAACCAACAACACTTTAGAGAAAAAAAATAAAGCAAATTATTTCGTTTAATGAAAAACAACATGGTCCTGTTCATATTTGTTTTGTTTTTTCTATCTTAGAAATGAGTAAAGAAATATCAAAGTCAAAAAAAAAATCAAAAAATAATAACAATTGTTAGTAGTTTCTTTTTTTTCGTATCAATAAAAACAGTAAGCAATCTGTTATCAATTATTATTATTATTATCATTATCATCATCATTGGAGATTCTTTTTTGTTTTACTGACCTGGAAAGCCTGGACTGCCTGGAAAAATTAACAAATTATAACTGAAAAGAGTGCTGTAAAACCAAAGAAGAAGAAGAAGAAGAAGAACAATAATAAAAAAACAAAAGTGATTAGGATAGTTAAAACATTAATAATTAAGGGTGTACAAATTGTAATTTATCATCTACTACTACCACCACCCCATTTACCCTTTTAACCCTTTTATTATATGGATTAATTATTATTATTTATATAATAATGATAAGCTTACCTTCTATTTGGTTTTATATTAATATCTCGTCGTCTAGCTCGTAACATATTTGGTGATTTTGGCATCATTTAAAGATTTTTTGATGATTTATCATTAAAATTCTACTAAAAACAAACAAAGAAACAAAAATGATTTAAATTTACAGGTTGTTTCATATGAGATTACCTAATTTTTGATTTCTTACTTATTTATGAGAGGGGAATTGAAACAAGGTGATAACGATTCATTTTATGAAACTTAAGGACTAATTAACCATTATAATTGATCTTATCACTAATCTGGAAATAAAAAAGAATCACTTATACAATAAATGAGAAAATCGAGAATATTGGGAGAACACACCCAGTATACCGGTTGAAACAAATAGTTTCTAATCAAAAGTGTAGAGTCGTTAATGATTTGTAGATAATGACGTAATTGTTGGTGGTTGCCACAACCAATCAGGAATCACAACGATCTAATCAACGACTCACGTTCTCTCTTCATCTACATACACACCTACCTGATTCAACTTCTTGTAAATTAATAGAATTGAATTTCTCTTATTTTAGTTTGTTTATAAAATCAACTGTGGTTATTTTAAAATTGATCTGATCTGTTTTTCTTTTATTTATTTTCAAATAAACACAACAGAAAAAAAGAACTTTCGTTAGTTTTGTCTTCATCATTAAATTTGTTTAAAAACGTTTTCAAATAAATAAATCGTATCCAAATTTAACAAGACTCTCTTTTCCGTATAATTGTAATTTTTGTGTGTATTTTTAAATTGTTAAATTTAAACGGATTTTGTGTACAGACAATTGGGACAAAATTGAAAATGTTTCTCATAAATTTATTTCAAATAGGTATTTTGGAAAAATCTAAAAAAGACAACAACAACAACAACAACAACAACATAAAGAAGGAGAGAATCAAGTAATTTAAGTGTTGTATATACAAGAGGCAATTTTATGTTGTGTTCTAAATTTGTCAAAAACAAATAAAATCAACATTCTACAGGCTGTCTGTAAAATCGAATACTTTACAAGTGTTTTATAAATAGAACAGGGTACACCATTTAGTGGACACGTTGTATATTCGAATCAATTAAGGCTGTGCAATTTCAGAATCGAAATAGAAGGCACGCAATGTAATAAATGAGGGACCTTTGCCATATGGACGTGCGGTATATATAATTCACTTATTATTAGGCATATTTTTGAAATATTTGTTTATTTCATTGCTTAGAATGAGAGAAAAAAACGAATAATTTTTGATGTTGATGTTTGTTTTTTTTAGCGAAATTTACTCAGTATTTAGTTACTTTTAGCTAATTTTAGAATGTCGAAAATTAACGAATTCGCCTCTCACAATATTTTTTTTGATTTTAAAATCATCAACAACCAACAAAAAAAAAGAAAACACAACTTACTTCAATGAAAATTGTACGAGGAAAAACTAATAATAAACAAAAAACTAATATTTACATAGATCACTAGAGTATTTCAAAAATAAAATAATAATAAAAAATGTCGGAAAATTTATCACTTTTCGTTTAAGAAATTTCACTTATTATTATTATTATTATTATTATTATTATTATTAGATAGATAGATAATTGGTAATTACTATCAACTCTATTTTAAGTTAATTGAAAAAATATACTGATGAAAAAACATAATAATAGAGGGATGGAAAAAGAAATCTTTTGTGAATATTGAAACGAACTTTCATATACTCACACTCACACACAAAAACTGTTTACAACAAACTCTCGTTTTATTTTTTTTTCTCTACTCCCCATCATCATCATCATCATCATCACCATACAATCTATAAATATAATCGTGTGTCCAATTTTATTTCGAGAAATCCGGTCGTTTATTCGTACGTATGTCGATTGGTGATTCTTATTAGATGCCAGTGGTGGATTCTAACTTTATAGGGCCCCAGTTTTTGTTCGATTTGTGCGGGAGGCAAAATAATAGAAACAATGGAGAAATACCAGCTACACACAGTTACAATGATATAGACAAAAAATAGCTAAATAGATGTTTAAAAATTACAATTGTTAACACCAACCAACCCTTAGAGCAGACATGTGCGATTTAGTCAAGACCGCGGACCGGAATGTGGGTATCACTTGTACTTACTGGTCGGATAGAGGGGGTATTACAAACGACGGGTAGTTGGTGGTGTTAGAAACAGTGGAAAAAATACCACACCTACACTCTTACGGCTTTCGTATAAGTGAAAATGACGAAAAATACTTGATTGGGTGCTTATTACTTACAACTGTTGGTACCAATCCACCCTTAGATCCAGTGGTGGTCAGAGCCGCCGAGAGATTCGGCGAGTCCGGTGGAAACCAGAGTGTTCGCCGGTACTTATATAAATATATTTATACGTACTTATGCAGATGGGGGGCGAGCAGGGGCAGTTGTTCGTCTCTGAGATCGTATAAAAAGTTTTTGTTTTGTTTTCAAGTTTCCTCACATCCCTCTCACCAGGAAAACTTTCTATGAACAGCAAAAAAGTTTAGGATTAACCCTTGTCGTGCCTGGTGACGCTTTATAGCTTCATAGGTTTTCTTCCTTAAGTCCATTGGTCAGGACTCGTTTTAGCGCCACTCTCTTCTTATTGATAGCTGATAGCCTCACATTCCTCTTCCTACAGCATGTAGTTTTCCATCTTGTTGATGTTTGCGTTCTCCTCTTACCTTGTTGCCTCGGAGATTTTTAAGGAACATAACCCTTCAATTCTTTGTTGTTGATCCCGAAATCGTTTTGGCAATGTGCAGTCTTCTATCGATACAGTAATGTGTTTATAGTAGATCACTTTTTGGGGCTCCGACCTCTTTTGGCGATAACACACCGCTACTTGGCCGTAAGCATGTGTGATTAGTGGTGGTGATGGTGTAGGCATTTTATTTGCCATACATGTGTGTGTAGTAGTAATGAATTTATAAAAGATTCACTTGTGACCCCATTAACATAGGAGGGAATTATCATTTTTGCTTATCGAATAATGCGCCACATTTCTACTAAATTTTCATTCTGTTGAAATTAATGATAACCTAGTTAACATTCATTTGTTTCTGCAATAAAAACGTTAACGTTAATGCACCATAACATGGGTTGTGTTTCTTAATTGCTCAAGGCACTTGTCCAGAGTATGTCGAAACGACTAAAGACAAACGCAAACAGATTAAGTAAAAAATATCTCAACAACACATTTTGTTTTGAGGTGTTTCTTTTCCTGTAACGTGTTATTTGATCAGTATGAATTGTATACTATTTAAATCATTTTGAATAATAATTTTTAACAGATTCGTACATCAACTTTTTGCGGAGAACGTTTTTTTTTTGTTTGTTTTGTTTGATCAAGCTGTGTTCAGCCTTAATTGTTTTGACGTATTCTGGGCAAATGATCTGAGCATTTAAGAAACACACCCACAGTATGTTCTTACATGCATCTACCCAAGCCAAATCAGGCTGTACAGTCAATGTTGCCAAATGGTCATTACAACTAAATGTTGTAACAAATAAAAAATAGTATGTATATATAGATCTTTAAGGTTCAGGTCAGTACTGTAATGTCAACTTTAACATCAATTTGAAGTAAATTTCAATATGATACGTTATTGCAAATTTGTAAACAAAAGATTACATTGTAATACTGGCAACATTGCACAGCAATTACGTATCCCGCTTTTGTAACATTTCGATACAAATATAGGTAACCAGTAATATACACACAAGAATGCAAATCATACAGGATCGGTTCAGCCCCGGATCTTCAATTTTTATTAGGTGGGGCAAAAACTGAAAAATGCCGCCCACGCCCACTTATATTTATTCTTGCCTTTATTATCTTTATAATAACAGCTATCAGATGTCCACTAATTAATTGACATTTGGACATAGGCCTTCGGGAAATAATGCATCCATCGCTGTTCTTTCTGTGTTAAGCCTATTTATTTACAGATATATAGACATGAACGTGTAGGATATATATTTTATACACAGCACAGGATAGGATTTAAAATAAAAATTGACATTTTCAAAATATTAGTACCATTAAGAAAAACAAAATTCAAATTCAGCACGGTAGCACAATCAAACCTCTTTTTAATTTCTGATATGATTTGATCAAATACCATCATTATTTCTTTAGAAAATAGTTGAACAGGTTTGAGTGTTTGTAATTCGTCTTCACACATTTCATCGAATTTTTTTTACGTTTCGGAATTTGTTTGTTTTCCAAAATAGGGTCAACACCGCTTTTCTCAGCAACTTCTCCAGCCTCTTTTATCCATTATTCCATTGGATTTTGACTCATTTTTTGCAATTTGGCCGCCCTCTGAACTTGCCGCCCGGGGCACAGGCCCCGGCTTGCCCCCCCTAGATCCGGGGCTGGATCGGTTTTATAATTTTTGTTGTTTGTTTTCAGTATTTGGTCATGATGATATTTATGATAATTATGAGGATGGTGATGATGATGATGATGATGATGATAATGATAATAATGGTGATTATGGTACAAATGATGATCCAGATGATATAAAAATAATCAATTCAACAATAATTTTCGTACAACCATCAAAAAATCTAACAGTAGAACCTGGTAGAAAATTTGTCAAATTTCTATGTGATGTTAAAATTATTATAAATAATAATAATAATAATAATGATACAAATTTACATAAGATTGTATTTAAATGGGAGAAGAATTTTGTTGAAATTGAAAAATCAAAGAAATTCTCAATAAATTATGAATTACCAAAACTATCATCATCCCATAATAATAATAATGACGATATAATATATCGATCAATATTACGTATAAAAGATATAGAATTTTTTGATAAAAGCATGTATGATTGTATAGCCACTAATGGTATTGATACAATAAAACAACAATATTTTTTGGATGTTGAACGTGACCCCAAATGGGGTATAACATCATCATTGAATTTAAATAATATTAATAGATTAAATATAGATGTAACAACATTAATACCAGATGGTACAAATCATGGTGGTGGTGGTGGTGGTAAAACATTTGATTTACCACCAACTGGTAAAATACCATTACCACAAAGAACATTTTCTAATAACAATAATACAATCGAGCCATTTTGTCAAATTTATACTGGACGAACATGTCGACATTATTTATCAAATAAATATATTTTTGTCCAACCACCATATACACAAAAAGAAATTGAAGAGAAATTAAGTAATGCCTTTTTAGTTATATCACAATCAAAGTAAGTATAAAACTACATTCATTATATTTAAAACAAAAGGATTTTTCATATTTTTACAGTGATATATCACCAAGTTGCAATAAATTAGCACATCCATCTTTATGTTATTCAGCATTCCCATTATGTATCGATTCAAAATATGTTAATAATCATCAAATTAAACATTATAAAACAACAACATTTTTATTAAATAATAATTTTACAAATATACGTAATGATATAACAAATAATTTACAACGTATATGCAAAGATGATTGTTTATTATTAGAAACGGAATTATGTAGTAAAGAATATGCAATTGCAAAACGACATCCTGTTATAGGTAAGCAACTAATACACGTATGTCTTTACTTGTGGTTATTTTTTTGGAACAGCGCCATCTATTGATTGTTTTGTTAGACATGTAATCACGAAATTAGGTTATAATCATTTATTTTTTATTATAGATGTTATATTTATATGAATTCATAGACTTGACCTAATTTTTAATTTTATTTTTAAAATAACACCAATTCGAAAATAAAGCCAATTTAATTTATTATATTGCCATTGAGTTATGGGATTTGCAAAGTAGCTGATGGCATGAATTGAGTAAATTAAAACTAAAATAGAAAATATCGTGTAGATACATAAGAAAATTTAAAAATATACCTACAAAGAACAAAATCAAGCGTTGAGTTCCAACAAATGACCATAGAAAAAATGGGTAGGCTATGCTCGTAGATATGGCCACCGATCACTCAGGTAATTGCTAAGATGGTTGGCTGGGATACTTGAAAGCGAAGAAATCATGGTCAAAATGAAACAAAGTAAACATAACAGTTGTTTCATGGATTTTGCCCACCAAGGTGGGCGAGAGGATGTGGAACGGACGGGTTTTGTTTACTGTGTCGGATAGTCGCTGAGTTATAAACTGTCAAAGCCGTTCACTGCTTAAAAACCTCAAGAACAAAACAGTGCAGATGGGAACACAATATAGAAAAGTGAGGATGTTGATGATAACGTTATCGCAAAAGAAGAACTTGAAGGATTGTAAAACATCAGGCCATGAAGAAATTATTGGTATTGGAAACGAAACTCAGAATTATTGTCGAAATTGGGCCGCCCTAAAGAATTTGGCGTCCATGGGCTACTAACAATAATGCTCCTGCCATCATAAGAAAATACACAGAGAGTAAGCAGGATTCGGGGTAACCGGTAAAGTTTTGCAAAAGTTCCAGAACTATTTTACCAATCAACAAATAAAAATACAAAATTTCTGGTCTCCAGTCGTCAAAATGATATGAGTACAAGCAAAATTGACGCCACAGTGGGCCCATTTAGTCCTGCTTTTAGGGTGGTCCTGAGTCAAAACCAACATTTAGTAACATAACGATTACAGAAAAGGGCGCAGCATACAGCATCTGGACTAGCATACCTTTGACATAGTCCGAAGAATGCAAATATGATGGAGCAGCCTCAAGGAAAGATTAGTATGAAGTGATAAACAACTATGTAGTAAAAGATAAGCTATATTCATGGGGTATAAGAAACCTTCGGAAAGTAGAAATTGCAGTTTATGCTTTTGCTAATGAATGCTGTAAATAGTCAAGAAAATAGTAACATACGCATGAGATTCCTAACACCGAAGAGTAAACTGCATACTATCAAGATGAAATATCTTAGACGAACAAAATCGTATAATGAATTTATTGAACAACAGTTAAGTTGGTTGGGGCAATTTACAGAAAAAAAAGGAAAACCATGTACCAGTCAAGAGCGTATGAGAAACAAAAAGTCAAGGTAATAGAGGCCAAAAGAAACGTGAACAACATAATCGGGAAAATTTTGGATAGTAAAAGAACAACATCGACAGAAATAAAGAAAATAGTAAAGCACAAAAAAGGGAATTTTACCTGTTAGGTAAAATGGGTAAAGGATTCCCTACACCGATTCGAGGGACTGCGAAAGGAATCCATTGGCGACATATGTCGGAAGTCCTTTATCGCATTGTTTCGTTCGGGTACTTTTTAAGCTCCCGTCCACACATCTATCGATCGATCACGAAAGAATTGGGTACGATTGCAAAAAAAATAAATAGCAAGGAACAAAGATTTCTTTTTCCAGTCCACACTATTGGTCTTCGTTCCCATTCGATCACGTTTACTTCGTACCCATTCCCTCGTGATCATTCGAGACTTTAGAGTAACTCCGCATATAATAATCCAATCGTTTAAAAATATCCTCAGAAGTACAAGAGGTCCTGTTATTGTCTTGCAAAGTTCTTTTTCAATTATCATGTAAAATTGGATTATTCTTCACAATTTCAATTCATTTTTGCTTATTGTTAACTGCTGTTGTTGTTGTTGTACGTCACGTCATTGTGAACAAAAGGATCTTCCGCAAAGTAACATTGTCATGTGCGAATCACGCTATCGCAGTCCCACGTTGATGTGTTGGAGGTTTAAAAGGGCCAACAACAGTTGTTTATCGACGGCAGCGATTTGTTAATCATAATAACACCATCAATTTATTGCTTATTGTTTTCATTAATTATTGTTGTTGTTGTAGGTCAAACATTAGAATTGGAAGAATGTCAATATTTACCAGATGAGACTGATGAAAGTTCAAAGCATTGTTTAAGTCTTGGTATAGATAATCAAAGTAATAAAGATGATACATGTTATTGGGATATGGGTGTATTATATCGTGGTATAAAAAATATAAGTGAAACAGGTAGAACATGTTTAAGATGGTCACATCAAATACATATACCAATATCACAATATCCTGAATTAACTGGGCATAATTATTGTCGTAATCCTGGTGGTATATCAACACAACCATTTTGTTATATTGATCAAAATAAAAGAGAATTATGTGATATTACTAAATGTGGTAAATATATATAAAATCTATAATTAATTAATTAATTAATTAATTAATTGTATTGTTTATAGCTCATGTTGTAGCTGTTTATATTATTGGAATTATTATTGGTATTGCTGCATTTTCATCAATTCTAATTGCTGTATTTTGTTGTCGAAAGAAATCGAAACCGCGGACTATACAAAATGTTTGTTGTTTTTTCTTGTTTTTAAATTGATTTAATGATATTTTTATTAAAAAATTGTAATAATTTCAGATAAATATTCCATCAGCTGATAAGAATATTTATGGTCATCCAGGACCGAATTCACCAATTGAATTAAATTCATTATTACCACCAAATATACCACCAACATTACAACAACAACAACAACAAAAACGTTATAATAATCAATTAAAGAATAATTACCAAAATTTACCACAATATACATATAAAGAATTATGTTTTATTGATGAATTAGGTGAAGGTGCATTTGGTAAAGTTTATAAAGGTGAATTGAAAACACGTAATAATGGTGGTAAAATAATTGTTGCTGTGAAATCATTAAAAGAGAATGCTAGTGCAAAAACACAAGCCGATTTCCAACGTGAAATTGAATTAATATCAGAATTAAAACATCCAAATATTATTTGTCTATTAGGTGTTGTTGTCAAACAAGAACCAATGTGTATGTTATTTGAATTTATGTCAGAAGGTGATTTACATGAATTCCTAATTGCCAATTCACCATGTGAAGGTAAAAGTTTAACACAAAATCAATTTCTACATATTGCAATACAAATAGCACAAGGTATGGAATATTTATCAGAGAATCATTATGTCCATCGTGATTTGGCTGCACGTAATTGTCTTGTAACAAATGATTTAATTGTGAAAATCAGCGATTTCGGTTTAAGTCGTGATATGTATTCGTGTGATTATTATCGTGTACAATCGAAATCATTATTGCCAGTACGTTGGATGCCACCAGAATCAATATTATATGGGAAATTCACAACAGAAAGTGATGTATGGTCATATGGTGTTGTATTATGGGAGATTTACAGTTATGGTTTACAACCATATTATGGTTATAATAATCAAGAAGTGATCAATATGATACGTTCAAGGAAATTATTACCATGTCCGGATGCATGTCCCAGTTATTGTTATTCATTAATGATTGAATGTTGGGCTGAATTATCAATACGTCGGCCAAGTTTTCCAGAGATTACACATCGTTTGAAAATATGGAAACAGAATGGTAATACAATACAAAATGGTGCATATTTTAAAACAATCATACCAACAGAATCAAAGAATTTCAATAATAAATATGGACATTGTTCAAAAGACAATAATCAAGAGATGGTAATAACAACAATAACACCATCAACATGGGAACGTAATTGTCGTTTAAATGAGAGCCAAACTAGTTTAACATCACGTTCATCAAGTCTTGGTAATCGTACACAAAGTACGAATTTAAGTAATGAACAAAACAATTCATCAAGACATTCACAACAACGACAGAATCGTAAACGTAATAATGATGATCCATTATTAGATAGTAATACAAATTTAAAAAATACAATAATTAATTCAAATGGGGATAATTTCGAAATTAAAATAACAACACCACCATCAACAACAACAAATTGACGATAAAGCAGAAAGCTCAATTTTTTCTGATTTGCAAACACACATATCGGCTCATTATTATTGCATTCATTTTTATCATTATTATTTATACCATTTGTTTATTTTATTATTATTTATTTTTGGTCTATTTTAATGCCGTTGAAATGTGTGAAAAATTAAATTTTCGAGTTCCAGTGATTTTTATACCAAATTTTTGATGTTTGTTCTTCTTTTTCTATTTTTCTAATATCTTTTTTATATTGTGTGATGTTTATGAAAAAATTGGAAAATGTATAACATTGTGTAAGTCTGTGTGTGTTTATATTTAAAATTTAATAATAATAATAATAAATATTGTTTAATAGTTTGTTTTTATTGTTGATAGAAATAATTGATGGTGTGTCTACGAGCACTACTAAAAAGGATAGTGGAAAACATTTCAAATCTTCAGAAATGACTAAAGATGTTGGACGCAAGTGGGGTCTATCTGCTGTTAGGCGTGAAGCCTTAGAAGTTGAACTCCTACAGGATTCCCAAATATCTTGGACTTCTCATTCCACTTCTTTTCGCCTAGGTAACGTTTCATTGCTTCTCCCCAGATGCGTTTTGAACTACTGGAGGCTCCACAAATCTCCAAATATCTTGTAATTTCCATTTCACTTTTTTCCTCCTAGGTGACGTTTTATTGCTTCTCCCCAAATGCTTTTCGGTTATGCTCTACCTGTTTTTTTCTCATACTTTCAGTCTTGTACACTCTGTGTGGCTTTATTTAGATTCGTTTTTAATAGATGTCCAAATTACTTCAGGCGCGGTTCTTTAATTGTTTCTACTATCAGTATGATTCTCTTATGATTTTGTGGTGTATTTTATCTCTTCTTCATTTAATTTTCTATTCGTGGGGCATAACTGCTGTTGGGCCTAAAGCCTTAGAAGTTGAGCTCCTACAGAATTCACAAATCTACTAACATCTTCGACTTCCCATTTCACTTCCTTCCTCCTAGGTGACGTTTCATTGCTTCTTTTGAGCTCCTACAGGATTCACAAATCTCCTAATATTTTGGACTTCCAGTTTCTTTACTCCTAGGTGACGTTTTATTTCTTCTCCCCAGTTGCGTTTCGGTTTCCCTCTACCTCGTTTTCTCATACTTTCAGCCTTGTACACTCTTTGTGGCTTTATTAAGATTCATTTTTAATAAATGTCCAAATTACTTCAGGCGCGTTTCATCATTTTTTTTCTACTATCAGTATGATCCTGTTATGATTTTGTTGCGTATTTTATCCCTTCTTCATTTTATTTTCGTTTCGTTTTAGAAATACCATTTTAATCGTTCTCGACTTACGTCTTGGTTTATTGTTGGAGCTTTTGTTTTGACTTTTTCTAGAATTTACTGTGTCTGGCGCCGAACATTTCTATCACCGCAGGTATTGGTATTTATATTTACAGGTGCTATAATAATATTATCTATTTCATCTCCTGTTGTGTTTTTGGTCTGTTGCACTCTTTCTTGTCAGTCTTTCTGTTGAGATGACCCAATCAAATTAATTGTCGTCTTTCTATTTCTTCAACAACATATCCCTTCTTCTTTCCTTCCTCTTTGTTTCTTTTCGTATACTTTTTTCCCCTCAGAAGTGACTTTTGCGTTCGTATGATTCTTCTTCCTTAATTAATGCTCTTCTGGATTTCTTCTTTGATGTGTCCCTCTTTATTGAAAATCACTCCTAAATATTGGTATGTTCCTATACCTTATTACATCCTTGAAATAGTCGTTTATTTAACAGACTTGCTTATCTCCTATTAAGGTATGCCCTTCTTTATCAGTGTTTCTTTGGAAAGCATAGTTCTGATGTGATAGAATTACTTCTGGTTCTCTTCATATAATACTTTTAAACTATTTCCAAGTTTACTCTTCCCACGTTTTATTTTTTAACATTCACTTAGCTTTAGGCAACTAATTTTACAAAATTTCGGCAAATACTTTACTCGCGGAAACTTAATGAAATGGAATGTTACAAATACACGCTAGCTCCGTACAATCGTATGCTATATTAGAACTAAAAAAGAGAGTCTTAGTGAGTTAACGATCCTGGATTTTTTTGCATTAGCCTAAACGATGCCATCGCTTCAGAATATTAGAACTTTTGGAATATGATGCTCACCCCAGCTTTTTCTATGATGTTCATAATATAGGGAATGTGTATTTGTGTAGGTTTAATGGATTTTGTAAATTTTCATTATTAATCTAATAAATCGCAAAAATTAGCGAGAAATTTAATGAAATTAACAAAATGTCAAATAATAATAATACAGAGGTTTTCATTCAAATTTATCAATTAATCTTTCAAATAAATTCAAAAGTCTATCAGTTTGTCGATTACGTTCGCGCATTAATTTTGTCCTTTCCTCAAATAATGAATATAAACGTTCAAATTGTACATCAGTTAAAAACTTGTCACTATGATTACTATTCGAATTACACAATTTACGTTTCTTTTTCATATATAATCCATCATCATCATCATCACTATTTGCGGTTGTATCACCACCAGCAGCTGTTCCACCACCATCATCATTATCACCATATAATAAAGAACCATTAATTTTATCATGTAGGATTTCATTCATTTGTTCAAAAAATTCAGGCGGCTTCAATTCATTACAATTACCATTCATTGTGGTTGTTGATGATGATGATGATGTTGTTTGTCTTTTAAGGAATTTCACATGTGTTTTAGTCATATTTAAGAATTTCTGTTGGCATTTCGTTGCATCCACATCATAACCAGCATCACGTATTTCATTGGCTATTTCCTCCCATAATTTTAAACGTACTGATTTCTTATCATTAAAACGTTGTACATATTTTTCACTTGCACGCAATTGTAATAATAATGATGTTGCATTTAGATCATCATCACTAGGTTTACCTTTACGACACCAAACTTGTATTCTTGATCCTAATTCAACTGTTGCTGATGTTGATGGTACAACATTAATTGTTGTTGTTGTTGCTGCTGCTGTTGTTCCCATAGTTGTTGTTGTTGCTGCTGATGTTGTTGTAGTTGTGGTAGTTTTATTGATTGTTGTTAATGGTGGTAAATCAGATGGTTCAGCTTTTGTAAAAATTGCTCGTTTCACTGTTAATTTATTCAAATCGGATTCATTCAAAAATGTAAATTGATTCGATTTAACCGCATTTGTTATATATTCGGATAAATAATTATCATCCGTTCTCAATTGCTGGATTAATGATGATTTGGCTGTTATTGATACTAAACGATCATTCAAAAATAATTGAATCGATTCCATAATCTGCAAATCAAAAACAAATAAAAATTTATAGAATAACCGGACAATTTCGATGGGACACACAGTGTAATATTCAACAACAGTACATATAGCGTCATCTATCAATAACAATTCAAACTATATACATATATATCAAAACTCAGTTTAATAAAGTTTAAATAAACGTAAAAACTATTATCAATTAATTTACTGATAATGAATGACGAGAATATTAATTAGATTTTAATTAATTTTACTTACATTTCTGTTAATTATTATTAACTAGATGAAACTGTAGAGTAACTACGCATAACTCTGACGTAATCCAAATGACTGTGCGTTACTACGTAACTACAGTCACACCAATCCACATCTCCCACCACACTTTCATTTCGAATATTTCCACTGAATTTTCGTCGAAACATAAACGAACCAATCACCGTGAATAAAAATTTATTAATTAACAAACAATTTACATTGAATTTAAGTGGCTTTCATTTAAATCAATAAGAAATAAATAACGATAATTACGGGGGAATTTTATTGATCACCATTGGTATGACTAATGTTACCAAAACGAAATCAGTCTTTTTTGCTAGCGACATCTAGTGATGGGTGGCGCTTACACGTGATTGGCGGTAACATTTGAATTTCTCTCAAGAATATTCGATATTGCTTGTTCATAAGTTGGTATATCGGCTTGTTGTAATTCATTTGGTTTTGGATAATTGATGGCTAAACTGTAAATCGGAGGTGGTTCATTATCGCCATCATGATCGTTAGGTTTCTCTACGACAATTCGTGTATGTCGTAGATTAGATGAAGCATCATCGAAATGTTGTACATTCAATAATAAATCATTATTTTGATTCGTTTGTTGATTCAATTTCCTTCCTCTACAATACCACAAGAGATAACGATAAATCATAAATAAGATAAATATACAGCCAAACCTACCGAAAATACAGTTTATTTTTAAAAAGAAAATTTGTGTGCATGGTGTGTTTGTTATTTCAATAAGGAATTTTAACAAAATGAGAATATTTACCAGAAATACCAAGTTTTTAACAATTGATGATCATTGGATTTGTTCGTACAACAGCCTTGTTCACAACAAATCTCATCTTTATAACATAAATAATATTGTAAAGATGGTAGATCTATGCGAAACCGGCAAATTTTCAATTGGAACGGCTACAATCACAATTAATCAATTATTAATAAACATAAATAAATAGATAATTGTGGAAAAATTACCATTAAAGTTGACATTTATTAGAATCAATCGAAATATTTGATTGGTTGAATTGTAAACACCAATAGAAATCGTATGCGAATTTATCCGCCATACGCTATTATTCGTATCAAATAATCAATAATTGGACCGGCGTCGAGCGACGCTCGATTTTTGTGGACGCTGGGCGTCAACACTACATTTTCATTATCATTATTATTATTATTGTTATTATTGTTATTATTACAAGAAGACGGGCGGAAAAATTACCGAAATTGTGCCAAATTTTGTTGAATGTTGTTTACAAAATATCTATAATTGGTAGAAGACCACAATGAGCGTTAAGGTATGTACAAAATTCTTCTATTATTATTATTATTATTAACAATAATAATAATAATAATAATAATAATGTTAATAATAAAATTTCATGGTTGTGTAAATTTGTGTTTATTTAAACACAAATCGACAAATGTGTTTATTGATTTAATTAACGCGAATTACAAGCAAGATTTTGCTTTTTAATTATTTTGTATTATTCTAACCATCTGTGTGTGTATGGATCTCTTTGTCGATTGCCGTTATGTTAATTTTTATCAGTCGTTTTTTAGTGTTTATCTTGAATGAAACTTTTTTTTTTGGATAAACTGATAATGATACGCGCGGGGATGTTTGTTTAGTTTCGAATTGACGCGACTAGACGCAAATAGACGCCTCTTGTTTCGTCTTTTGGTGTGTGTTTGTGTGTGTGTGTTTGTGTTGTTAAACAACAACAACAACAACAACAACAGCAACAAAATTTGTTTTTGGAAAATATGAATTTTATAGAAAAATATTACGGTGTACGTACTGTTTTTCTGTTTTTGTTTTTACTATTTCAATCACTAATTGAAAACGAATGTGCGCAATTGTTTTCAATAATATTCATAAATAAATTGAATAATTGACAATTGTTGGAACAAACTAATCATAATATGATGATGATTGATACTATTTTTAAATTAGACAATATGTGCTAACATAACGGGTCAACCTGATTAATTATTTATTAGATAGATAGATAGATAGATAGATAAATAGATGGTAGATTTCATTTGGATTTTGGGTGGATTTACACTTTTAAATAATTATTTTTTTGTGGAATTGTTAAAAGGGAATATGCCGAAAATAAAATTATGGAAAAATGATGGAGGAATGTGGGTATTTGTAGCGCCAGTCGGATAAATACTATCTAATGTCTGCTACACATTATCGTCGTGTTACTCCGCATGCGCCGTACATAAGGACAAACTGTCGTGCGCGCCATGACGGCGCTAAAACTCTAAGGGTGCCGAAAGACCTCAAATCATAAAGTAACAAAGAAGAAGAAGAGATATAACTGCGGGGGCAGATAGACGTAAAAACAACATTTAGTTTGTTTGCAAGTTTCATTAGTAAGAAGAAACAATGATAGAATGATTAAATTATTACAAATTATTTTGCACTTTGTGTATGTTCACGAACGCCACTGAAATGCAAAGTATCTACACAATAGGTTGTAGGAATCTACAATCGTAAAGAACACAGCCGGTACTAATGCATGATTAGTGATCCTTTTGTAGGTGTTGAACTGCACCTCTCACGCATGCCTTTTGCGCAAGCGTTCAACACCAAAAACATCACTTTAAATCGTAAAGAACACAGCTAGATACGCGTGTAAAACAATGAGCCTTCTTCTTGAGAGTGCACTGCTTCCAATTGGCCACTAGAGGGCAGCACTTGTGGCAGGGACAAACATTATTTATTTTCGCCTTTAGCAACGTGTTATTTCAGCGATAAAAATTTATTCATATGAAAATCATTAGAGAAATTAATAAAATAACAAAAAAAAATAGGATAATCCCAACAAAACATTGTAGTTTCGTTAATTGCAATTCGGATAATCGATATCCAGAGGAAACCGTATTCTTTATACAATTTGTGAAAAAATCACATTGACGAGGTTTGTTAGATGTAATAAATGGATTCATGCATCGAGAAGAGAAGACTTGCCAAAAAAAAATTAATTTCCACAGAACCAATTAAAAAATTTCAGTATTACGATGGTCTTTTACGCACGCAATCTTTTACGTATCTCCCTCATTTCGACGATTCTTTACGACACTTTTATGACGTTAAACTGGACTATCTGTTGTAACTCTTACACATATCCTTCACACGGATAGACCTTTTACAGTCGAGCGGGTTTTATCGTAACATATACTTTGATTAGTCCCCGATCTTCTGCAACAACCCGAAATTTCGCTTGACGCACGTTATTGCATGCGTTGCCTCTAATAGAAAGTCACTGGACTCTTCTATGTATTCTGTTGTAATTGTAACATTCTTCGGTGTCTATTCCTTTTTTTCTTGTTTTATTCTCAAATGATTTATGCGTGCGAGTACAATTGCGTCTGATAGACTCATCGCTTACGTTATGCGTCTTTCAACACAATCATGCGATTGGCGCACGACGAATTGAAAGGTCAAGTTGAAAGACGCATCGAAAACGCACAAGTACCTATTAGTACCTACGTTGTTTTTGTTTGATGATGCCATTAATTATTTTGTTAGTTTCTGGCGGGCTAACAGTATTCATCTATTAATTACAACCAAGCTTGAAGCAAGCAGCAACGCATGCACAACATAGTACAACGGAAAAAGCGCACTAGTGTAAACACACTTCAAAGAAAGGCTATGCGTCACTGATTGATTTAATGACGAACGACGACAAACAGTTGTCATCCACACCTCAATTGTTTATTTTCGTTCATCGTTCAAACGATGCTGTTCGACGAATACGAAGTAGGACGATGATAATGTGTAGCAGGCATAAGAGATTCGGAATCGTCTGTATCATAAAAATGAGTCAATTTTTGTCAGAATGCTACGGTGGCAGTCGCAAAAGAAAGTTTTTTGTTGAATAATATTATTTGCCTTCATAAAATGTATTATGTCTGCCTTTTTTTTGTACCTTTGTTTGGTAAATTTATTCGTAACGTTTGAATGGTAAGGAATACAATATGATCCATATCAAGAGATGAATTTTTTATGTTCTTTATGGATACAAGCAAATAATGTATGTATGTATGTGCATTACCAGTGTTTAACATAATTATTCGGTTAAGGAGAACGCTCATTAGTCAGCATCGCAAATGCTATACGCAGCAAAATGCAGAAGGTCACCACAAATTACCACCGACCGATTGGCGACGTCGTCAAGCCTCGAACGTCCAAATGAGCGTTCACCTTTACTCCTTTGCTGAATTTTACCGTATCTTTGATTTCAACATCGATAAGTGCATTAGATGCGTCCTATTTGTCTGATCTCGTTACTCCGTAGTTAATGACACTCAGCTCTGTTTGTTTTTGGCACTACCAATACACTCTTTCTACTACAATTTCGAAAATTTTCAACTAGTGGATAATTTACAGTCTTTCATATCATAAACAACAGTGCCGTAACTAGCCTCTGAAGTGCAGTGCGCTAGTTATTAAATTTGGGCCCTATATATATATATAGGACTAGCAAAAAAAATATGGCGGGTGGAACAACTTCTATCGTAGACACTCTAAGTGCCGGCCTCAGGTGAAGGCCCTGTGTCCTTGCATAGTTACGGCCCTGCTAAAACAAGTTCACTTACTAGAACTCTACTAAATCCAAATCACTACTACTCTACTACTATACAATTGTTTGTTTGTTTTAGATGACCCGGTATACGCATGCCGATTTTGCTGATGATGATAGTGTAAATAGTGTACAATTAACAGATGGTATTAGTACTAGTGCAACCCATATACGTTATCATACTGGTAGTAGTTTATGGAAACAAAGGACATTATTAGAGAAAGCATTATTAATATTAATTGGTTTATTATTATTTATTATTATTGTATTGGCTATTATTCTACATTCAGCTGAACATGATCATAATACTAATAATAGAGTAAGTATATATTTGACAATAATTAAATGGAAAATAGGGAATACGCATGAGATTTTGCATCTGTTTGAGCGGTTTTTTGATATCGAAAATAAACTTGACCTTGATTCAATTCTAATTTTGACCTCTATTGATCGATTATAGAACTAATGTATCGGTAGCAAAGTGATGAACCTAACCAAACTTATTGCTATATACATTACAACATTATTATTGTTTTCGAACTGAAATTGTTCAAACGAATGGATTTTTTCTTCATTATGAAGTACACAATAATTATTTATTATTAGTCTGAATGGAAAAAAACACGTAAAACGAATTAACGACTAGTGGGCTCTAGTGGATGAATTGAGAACTGTGCGTAGTTACGACACATATGATTGTTAGATGGTAGCACACGTTGCGTGTTCGAAGCAATCCATGCGTGTTTCCAATTTTAAAATTGAATCAAATTCTAAAGATGATTTGTTTACAGTTTAATAATGATAGTGGTGGTGTTGTTGATGGTGATTTGCCATGTTTGAATAAATCCTGTATACATATAGCTAGTAATATATTGGAAGCAATGGATTTAACAGTTGATCCATGCGATGATTTCTATTCGTACGCATGTAATGGTTGGGTAAAATCAAATCCAATACCAGATGGTAAAAGTACATGGGGTACATTTATGAAATTAGAACAACAAAATCAGTTAATCATCAAACATATATTGGAACAGCCAATTGAAAATTTGAAATCAAAAGCTGAACAAAAAGCGAAAATGTATTACGAATCATGTTTAGATATAAATGATACAGTTGAAGAATTAGGTGCCAAACCAATGGTACAATTATTAAAACGTTTAGGCGGTTGGAATATAACAAATAGTGGTTTTAATATAAATTTATGGTCATTACAAAATATTGTACAAATCATACAAAATCGTTATAATATTGGTGGTTTATTCTCATATGTTATTGGTGAAGATGATAAAAATTCAACACGTCATGTATTGCAAATCGACCAAAGTGGTTTAACATTACCAACACGTGAGAATTATTTGAATAAAACTGAACATGCTAAAGTATTAGATGCATATTTAGATTATATGATCAAAGTTGGTGTATTATTAGGTGGTGATTATAATTTAACTAAACAACAAATGCAAGAGATTATCGAATTTGAAACACGTTTAGCCAATATTACGATACCAAATGAATTGCGTCGTGATGAAGAATCCTTATACAACATGATGACCATTGGGGAATTACAAGAAGAAGCCGGATTTGTAAGTAATTCAGGCATTGAAACCAGCATATCCATCAAATGGGCAAAACATTTGCATATAGTTGATTGGTGTAGGCACGCGCACCAACAAACGTTTGCAAATGTTTCTTAAGTGTCCAAGTGATGTTGCTACATCAAAAGAAATTCATTTGTTTGGGGCACGTTTAGTGGCGATCGATGTTTGTAAACCTACTGTGTTGTTTGCCAATATTTGGTTGGTGAAACATCCGTTTGCAAAACATCCCCTTATTTTTCATTACTTCAGCATAGCCTATTCGTTGTAAAAAGAATTTCCATGCTTCTTCTTCTATTATTCTATAGAAATCTTTAATATATTCTTGGTTTTAGTTCATGGTCACCATAGATCCATAGCATATCAATTGAATTGAAATCTGGGGATTGAGGTGGTCTTTTCATTATATTTAATGTTGCTTTTTGGCAGAAATGCAATTACTCCAATCATTCTACCTTTGACAATAGTCAAATTTTAACAAAAACTCTCCTCCAGCTTTGCGTTTGACATTAGATTTACTGAAACGGTTGCTACTCTCATTACCAGTAAGAGCAAGTTTACTGATGAGTCATCATTTCTGTCAGTGACCCATTATTCTATGGGTAAAAAGGACAATTGTCCGGGATTCCCGCCCATAGAGGTTTTTATAAAGTTATTGCTACCGTAAACAGTGTCATATCTGGGGCCTCTGCACCTGTGTAGTGTAAAAAATCCGTTTGAAGTCAAATACCTGAATTCAGCAAAGGACATGGGAGAATCTTGAATTCAAATTTGCCCTGTGCCCCATGAAGCTAAAACGTGCCACGGATTGTTGCTTTAACATAAAGAAAACTGCACAGTTGATCTATTGTTCTTAATCCTGCATCTATTGATATTCCAGAAAAGACATTTTCCTTACTTCAGCAGGTGGCAAGGTCACACTGTCCATGTTGGTAAGTCTTATGCGAGCCAAAGCATCGCATTAGCATAATATGTTGTCGGAGGTTTCATCGTTCAATCCCACATAGTCTGCATCGCTCACTGTCTGATTTGCCCAGTTTTTTGAGATGGTATGTAACTGGGCAATGCCCAGTACTGTCTTAATTCGTTTCTACATAAGTCGAGAAGCTTTCTAGCATCCTTAGGTGCATAATCAATAAACTTCTTTGCTTATCGCATACCTTGTTATTGTGTCTTCAGTGGAGTATCTTCCATTCCCACCTATTGATTTCTTGCCTTCTGTATGTTTCGGTTAGCTCACAGAATGGCTCCGGGCTTATGGGTTGAGCCTTAGTACCTGTTCTAGCAAAATCATCGGCTATTTCCTTTTCAGCAAATCCCTGATGCTACTACATTCATAAGTCGGGTGTTCCCCAACGAATATTATGTAGGGAAAAAACAATCTTACGACGCCGCCAGACATGCGTTGGACATAGGCGATCAGTTGGCCGATTGTCAATAGCCGCGCGATCATCAAAATTATTTTCGTTTGTTTACAGATAGATTGGCAGAAATTCTTTGAGGATGCAATGCGAATTGTCCATAAAAAAGTAACAACAAAAGAGAATATTGTCGTGTATGCACCCGAATATTTACGCAATTTAAGCCTTTTAATTCAAGAGTATAACAGTACAATAAAAGGGCGGATGTATGTATATTTTTTGCTCTACTCATCCCCCAATCCAATTGTTTGAATATATTCCATTTTTAATTGTAGAATTTTGAATAATTATTTGGTATGGCAGACTGTACGTGTATTCACTGGTTGTTTATCGAAAGCATTCCGTGATGCTTATAAAGGTCTACGTAAAGCTTTGATGGGCTCAGAAGGTGGTGAAGAGCCACAATGGCGTTATTGTATACAAGATACAAACAATGTATTAGGTTTTGCAATTGGTGCAATATTTGTACGTGAAGTGTTCGATCAGAATTCCAAAATACAAGCCGAACAAATGATCAATAATGTACGCAATGCGTTTAAAAACAATTTTAACAATTTAAAATGGATGGACGATGATACACGTAAAGCGGCAATTATTAAAGCCGATGCCATATCAGATATGATTGGTTATCCTGAATTCATTAAAGATATAAATCAATTAGATGAACGTTATCAATCATTGAATGTGCGAAGTAATACGTATTTTGAGAATAATTTAAATATCAATTTTTATAATTTAAAAAGGAATTTAGAGAAAATCAATGAACCAGTCAATAAAACAACATGGAGTAAGTGCATTTTGTTTGAATTTCATTTATTAATTTGTTATAAATTCAGTGTTTAATTTGTTGTATTGAAGGTATGGCACCATCAACTGTGAATGCCTATTATACGCCAACAAAGAACCAAATGGTATTTCCGGCTGGTATCCTACAAAATCCATTTTACGATCCAACATTTCCACCAAGTTTAAACTATGGCGGTATGGGTGTTGTGATGGGGCACGAATTAACACATGGCTTTGATGATCAAGGACGAGAATTCGATAAAGATGGTAATTTGAATCATTGGTGGAAGAATAAAACAATCGACAAGTTCAAACAACGAACGAAATGTGTTGTTAATCAATACAGTAAGTCGTTTAATTGTTTTGTTTTCATACAAATTAATTCACAATTCTAATTGGAAATCCAGATAAATATAGAATTAATTCGAAGAATATCAATGGTAATCAGACATTAGGTGAGAATATTGCTGATAATGGTGGTTTAAAAGCGGCATATCACGCTTATTTACAATTAATGAATCGTTTAATTGATGAACCAAGAAAATTGCCCGGTATAGAATTGAATCATCGACAATTGTTCTTTGTTGCATTTGCACAAGTATGGTGTTCAACTGTAACAAAAGAGGCGACAGCCCTACAAATTGAAAAAGATTCACATTCACCAGCCAAATATCGTGTTATTGGTGCATTAAGTAATTTGAAAGAATTCAGTAAAGAATTTCAATGTAAATTAGGTAGTCGAATGAATCCAAAAGAGAAATGTGAAGTGTGGTAAATTGGAAGGAAGAAAGAGGCCTATTTTTAAATTAATGTGTGTGTGTGTGTGTGTGTGTGTGTGTGTGTGTGTGTGTGTGTGTGTGTGTGTGTGTGTGTGTGTGTGTGTGTGTGTGTGTGTGTGTGTGTGTGTGTGTGTGTGTGTGTGTGTGTGTGTGTGTGTGTGTGTGTGTGTGTGTGTGTGTGTGTGTGTGTGTGGTGGAAAATTTCCCATAGAATTAGTGATTGTGTGCGTCAGTTGGTGTGTTGTTTTGCCCAAATATGTACCTGATTCAAAAACATCCAACTACTTAGTCTTTATTTATGTAAAACAAAAAAAAAATCAAAACAGGATGATAAATAGGAGAACGTGCAAAATCAGAACCACTAATTACTAATATTT
The DNA here is from genome assembly GCA_028455855.1 of Meloe dianella. NCBI lineage: Eukaryota > Metazoa > Arthropoda > Insecta > Coleoptera > Meloidae > Meloe > Meloe dianella. The sequence continues at coordinate 1,442,272 of JAPTHL010000130.1, forward strand.
ATATGTATATTACCACATTTACAACAAAAAAAAAATTTGTAAATATTTGTCAAATATTAAGATAGGTGCACATTTGAGCCGACACGCTCTCAAGTGTACACCCATCTTTAATTGTCTATTTATACGGTAAGCTTCCAACTGTATTAGATCAACATTACATAATTATATAAGTCTTATCCCATATCATTATTATCATAATTATCATTTATTACTACTACTACTATTATTATTATTATTATCATTATTATTATTATTATTATTATTATTATTATTATTATTATTATTATTATTATTGATAACATTAAAGAATAGCCTGAAAGAAATTTGTATTATTTTGATTGTATATAATTACTGTGATATATATATATAAAAAAATTAGAGTTTCTCTTTGAATGAATGAATGTAAATAAATCTGATGATTTGTGTTTGAATATCATCAACACACCTGAATCTTTGCTCACCTAGTCTAAACAACACAGGAAAAACAAAGTTCAAGCGTGCTGACTAAATTATGTTGAAACAACAACAACAACATTTGTGTACTATAGTATCTAATATCGTTGCTAATTAAGCAATAATGTCGGTGAATACCCATCGAATTCATCCATTGTGTAAGTAGTAGATTTTTCATCAACCCCTTTGACACACCTGAAACTTTGCTCACCCTATATACGAAATAATAACACGGGAGAGCAAGATTTCAAGCCCATCAATTGAGTGAAAAATAAAAATAGACAAATGTCTACTGATTATCATTTTTAATTGACATGATGATGATGATGATGTGTTGTTTGTCACCACACCACTAACACACTGCCTGTCTGCCAACCGTGTCCGTTTTATCATCTCTAAACCTGGGAAAATATAAACAAATTCTTAATTAAATTTTTTGGGGTTTTTTTTGAAATAAACAAAACATAATGGTGTGAAATGAAAATATTTATAATTAGAAGGAGTTTTACAAGAGGCGTAAATTGATCAGTTAAGTTGTTCTCTCTCTCTTTCTATCTCTTCTCAATGTTGATCATGATGATGATGATGATGGTACTTGAAAATATAGCCAAAAAGATAAACATAGAGAGTGTTTTTCTTTCAATTCTAAAGAGTGGAGAGAGCTCGTATTTCAAAATTTTTATTTTTGTAATAAAAAAAATCTGATGGAAAACAGAACGGAGAGAGAGAGAGAGAGAGAGAGAGAGACGTATGTAAAGGATTAACGTAATAATAATAAATAGTTCAATGAACTTAAGAAAGAAAACGTCCATAGAGAAAGAGAGAGAGAGAGAGTGGTGTTCGTCCGGTGAGTATCATGAATTTACTAGCAGCAGCACCACCACCATCACCACCATCACCACCACCACCACCATCAACCATCACCATTTCTATATCACCCACATTATATCTCTTTATATAGAAATCAAATTATATATAAACAAATCATTAAATTATTTCAATATAGTGTTGAATAATGATAATGATCCAAAAGTTTAAAACCGCCCCAGATGTTTGTTCTATATCATCATTGTGCCGGTGGCGGCGGCGACGACGACTACTACGACGCCGCCGACGACATTGACAACAAGACTGAAGATTCAACAAGTGGTATATCACACGATTTGTATTATTTATATCTATTTGTATGCAACAAAAAGACATAAAAACAGATTATTTTATAAATAAAATATACAACTATCTTTTAGTAGTATTTTAATACACGTGGTGTGTATTTTCATCCATTATACACACATCATATTGTCACATCATTATTATCAAATTCATTATAGATAGATAGATAGATTGATAGATAAATAGAATTTATTTAATGGTATGTGTGTAGTATCGGATTATTGTCGTACAAGTCTTACAATAATTGACAGACTGTCAATTGTATTTGAAATCTATGCAAATAAATCATTTTTATACGGAAAAACTATTGAAATAAAAACAACAAATTCAGATTTTGCAGTGGCACGTTATCCTGTAATTCCACAAACAACAATATTTTATAGACGCTTTATTTGTAATAAGAATATCGAATTTCTATTGAATTCAACACTGGTAAATATGTATGTTTGAAAGGGTTGGAGGGAGTCCAAAATTCAAATTTGCCCAACGGCCCTCATAAGGCTATAACGTGGCTATACCACACTGACTGCTCTTTTTATATTTAAATAGATAGAAGAATAGAAACGTTTTTCTTCATCTTTCCTTTTTAACAAACACATAACAATTTCATCGTATATCGTATATATAATAATAAAAATATAGTTGTGTTGTTGTAAGATACCAAAAATGGGAAATGACTCTCCCATCTTTAAATAACAACATTGAAGACTATAACTAACAAACAAACAACAAGAAAACCTACACAATTCATTAAACAATAAATAAACAACAAATAAAATGATAACATAATTTAAATCACTTTTCATGAGGGGGGGAAGAATGCGAAATTGGAGGCGCCATTTAGTAAAACATTCACCCTTACATCTTTGATGATGGGGATAGTTTTTATCTATTTTAAAATTATTTTATTGCATATCATGCCCCCCCAAAGCCCCGATTCTGCGGACATCCATTTAAGATTCTCTTTTTGTTTTTGAAATTTTGTTATAGAATAAATTCGACGAATCGTTTTGTTTGCGTTATATCGATACAAATATCGCTTTGTCATCCTTTCACTCATATTATTTTGAATATACACACACAACACTGTTAGAAATTTAAAATTAAACATGATTATTATTATAATTATTATTAACATACCCACCCACACCTATTTATGGATATTAGATATACATACATACATACATACATACATGTTGTAAAAAAATATCTCATGTGTAGTTTGATTACGTACTACTGTTTAATAAAATTAAGACTGGCAAAGCACTCGGCAGTCAAGTCAGGTCAGGTCACATTGTATCCCTTTCACTCATGCCGACGTCTATTTTGATACTGAGGATTCTGTGGTTTATCTGATTGCGAAATTGAAAAAATAATAGCCGCGACTGGCAGTTCGAGTAAACGTTTCCAGGCAAAGTTTCGCGAGGTACAGTAATGATGGTGGCAGAACGAAACTACCAAAGTAGAAGTGGGTGTTTTTGCAAGGGGGCGGCCAACAGTTGAAACGAAAAACCCATGTACACGAGCTGGCGGTATCAGTGATGAGATTTGCAGGAGTTAAATGGAAGAAGCTTGTTCGCGACCATTTCATCAGTGATATAAACAATTGGACTTGTGGTGGTCTTCCCCCCACCTCAAGGCCATAGACGGTACTGGTCGGACATTCCCTCGACCCCGTATCCATGTGTGAGTTAAGCAGATCGCCATAACCAGGCCGCATCTAATGCGCTGCTGGCCTAAGTCCTTATTCTTCAACATAAAATAAAAACATTTTTTATTTTAAATAAATAGATAAACAAAAAAACAAACAAACAAGGAGGGTATAAGTAGTAGTAGAAGAAGAAGAACGAATCGTGACTTCCGCAAAAGGATTACAATCTATTTCTCTTTTTCTCTTCTTTCTCTCATTATCTTTATGATTCATCTTATTCTAGTTCTATCACTAGATACACCGCCGCCAACTTTACACACTGTGGGAAATATATGTAAACAAGAGAAAATCACACAAAGAAATGTGGAAGAATGATGATGATGATGAAACAGAGTCAACTTGACGTAATAATTTTTCTCCTTAATTTTATATATGCATACATATCAACACTAACAATCTTTTATTATGTTAATTAAATGAGAATTTTTTCCGGAATTTTCTTAGTTAAGAGAAAATGACAAAAATTCTTCTTAGTCGTAATAAAAACGCAACACCATTTTAACGAAAAATACATATGTACAGTGCCGGACCGAGAGGGGAGCTACAAGGACACTTGCCCTATATAAGTTTAAAGTTTTTTAGATAGAGACATAGACTAAAAAACGGGCACCTGTTATTCATGTTTGGCCCGGATGCAATGTATTTTAAAATAGAAGACGCAAAAAAAAATCACTCAATTTTATTTGTCAACATATCGATTCCTATAAGTAAAAATATTAATTTAACCATAAACTATAAAAAAAAAACGGTTAAACTTCTTATTTGTAATGCGATATTTTTAAAATATTCAAAAAAAAATCATCATACTTGGAAAGATTAAAATAAAATTTAATAAAAAAAACCGCACACGCACACACACACACGCACACACACACACACACACACACACACACACACACACACACACACACACACACACACACACACACACACACACACACACACAGTTTTCAAGGGCCAACGATGCGGGCAAATTCGGATAGCGTTGCAAAACGGAAGTCACTATTTTACGGTTTTGTTGCTATAAACTTAAGTGTTGTTACAATAATAAGAATGATGATGATGATGATGATGACAATCATATTTTATATTTAAAAAGAAAAAGAAGAAATAATCTACAAATGTAATCAGGATTTGTAACTATACTATTCAACTCTCTACAAGAGGCCATCCCCTTTATTCCCTTTTAATATTTGATAAAACTTGTTGTTTGCTTAAAATTCATCACACGATCCACAAAATTGTCATCATCATCATCATCATCAACTAAACTACAAAACTTGTTTATATTAAGTTTATTTATTACCATCAACCTATTGTTGTCCCTTTTTCAAGGACGATTAAAAAACGGTTTGAACCCTTTTTGATGTAATTTGCAATTTAAATAAAATTCCAATCTACTACTAACATACAAACGCACAAAACTTAATTAATTATTGATATTTATATGCAAACATGTGTATGGTTAGCTTTATTCGTTGTAGAAATTTTCAAGGTATCCCAAATAGAATCGTGCAAAAATACATTAAATCATAACAAAGTTGTTGTAATGTTGATTCAACAACAACAACAACAACAAAAAAAAACACCAAACAAACAAACAAACAACAATCAAACAGAGAAGTCTTTCATTTAGAACCGTTTTTTTTCTTCTTTTTCTTATTGTTTTTATATTCATTAAAATGCGTGACTGATTGTAGTTTAAAGGAAATCAACTTATGTATAACTAAACATCACACACATACAGTTTTTATAATGAATAATAATGATAAAAGAGAAGCTTTTCAAGCATTTGTTTCAGTAGTAAAACTATCACCTATTTAATAATAATAATAAAGTATTAAAGTTTGCATTAACGTCTATGTGTCGCCTTAAATTTAATTAAACTGTATATATACACTATCTTGCTCTATCTTTGTCTTTCCCTTTTAATTTCAAAATGTACGAAATTCAATTAATATCGGAACTAATAGACGTATCATTATTATTATTATTTTATGACACTCCTATAAAGACATAATGTCATCTATCTCATTCTATTTTCATTCTCTCATTGTTTTCTTTTCAATCTTTCTATTAGATAGATACATAAATCATAGAGCTCTTACATCTATCTATCTTTGTTTAACATGACGTAAGTGTAACAATTTATTTATTTATTTAGAAAATACAGAACAAAACAATGGTAATACTGTTGGATAATTGTAAAAAAAAACCTTGGAAATGCTTCTTATATAATAATAATAATGACATTCTTTATTAAAGAGAATTTTAATAATTAATAGAGTGAAATTCTTCAATGATTTGTTAATCAGCCACCACCACCCTCATTTATTTATTATTAGCTTAATTAATTCAAATTATGATTAAGCAATAATTTTTGTTTTCTAAAGGGATAAACCCACCCTCTTTCCCTCGAAAATATTGTTTAATGGAAGTTTTATCCCCTTTAAAAATAAGTATTGTGTGAAAGACACCTGGTTGTTTGTTTGTTAGTTGTTGTTGTTGTTGTTATTGAAAGGTTAATGCTTTGCTCTGAACTTCAACTGGGAAACAAAGAACAAGAAGAAGATGATGTTGAAGAAGTCTGACCTAGTGACTTTAACAACAGAACACACTAACAGTGTTGTAACGAAGCCTAGATCTGCATGAGATCGTTTTCTATTCTTTTGTTGTTGTTAAAAAAAAAAAGTATAACAGTCGCGCGATCGACACTGTTTTCCCATTTCTTTTGTTGTTCAAGATGCCGGAAGACAAAAGAAATGATGATATCTCTTAACAAGAACAACAACAACGAGTTTTCCTCAAAACTGATTACTCATACCTCTTTTTTTTTGTGTTGTTGTTGTTGTTGGAGATTTCCATAGTGGAACCAACCCTAGAAAGAAAGAAAGAAATAAAAAATAAAAAAGTGTGAGTCATACTCTTTTATGAATACATACACATATACACAAACACACACACAGACTAACACATATGTGGAAAGTTTTAATTACAAACTGTTAACATTTAAAAAAAGAAAAATGTAAATATTTACAAGGAACACTAAAATTAAATCTCGACAAGTGTATTTAAATTGGTACTTTTTCTTAGAATTTTATCGTACTTTTATTCATCTCTTTCTATATTTAATTTCATATATAAGTAAACGAAAGAGATAGAAGTGCTGAATTTTTGTTGGATAATCAACCCCTCCAAAAAAAAAACAAAAAAACAACCGAACAGTAATTGGATCATTTAGGTAAGTCGATTACACGTTAATCGAATATTAATGATTAAAATCTAGATACTTACGGTGGACTGGAAAATTTACCAAATACATACAAATTTCTTGGGGAAAATCCAAAAAGAAAAGGCACATAATTTTAGCAAAAATTTCAAGAGAAAAAAAACAAAAAAATTATAATAATAATCACCAAAAATTTATTTCAATTTCGATTTGATTTCCGAAAAACAATTATCGCAAATTCATTAAAACAAAACGAATAATTTTCCCGGTTCATTTCTTTTGTCCACCAAAAAAAAAACAGAAATTCTATTCAAGATTAGTTTATCGAATGTACAACTTGCATTCACAACGATCAAAATTCAACTGAAACAACAAAAAAACCGATGTAGAGAAATCTTTACATAAAGAAAATTATAACAATAAAAGTAGAGTAGTTCGTTGTTGTTCGTACGGTATCGCCAAATTCCGCTATTACGTCAATACTATATCTATCTTTTATTAACTTATATTGTTATGTATTTCACTATCATTTATACACCCCCGCAAATAAACGGAACATACCGGAAATATAAACGAACATTAATAGATCACGATACGAATAGTTCGGTTATGTTCGGTTTAATTGTGTGTGTGTGTGTGTTTTTTGTTTAGTTAAATCGTTCCATTTTTGTGAAAATTTTGTTGTTATTGTTTCCACAACAACAACAAGAAAATTTTAGTGATGACAATTTTCATCAACTCAATTTATTATTAATAATTAAAGACTAATTAATATGACTGGCAGATGATAATAATGATTTACAACCAAATATAGAAACTATAGGAAATCAAACAACAATAACAACTATATAGGTGTATCTATTGTTCACCTAATATAACCATAATAATTCTGTTTTGTACTCTTTTTGTGTGTGTTTTTTTTCTGTATCTGTAATAACAACAACAACAACAACAACAATCGATGAAATTCTAGACAATTATATTTTAAAAAAAAACTATGAATCTAATTCAATAGTATTCAGATCAGTACATTTTGTTGGCCATTGGTTTATCCTAATTTCCTATTATTAATGTACTTTTACGGGATATATCGATATTGTTGAGGAAAAGAACGAGTACATTGTTAAAATGGTTGAAGAAATAGGTTAAAAAGGGGGCAGGTGCTTTGATCCATCTGTTCTAAAACGCATACATTCAGCTGTTTCCTCATTTCCGGACCTGGTGAAGCTATACATACATACATACATACATACATACATACATACATACATGAATGGTGAAATTTACTAGCTACATAAGCAGAAATATCCATTCTTATGATTTTCATAAAATAATTAATTCTATCTCGCTTCAACTTCTATGAAAGCTAGAAGAATATGTTTTTCCCATCTATGTGCGACTAGAGTAATTTCACCACACATGTATATACAGAATTTACAAACACATAAACAAACAAACAAACAAACAAACAAACAAACAAAAAAAAAAATCCACATCACCGTTCCACATGTCTGGCTTTCTTTCTACATATAGAAAGTCTATTACGATCAGTATTTATATTTTCTAGTAACAAATAAAAAGTATCTATAAGAAAACAATAGCACAATATACAGGCGGGGGGGGGGGTGATCGAGGGGGAGGAGGTGGCGCAAGACGAATAAATTACAAAATATATTCTATTGATCCTTGTCTATTACGAGTGTAATCTAAAAATTCTATTTATTACTATCCTATAATATACAATAATTATAACATGTAAGACAAAGATCTATGATCTATCTATATTAATAACTCATCTATTTATTGAAGAAGATTTCATTCACATTTCTGTATAATGTGGGTAGATAGATGATAATTTATTAAAAACCTCATCATCATCATCAAATAACCTTGATAACAATTAGTTTGATTGTTTTTAATTAATACAAATGTCGCTATTATCATCATCATCAAAACCACCAACTATCAATAATAATAATAATAATAATAATAATAATAATAATAATAATAATAATAATAATAATAATGATAATCATAATAACAAAAGAAGAGTTTAAGCACAGCCAACTTTGATTTTTTTTCGCTTGAATCAGATACCTATCTATTTATTGTTATTATTGACTGATTAATAACAATGCTTCTGTCAGTGTCATCTATTGTTTGTATTGTTGTTGTTGTTGTTTTTTGCAATTAACAAATGACTAATTGTAAGATAGTTGTTATTTGTGCTATTGTAAAATAAAAAAAAAACAATAGTATATGATGTCATCATCATGATGATGATGATGATGATAATCATCAATTCTTACGTAAAAATTAATTGAATGAATTGATTATTTCATTATTTCTTCATTTAATTCGATACATTCAACTTATAAGAACGATAAAGATAGATTAATTGAATTATTATCGTCTATACATATATAACACACCTATTTTTTATGTTTTTAATTTAGTAAAAACTACCGCATGACTCATTGAAAACTGTTCATTAATAAATTTTCGAAAAATTCCTCAATCAATCAATTTGTGTAATAATTTCTACTGGAACAACCACTAATTGACTGGTTTTTTGTTCTTTTTATTCAGATATAGTGAAGATGGGCGCAAGCAACAAAAAAATATGAATGAAAATTGGTGGATGCGCCGGGTGAATCAAATTTAGTTATTTATTATTATTGTTGAAAAATAAACACTCCTAAAAAAATAAGATTTTTCAAACGACCAGCAACAGGTGATTGTTTTTTCCTTCAATTATCTGGGCAATTTTCAAAACTAATAACAACAACAATAATAATAATAATAATAATAGATTACAGATAGTTAGATTAAAACGACACCGAAAAAATAACAACTAATCAATAAACAACCGTATGTTTGGAAATACAGTAGAACTCCCATCTTTTACAATATTTTGGGTGATGTCGTTCAGGGATCGATTAGGAAAAAATTTTGACTGACTTTTGTTTATCACACATTCCAACTATGGTGTATCTAAAGCCCCGTCTACACCTATGAAACGATCACGTAGGGATGGGTACGAAGGGGAACGAATCAACGATTGCAAAAAATAAAATGTATCGAAATGAGACCAAATGAACTTGAATGAAACAAATATTTGTTTATCCACACAGTTCACACAATGAGAACACGATCGAACAAGTAGGATTGATTACCTTTGAAATACCAGCAACTATAGGATCGGCATTCAAGCCATTCATTGGACATCGTTCCCATTCGATCGCGTTTGCATTGCCGTCCACACTCTATTTAGATTCCGTTTCGTACCCATTCTTCGATTACAGATTTGCAAAATGTAGCGAACATTATTGGGAATTATACACCACCACCATCAAATGTCCAATTTAAAATCATAAAAGATCCGTAAATGAGAAAATCCGTAACAGATAGGAGTATTACTGTATATCAAATTAGTTCATGTACACATACAAACTAATCTACGATTGAGACACACCTTTTTTACAAATAAATTTCAACGATTAGAACACAATTATAATCAACATTGGACAAATATTGTAAAGATAACAAAAACTACCCCTTAACTAATCTCTATTGCAATAGAAAATTTACCAAATAGAACAAATTTCGTCATCCATCTATTCTAAACCCCACTCCTGTGTCCCATTATGATACTCACACTCTCTATTCGAGTTAAAATGTTAAAGGGCCAAGCCCTTTATACCCATTTAGTTAATGCGAAAAGGAGCGGCTACGGAAGTCAGGAGGACACACAGTTAATAATTCTAGAAATAAATAGGTGCGGTCTAGTAGTTCTGTTGTGTGTATTTTGATGTGGGGGTGCGGCAATGTATATAAACCCCCCACACACACAACCCCCTACCCTTATAACAAAAAGAAAATAGACCAAACAAGCAAAAATCAACCCGATAATTATTGGGTGTGACATTTATCCACACACACACATCCATACATACAGAAAATTGATAGAATTAAAATGTAATAAGAGTTCGAGATACACTGTTTTAATGATGAATGAAACCAAACACTATTGTTAACTCTATTATCTATCATTTTCGTTTTTTTTTCCGTTTTGTTTTTTTTTTAAATTAGATTTGATGATGACAGGTTGACAATTTGACCTAAGTTAGATGCAACAAAACAAACTTATTGTTGTTATAATGATTTGGGAGGGTTGATTTGCTGCTATTTTATTTTGTCTAAATGTGTGTGTGTGTGTGTGTGTGTGTTAAAAGCTAAGGGTTGGATAGAGCAGGAAATGATTTATAAATGGGTAGTGGGTGGGTTTTTAGTTGTAAGTATGGTTAAATAGATAGATCCAATATTTAACCGATGACTAATTTTCCGTATGATCATTTATCAAATCATTCAAAACAAAAAATAGATGCACTCACTTATCTACTAGTGTAACAAAAATTCCCACCTACACTATTTATCTATATGTATATTAGGAATAACTTCATAAAAACCTTGTTGTTTCGTTTAAATTCACTAACGTTCAAGTCAATTAAACAACCAACATTTACTCAATTAAATCGAGCAATTATCCAATTTGAAGTCAAGGATAGAATACAGACAGACAGACAGACAGATAGAGACAGATAGAATAAAAATCAACTTTGTATAAGGATAAACAGCAAAAGGAGTAGGAGAGTAGGAGTAGATGGAGGATGATGATGATAAATCAAAAGAACAGAAAAGACAAAGATAGAGCTATTATTTAGCAATTATGCGATTAAAATAGCAAAACAAAAGTTTCAGTTCAAATTACAATCAATCTATCTAATTTTTTATATTTTTTGTTATTAATTTAATGAGATATAATTAAACTATTATTGATTTATCATTGTTCTTTTTTTTTAATTAAAAAGGGCGTAGAATAACTATAAAAATAACTTTGTAGGTATTTAATTTTTAGTTCTAAACAAAACAACAAAAACACACACTCACACACAGAATGTTTTCCAATCATCAAATGATGGCAGAGAATGATGATGATATTAATAGTGAATTAAGTGATCATACACGATTTTTAACAAAAGGTAAATGTACCTACCCCTATCAACACCCTTAAAACTTGCTAATAAAGAATATGACAAAACAATAATAATTTTAGGTGCTTTCCTATTAACACCATCCAATGATTTGACATTAGATAAAGCAGCAAATATTTGTGACAAATTAAATTTCCGTGGTAGTTTTAGTTTAACAAAAACAGCAACTGGAATTTTATTTAAATTCTCTGAACCGGAGGATTTCCAACAAGTTTTCCGTAAAGGTTTCCATAAGGTATATGTGTGTGTGTGTGTAGATATTTGTTTAATAATTATTAATTTTTTTTTAAATTTTGGTTATCCAAAAGGTAACTGGTGGTCGTCTGTATCGCAAAGTTAATATACCGTGTCGCCCACAAAAAACCTTCTCATTATTAGTACATGAAATACCTATTGATTTACCAGAAGATGATATAAGGGCTAGTCTATATCGATATGGATCAATTGTAAGTTTGTTGGTTGTTGTTGTTTTTTTTTGAGAGGCATATTATGTACCTATATAAAACCGGCGCATCCACCAAATTTTAATTCTTATTTATTTCTAGGTGGAAGTTAGTAGAATTTCATCGAAATTAGAACAACCATCATGTACAACAAATCCAATACGTATAACTGTAGCATCATTAGATGAATATAATCAATTATTACAACATGGTTTAGATTTTTTTGGTGCAACATATTTCCCAACTGAACCATTAAAAAAAGAACAATTAAGAGATAGTAAAGAGAAATTATTACCAGTATTTGATGCAGCTGGATTTTCACGTATACCAGCACCAGCTAGTCGATTATTAAAACCAAGAAATTAAAACAACCAATCAACCCCCCTCTCAACCCCCACAAAAAATGTAACATTAACAATTTATTGCACAAATATATGTACCTCTACACACACACACGTGCACACACACACACACACATACAATAAATAATAAAGCAAACTTAAAAAAAATATATTTGTATTTTGAGAGTGAATGTCAGTCAGTCAGCGTTCTTCATGACATAAGAGAGAAAGTCACGTGGCATCAATTTAGTGCCAACCGAAGGATTATATCGATTGGGTGTTCTGACGACTTAAATAAGACACACAACTATTAATTAATCAAAATATATATATATATATATATATATATATATATATATATATATATATATAAATCAAAATTCGTCCATTATAAATTATTCTTAGATAATAAACAAATCATCCCTACATTCTCCAAAAAAAATTATTGAGAATTAAACCTTTTTTAAAAAAAATTCTAGAAACTTACCAGAATAATGTCGATGATGAACATGAAGAATCATTCGTTGATTAAACAACAAACAGTAATGATGGATTAGTTGACGAATTGTTGAAAGTAGACAATAGATGATGATGATGATGATGATGATGGTGGATGATGATGGAGAGGAGTCAAGTCAGCTGACGACTGTGGCCTAGTTGGCATTGCAGGAACAAATCGGTGAAGATATTAGGACATGCTTTTAGATTAAAAGACATGCGCTATACATTGAATGCAACAGGCGATCAATATGATATGATTGGGGGGTAGTTACCACCAGACCAACCAACCAACCAACTGAATTGTACTGAATTTAACCAATATATATATATACAACCAAACAGAATATAAGAAACACTAGCGAAGAATTTTTTTTTTTGCAAAACTGGGGTGCAAAATACAAAATTCCACCCCAGAGACCATAAGTTAGCTTCGTTATTTCATACAAATTATTATTAGAAATTCTCACAATGCTGATAGACGATCATGGTCATCTTGTTAAAAACAATTGACTATCTACAATTCCCTTGATAGATTATCGTTTGCTTTCTTCTCCTTATCAACATTGTTATCATTTGTTTTGTAAATGCCAAATGAAATTTTTTAAAACTAAGGGTGAAATATCGATGCGTTACCAGAACATATAAAACACACACACACACATAGATATATACATATACACTGTTGATTCAATCATTAAGGCACTGTTTGCTGAATTAATGGCGTCGGGACGTAGACTGACGCCAACATCCAGACAAATCTGGCGCCGACTGTTCGTGAGTTGTTTAACAAAACGAAATGGGCCAACATCATCATCATCATCATCATCATCATCATCAACATATATATTGAATGATAGTTTATAGTAAATCTACAAATCCTTTTTCATTCTCTTCCACCTTTTAGTACATGTTAAAATCAATCAATCAACCAATCAATCTATCATCAAAAGATGATGATCATTCTAATGACCATCATTCTTTTTCTGTTGTCTTCTTTATGTTTTACTATTATTGGAAATTCCTCAGCAATTTCTATGATTTTTAATAGTTTTTCTTTGAAAATTTACTACTCGTCAACGAGTATTATTATTATTATTCAGTTGGCGTCTAAAGGTGGATGTTCACTAGTCAGTAGCATAAACATACGCTTATCAGCAAAATATGGAAGGTCACCATGTGCTCATTCTGATGGCGTAATTCGAACGAACACGCCACTCGAGCGTGTTTTCTTCATCCTCCAACAACAAACAACTCACAATAATTTTATCATCAAGTTCCATAAATCTATACACAAAACGTATACGTTCGCACCATCTGAAAAACACGAATGCAATGTGATTAGTGGCACATTATCCTATGGGCAAAAAGTGCAATTGACCGGGGATCCAACCAATAGAGGATCACAAATCAATGCTTCATAAACATTTCGTCGCAGACGCCAACAGGCATAGAGAAGCTGTTAGTTTGGACTTGGCGAGCCTACAAGCTGGTCAAAACCAATGGTGGGAGTTACAGGACTCAACTGGATGCGAACGGACTCCCTTGCATCTCACGAGTGATGTTGACGGAACTGGTACCATAGGAGTCGATGAATGGATGTATCTCCGATTCAGCTTTATAAGGTTAAATTCGTGGTGGTGGTAGTGGTTGGAACACGTGCTGTCGATGGGTGGCTCAGGAACTGCCCTGCTAAGACAGTATAGGTATAGATAGGCCTCGCCTCCACCGAAAATCCTTGGGAGCCTACAGCTAAAAGGGAATCCCCGATAGCGGTGATGCTGATCGATCTATGGGTGGCAAGTATCGCACAGTCTATGTAAAATCAAAACTCTATATATAGTAAACACGTTGAAATTTAAATTTGGCGGCATAAATAAATTCCTTTTGAATTTAATGTTGGACATGGAGCTCTGAAATTCAAATTTGCCCAGGATCCCACGCGAATGGATGCGATACTACTGGTGCATGTGGAGTTATCAGCAAATTCGTTACGAGCGGCGCGTGTAGTACGATAACCTCGCACATTAGGAGTATCGTATGCGCACAAACGCATCGCATTACATTCGCGCATATTTCAGTTACGTATTTCATCTGGGGGTGAACGTCTACGCTTACTGTAAAGAGCAATGGAGTTTGAGAACATTGTTGTCAATTGTTTATTGTTATTGGATGATAAAGAACGAAGAAAATGAAAAATGTTCGAGTGACGGTAGGTAACCTGTCGCTAATATGCGATACGTACGTTGCATACAGTGCGTACGGTGCTAACTCATGAACATTCACATTTAAATGTTATTTGAAATGGGTTGACAAATGGCAATGGTTTCAATATAATAATAATAATAACTATCACCACACTACTATTACCACTATCATTATTTAGTTCATTTGACCTTTTCATTTTTTTCTCATTCATTTAAATGAAAATGTCGAAATTTTCGGTCGACTGACGAACCACTGACATATAAAATGATGAACTTTATAAAATCAAGCCATTTAAGCTACTCGTTCTTCATTATTGTTAGAGTAGGTATTTTGCAATTTAAGTTTATGATCCACAAAAATGTCACCTAACCAATTTTCGTTCATATATATAATAAGATGATTAAGTTTAAAATGTCAATTTTATTAGAAAAATCATTTAAAAAAAAATCATAATAACAATTGAATTCGTTCTGTTCACGAATCGAATTTGATCATGGATACAAATTAACAATTGTCTTTTAAATCATAGTAGCCATGAAACAAAATTTGTTAGTCATCATTAATCAATCAAGCAGTGAATCATATTAGAGAAACAGCCTGTATATGACTCTGTTTTTACTTCTTCTAAATGTTCGTTATTTTAAACCAAATAACAACAACTTTATACTTTCAATTTTTTGTTTTAATTACCTACGTATCCTTCATTCTTTTATAATTAGCATCCTCTATATACGACACAATTTCCCAACGTATACACATTATTTATAATAAATGACGTTAGGGAATGTCTGTATAACAGTGGTACTCAATTTACAGTTTGATAACGATTTTAAGTCAACCACCACCATCACCACCACCACCCCTCTATCACCACACATGAGACTATAAAAATTTATTTAAAAGTAAATTGAATTCCATACAATAACAGCCTGTATAAATATGCATCAATATATACAGTACGGTCCATTAAATCTCCTAGATAGATTGATTGATTGATATAGATAAGAAAACAATGATAGATTAAATTAAAAGTCAATATGGGTTACTTTTATTTTTTATTAGATCTAATCAAAATGAAAAAAAACTACAACCAAGGTGGAGTCTCTGTATTTCTTTCATTTTATAGCCGAATTGTGTGTCATCATTATCAAAGTTGTGATTTGATGAAATGAGAGAGAGAGAGAGAGAGAGGAGATAAAAACACAAATTACACGCAAATTAAAATAGGTTGAGTCAACTATAACTATCTCTTTCTAATCATTACAACTATCACTTTGACTGTTACTTATTGACTAAATAGTTACAACTTTTAATATAATTTTATCGATAGAAATAACCCTATTTTAAGGGTGTGTATATTACGAGAAAGCAATAACAATTTTAATTAAAACTGTGTTGAAAATGTTGACAAAATTTCCAAAATAATAATAATAATTAATTATTATTGTTATTTGTATTTCACTTTATTCGATATATAAGTTGATCGAAAATTTACATTATAATAGACATGTTTTCTACACTGTGAGGGTTCTATTTAGCTAATGGGAATTCCCTACGGGGTATTTCTCACGCGAATGTTACATATTTCTATTGAAATATCATAAAAATTAAAATAAAACCAAAATTGTTGTTATTCGATAGACAAGAGAGAGAGAGAGAGAGAAAAATATTAGTGAAGGGAAAATAATTTTCATACATGTATATAATTAAATGGCAACACCAAACGGCCTTTTCCAATTCATCAAAAAATAAAAAACAAGCAAACAAACTACCATTTACGTAATACAATTACACAATCATTTATTGTTGATTATTGAATAAATAACAGTT
This sequence comes from Meloe dianella, assembly GCA_028455855.1. Lineage (NCBI taxonomy): Eukaryota > Metazoa > Arthropoda > Insecta > Coleoptera > Meloidae > Meloe > Meloe dianella. The sequence continues at coordinate 1,459,212 of JAPTHL010000130.1, forward strand.
ATTTTTAGGCAATTAATTAATGGTGTACGTCCCCCACTATTATGGGACATTCGATATTTTTTTATCATTTATAAGAAGGGGAGGAAAAAATTTACGCGCATCCCACGCCATTTAGTAGACACTAATCAAACGAAATTTGGTGAATGTCACAACTTAGAATAATGTTTTTCTCAATTACTAAACAATATATTATAATTGATTTAAATAGATAATTATGTAATTGTGGAGAAAAACTGGAAATTTATTAAAATTGATTAAAATAATGAAAAAAACAACGAAAGATAAATATTGGAATAATAGAGCTACCCGATTAGCACCATCTAGTAGACAATAGGCAAAACTAAAATTGGTTTGTTACTAGGCTAAAATGGAAAATTTCAAATTTTTGCTACTTTTAAATAAATACAGAAAAAATCCTCAAAGGTTTTGAATCGTCCAATTCAGCAATCAATAAATGTACCAAATTTCAGTCCAAGCAACTACAGACAATAATGTAATTACTTACCGAATTCTATTCAAATTTTGGTTTGATACACTTGTAATTTAACTATTGATAAACACTTCTAATTAGTAAAATAATTAAGAAAGCGTTAAAAATCGTATAATTTACAACAATAGAAGTTTTTATGTCAAAAAAAGCAACCGCTAAAACTATTTGCACAACAGTACTGACAATTTGGTAGCGATAATAACCCTATATCAACAGTGTACTAATTGCAGCCCAAAACATTTTTTTTTTGAAAAATAAATAAAATTGAATCGACTAGTTCTATATTTATTTCCGAATATAACCTTATCAAATAAATTCTATAAATGGAATGGAATTTGTTGATATAACGACCATTAGTTATATAAACTCCATAATGTAATTGTACCATCTGATCCACTAGCTGCCATAATTGTTGTGTCCCAATATGGTACCGGTTTTTGTGACCATTGCACATCAGTAATTGTACCTTTATGTTCATTTAATACAACTAATAAACGTAGACTTTTCCATGAAAACAAACGTATCCTACCATCCCAACCGCCTGATACGAATATTTTACGATCATTACGTAAACGTACAATATTACAACCATCATTGATAATTGATAATTCACATTTTAATGAAATTTCAAATTGTTTATTAATTGTAAAGATTTGTAATAAATTTGATGAATTTCCACATATACCACGACATTGTATTGGATCAAATGTTAATGATGTTATATATTCACGTAATTTTATATGGCCACATTGTTTATTTGTTTGTTCATAATCCCATAATATAATATCACCACTTTCATAACCACATAATATATAAAAATGATTATTGATATTAATTAATTGTAAACACATAACATGGCCGAATTTCTCATGTGGTATTAAATGTTTTATACGTTCCATTGTTACAATATTAACAATATCTAATGTTGAATTGTCTTGTGGTAGAATTAAATTATTATCAATTAATATACTACGACAAAAACCACCATTACAACGATATGTTTTATTTAATATATAATCAGTTGTATTATTACGTTGCCATAATTTCACTAAACCAGATTTCTCTTGTGTTATTAATTGATCACCATTTATCGAATGATGTATAGCTTGTATTGATTCACCCATTAATTGTTTATGTTGCAAACGATTTATCTACAATAGCAATATTTGGTTATCTGGGTAATTAAACATTTGTGTATTTATTGTTTAAAAATTGTATCACCTCTAAATTCCAAAAGTAAACGTAACCGGCTTCATTTGATGCTAACAATTGATTTGTATAATTGCCATTTGTTTCCGGAAAACAAACATTGTGAATATGGCCCATATCGCTTTTCAAACAAAATACCGGATCTGGTGGTAATACTGCCATTTCGTCTTATGGGTGCGTCGATTTTTCTGTTAATAAAAAATTCAGATTTTTAATGGGAAAATTCACACAACAACAACAACGACAACAACAACAACAACACAGAGACTAAGCGCCTTGCGACAGTTCAGATCGAGTCCCCAGAAAGAGTGGTAGTAGGGGATAAATCTGTAATTGTATGTACTTTTGTTAATATTTGACCTACCGTCATGAAATTTGGGATACAGCCTCAAATCACGTCCAGGAACAAATATAAACGGCAATTCCTTTGATACCTTTCTCAGTTACCCTTAAAAAAAGACCCTTTGTACTGACCAATAAGCGCACGTAAACGACTGGTTTGACATATAATCGACAGGGTTGCCAAGTAGGCAATTTAAAGTACATTAAATACATAAACGTAAACAAAAACAATCTGTATTAAAAAACAATTACCAATTATAAAAAAAAATGGTGATAAGTGGATGCAAGGGACTCTACGAAATCATAACTTTCTCAAATATTTCTTGCTGTATATTGTAAAATTGGAGATGTGTAGGTAACCTGCAAAACATACATCTAGGAGGTATACAATCACCAATACATGATCGACAGAGTTTGTCACAGAAGCGCATAAAATGGGACAATCCGTACATCCATCCATATGCATAAATATTTATGAAAGAACAAAGATGTAGAAGAGTGTGATCTAAAATTGGATGAGCCTACAAAAACAAGTCTACAATTGTTATGTTGATTCTGTACAAATGGATCTTGCAGTACTGGGAAGCAAATAACCATGTAATTTTCAAATTTCCCGCAGTTGCTAACAACGTTATCTATAATAGCAACAGTAAACAAATATTTAAGTTGGATACAGTTAGTCACTAGAAAATTAACAAGAATAGGTTTTAAAACAAATTCATCGATAAGTATTTATAATACTTTGACATTATAGATTTGAATTTATTTTAAATATTCATATAATTTGACAAATTTAACATTTATTTATTTAATATTTATCTAATAATTGTTGCAATTAGTGCATATAGGAAAAACAATTTTTAGTGACATTTGTTTATTAGTGATGGTTAAACAGAGGAAACCAATCGCAACGTTGCCATATTGTGGCGCTAAATTTAAATGTGGCCCATTTTAAGTTTTATCATTACTGATGCTGTAACGTAAACAAATTGGAAAAACTGCAAATTCAAAACAGTTATTAATAATCAATAATAAATAATAATCATAATGGTATTACTGAAATAAGTAGATTATAATTGACAATAAATCTTTCTGTGAATTGTACACAATATTTTCGTGTTGTTGTTATTAATAGTAATAAATAGAATTTTTGATTTTTACGATTACATTTATACCATGATATTGTTCTGATTAAATTCGTAAATGATTCGATCTAAAATAATTTTTGACATTAATTAATTTGTAATTAATTAAATATTTGTGTTTGTGATATAACATGGTTTTCAACAAGTTGACCACTAGCAATAGGAGCAGCAGCACCAAAAATTCCATTTATTAATAAAACAATAACTTTCCAATAAGTGCCTCTTTGGATATACTAAATATTTTGAAACAGAAACGAAATTAATTTATTACATATTTTTTTTAAGAAATATTAATACATTATCTGCCATTATTAAGCAACCGATCATCATAAAACCACCGGTTATAAATAATGGATAGAAATACGGTTGATTTTGTTGTAGTTTTCTTCTTAGAATTAAAACAATTTCCGTATAACGTTGTGAAGAAAATTTGAAATTCTGTTCAATCACAATTTGATGTCTTTTATTGTTTATTATCAAATGGTTATTGTTGAAATTTTCGTCAATAAAATTCTCGGTGTGTCGATTTAATAATAACAATTGAAATTTCATATGATACATCGTATAAATAAATTGATATGATGGTATAAACATCACATATATTACAAATATAATCATTGAACGTGCATACCAATTTGTATAAATTTTTGAAATTCGATAATCTTCAATTAGAATTTTTATGATTAAATAATCATCAATATCGTATTCATTTGGTATAATAAATAAACAATATAATGAGATTATTGCTAAGAAATTAAAAAATATATAGATTTTCAATAATTTACAATCATTTTGAATTTTATTTAATAAGCCACCGCCACAATAATCGATTGACCAAAATGTAAATTCTTCGAAATTCAACATTAAATGTGGTGCATATAATGCATGGAAAATCACATAAACCATCTAAAAACAATACAGAAATAATGATAATTTCAATTTACAAAAATACAGTAGTCGTCGTTTAATATGAACATGTTGTTTGTTGTAATTCGCATCAGTTCATTTATGTAAGTCAACTGTTAGCACCCGGATTCAAGCAAGTTACATTCTGATCTTAGATACTTATATTTAAACGCCGCCCACATCTATCGAACGATCACAAAGAAATGGGAACGAACAGAAATGTAAACATATTGTGGCAATGGCGTTGAACGCCCATCAGCTAGTTGTCGGTACTTCAAAGGAAATCAATCGTTCGCGTTCGATCGTGTTCCCATACTGTTGACTGGAAAAACGAATTTTTGTTTAGCGGAACACAAGCGCATGAAAGGTTATTCATCTACTTCAGTCTACGCATAACACTCCCATTCGTTCGTGTTTGGTTCCATTCCTATTCATTTCTTTGCAATCGCTGATGCGTTCTCCTACGTAGCCACCCCTTCGTGATCGATGAATAGATATGGATGGGTCTTCACACAAATTAATTAATTTCTACAGTGTCTCTAATAAACAGTGGAAGACTAGAAAATTTTATATACTTGACATTGTAGATAGAGTTGGAATTATTTGAGAAGAACATGTTGAGTCAACAAAATCTCTCATTGAATCTTGACCAGTGGCGTATCGCAAAACAGAATGATGAATGTTGCCTGCCGATCAGCTGCACCTACTTTTACACTCTGCACAACTTTATTGGCATGTTCTTCTTAAATAATTCCAACTCTACCAACTTTGTTAACAGAAGTAGTTATCCATATTTCATATTTCATATTAAAAGCGAAATTTATGTCAACTCAGTCGCGTGGCTAAAACTGTACGTGTAAATCCGGATATTACCCGAATGTCAGCTACCCAAGCCACTGTTATAGTTACGACATCCACATATTAATAAACTTTCTCATAATACATTTACAATCAATAAACAATTCTAGACTCATTTTTCAATTGTTTAAAAGAATTTTAATGAATGGATTGTTGTATGATCAGATTAAACGGCGAGCACTGTATTTGGACCCAACATCATCTATCTAGTATTCATTTACAAGAGCATATTTGCCATATAAACTGTTGTAAAGACTATTAGATGGCGATAGTTATATCCGATACGTTAAATGCAGCTTTCGACTTACATAGAAAAAAGTTGAAAAAAATGATAAATATTGTAGAAATATTGTTAATTTGAAATTGTAATAAAAATAATAGAAATGTATAGAAATAAAAATCATAACAATGATTAACATTAATAAATAAATAATTCGCACTAATTTCATTTGAAAAATATCTTTACAAATAAACCGTAAAAAATATAAACAATCATCTAGAAATGAAAAATTTAAAATAATTTTATAAATTAAATAATCTTGCAAACATTTTTTCGAATTACCTTTTTGTTGCATTTGTTTAATATTATTGGAATCCATCACTTTTACTTTCATCAAAATTCAAATCAAGACTAATTTCGAATTCAACGAATAATCCAAATCAAAACGAACTCTATTTAAATAATTAATTAAATTACTAAAACAATACAATTAAAAGTACATTAAAAGCTCATTGAAACTGTACTGGTTTTTCTTATATACATATATATATATATATATATATATATATATTATTTAATTAATTTCCAATACATTGTTTCTTTTTTGTTGGTATGAAAACCATCGAAAATTACCAATAATTAGTTGCGGGCCCATTTAAATAATCAATAATTTGGCGGGGAAATAGCGTCATCTATTCGAGTCTTCGTGTAGTTTTAAGCTCTGGAGCATGCGCTTATGGATCTTTTGAAGGCCTAAAAAAAGTTGAATTCTATATAAGTCTAACACAAAGATATGGTCGTCGGAGTGTTACAAGAAATGAAGGAATAACGTCAAATGTGCCTCTTTTCTGTACTCCATTTTCGGCACTGCTTCTTATATATTCATTCTGTTTCATTTTATCACGTAGTTTAAATATTAAACACAGCCTTTCTTGTGTATTAGACTATTTCAAGTATAATACCTGTTGGTTTCCCTGTTTTCAGTAGTATATATGAAATTTGATGTTTCTAGTTCTAAAAGACTAGAAATCCTAAGACATGTAGTTTTCCTAGTGGAAATGAATGTGGTTATTACATAACTGAGTCTGGCACACATGGTGAGAGTAGATATTTTTGCAATGAATATTTGCTATTCAACTACCCATCTTCTCTATATCGAATTTGAAAAGGTGCACGACATTTATTTCATTAATTTTTTCTACCTTTTCAAATGTTTGTAGATGAATTGGTCGAACCTGTATATGGTAAAAATTGAAGCTGTATGGGCAACTGGCAATACTTGCTGTCGTGGCGTATACAATCAGCAATACATGTTCGAGAAAGTTTATTTAGATACACCCATAAAATAAGACAATCTGGACATCCATATGCATAAGTATTTATAAAAGAACAGAGATGAAAAGTGCGATCTAAAATTTGCTGAGTCAACAATTGTTATGTTGATTCTGTACAAATAGATCTGGCAACACCGGAAAAAACTAACCATGTAATTTTCAAATGTGCCGCAGTTGCCATCAACGTCATCTATGATAACAACAGTAAACAAAAATTTAAGTTGTCGACAGTTAGTCACTAGAAAATTAACAAGATTAGGATTTATATAAAACAAATTCACCGGGTAAGTATTTATAATAATCTTAATAATTTAACATTAAATATTTTAATTTATTCTAAATATGAATCTTATAATTATTGCAATTAGTGAGAAAAATAATTGCGCTTGCGTAACCATAAATTGTTGACAGTTATGTACATGTCCTTATCGCTATACAAGTGCACTTCTTGTTCAATTTAATTCTCACACCAGTATTGTGAGGCGCTGACCTCGACCCATTTTTTAAAAAAAATCCCATAAGTATCCATGTATATATAATATATATATAGGGCCAATGAGAACAATGTCAAACAGAGAAAGGGAATGCACTTACTCGGATCTCTTATTATCACGGTCTTATAAACAGGTCTTGACACTCCTATTTTAAAAGTATAGGTATATAGCGTGAGTTCGTTATTGTAAGTAGTTCCTAATAAGCGGCGCAAATATCTAGGGAACGAGAATCAAAACAAAGATGATTATATGAAAAGATAAAGACAGGTATAAATAGTGATGTCAAATAAAATACATAACCTTGTTAATGGTAAATTATTGCATTCATCTTTTTCTAACTTACATTTTGATGTGAAACATCTATTGGCGCGGGTCAACCGGATTTTTGGCGTGGCGACGTTTGCGAGTGTAGCGACGGGCTGCCATTCGCAGCCAACTGCGTACCCCTCACCTCACTCGCGTCAACGGTGTTGTTTACTACGGTAAACATAACCTGTGTTTTACTTAGAACAAAAAAATTGTGTGCGTGTAAACTTTACGCGCGATTGAAGTAAAACTTTTTGACGTTTATGACATATCACTGAAACGATCAAACTATTTTATATTCTATATGAAATTCGTTAATACCACTACCACTTTTTGAAGAATATTCGTTCATTAATTAAATTCATTGTGAATCAAAAATTAAATTAAAGGTTAAATCATCCCATGTCAATCTACCCAAAATTCAAACCTGTTCTCCTATTCCTACAACCAACCAATAGCTTTCCTCATGTTGTAGTCACGAATGAGCATGCTGAAGAGCTATCATTTCCGAGTATTTATATGGGACACTTTAGAAAATTTAGGGATACAGTCAAAGTTACACCTTTCATGATGGCATCTAGTGAATTGCGGGGTAAGGATCGTCGAGGAGTCGATCCCTATCATTTGTTATATATGGCAGTAAAGATAATGAGACTGCGGGTTCGTGACTGTTTAACAATCGCGTTTAAACATGTCGGTACAAATACCAATATAACTAAGAAACAAGTTCAATCCGAAGAGTATATTCATAATTGCATAGAGTCCAATTTAGCTTTTCTACGGACGATACCAAATTCAGTTTGGTACTGGTCTTCAAGGAAAAAAGATTTATTTGCAATGATTCGGCAGCTAGGGAAACCAACTGCATTCATGACACTAAGCGCAAATGAAATAGAGTGGCCGGATTTAATAACATTGTTGCATAAATTAGCTGAAGGAAAAGGAAATATGCCAAATCTCATCGCATCAGAACTGAATTTTATCCAAAAAAGTTCATTAATTAACAACGATGCTGTTACATGTGCTATTTATTTTAACAAGTTAATTAATGTTATAATGACAATTTTACAATCAAAGAAGATCAGTCCATTTGGTAAGTTTAGGGTTATAAACTATTTTCTGAGGATTGAATTTCAACATCGTGGAAGTCCACACGCGCATATCCTTTTATGGCTTGATAATGCTCCCACAGATATATATATATATATATATATATATATATATATATATATATCCTGTCTTTTATGCATATTACTTATAAGAACACGATGTTTCACGTCTACCAGGCGTCCCGTGACGGCTCACTTTTTATCTATGTTCCGCTTTTCGTTCCCTAGACTGTTGCGCCATCACGTTTAACTTCAATAATACCCCCCACTCTAAGGTAGGCTCAAAACCTGTTTATAAGACCGTGCTCATTACTTTCCGTGTTCGCCGATCTAACATAGCAGTCATCATTCCATATTTATATAGTAGTTCAGTGAGTAGCGGTGGTTAAATAGAGGAAACCGATCGCAATGTTGCCATATTGTGGCCCTAAATTTAAATGCGGCCCATTTTAAGTTTTATTATTACTGATGCTGTAACGTAAACAAATTGGAAAAACTGCAAATTCAAAACAGTTATTAATAATCAATAATAAATAATAATCATAATGGTATTACTGAAATAAGTAGATTATAATTGACAATAAATCTTTCTGTGAATTGTACACAATATTTTCGTGTTGTTGTTATTAATAGTAATAAATAGAATTTTTGATTTTTACGATTACATTTATACCATGATATTGTTCTGATTAAATTCGTAAATGATTCGATCTAAAATAATTTTTGACATTAATTAATTTGTAATTAATTAAATATTTGTGTTTGTGATATAACATGGTTTTCAACAAGTTGACCACTAGCAATAGGAGCAGCAGCACCAAAACTTCCATTTATTAATAAAACAATAACTTTCCAATAAGTGCCTCTTTGGATATACTAAATATTTTGAAACAGAAACGAAATTAATTTATTACATATTTTTTTTAAGAAATATTAATACATTATCTGCCATTATTAAGCAACCGATCATCATAAAACCACCGGTTATAAATAATGGATAGAAATACGGTTGATTTTGTTGTAGTTTTCTTCTTAGAATTAAAACAATTTCCGTATAACGTTGTGAAGAAAATTTGAAATTCTGTTCAATCACAATTTGATGTCTTTTATTGTTTATTATCAAATGGTTATTGTTGAAATTTTCGTCAATAAAATTCTCGGTGTGTCGATTTAATAATAACAATTGAAATTTTGTATGATACGTCGAATAAATAAATTGATATGAAGGTATAAACATCACATATATTACAAATATAACCATTGAACGTGCATACCAATTTGTATAAATTTTTGAAATTCGATAATCTTCAATTAGAATTTTTATGATTAAATAATCATCAATATCGTATTCATTTGGTATAATAAATAAACAATATAATGAGATTATTGCTAAGAAATTAAAAAATATATAGATTTTCAATAATTTACAATCATTTTGAATTTTATTTAATAAGCCACCGCCACAATAATCGATTGACCAAAATGTAAATTCTTCGAAATTCAACATTAAATGTGGTGCATATAATGCATGGAAAATCACATAAACCATCTAAAAACAATACAGAAATAATGATAATTTCAATTTACAAAAATACAGTAGTCGCCGTTTAATATGAACGTGTTGTTTATTGTAATTCACATCACTTCATTTATGTAAGTCAACTGTTAGCACCCGGATTCAGGCAAGTTATATTCTGATCTTAGATACTTATATTTAAACGCCGCCCACATCTATCGAACGATCACAAAGAAATGGGAACGAACAGAAATGTAAACATATTGTGGACGGCAATGCGAACGCAATCGAATGGGAACGAAGACCAAGGAATGGCGTTGAACGCCCATCAGCTGGTTGTCGGTACTTCAAAGGAAATCAATCGTTCGCGTTCGATCGTGTTCCCATACTGTTGACTGGAAAATTCGTGTTTGGTCCCATTCCTATTCATTTTTTGGCAATCGTTGATGCGTTCTCCTACGTACCCATCCCTTCGTGATCGATCGATGGATGGGGCTTCACACAAATTAGTTAATTTCTACAGTGTCTCTAACAAACAGTGGAAGACTAGAAAATTTTATATACTTGACATTGTAGATAGAGTTGGAATTATTTAGAAGAACATGTTGAGTCATCAAAATCTCTCATTGAATCTTGACCAGTGGCGTATCACAAAACAGAATGATGAATGTTGCCTGCCGATCAGCTGCGCCTACTTTTACACTCTGCACAACTTTATTGGCATGTTCTTCTTAAATAATTCCAACTCTACCAACTTTGTTAACAGAGGTAGTTATCCAGATTTCATATTTCTTTTAAAAGCGAAATTACTGTCAACTCAGTCGCGCGGCTAAAACTGTACGTGTAAATCCGGATATTACCCGAATGTCAGCTACCTAAGCAACTGTTATAGTTACGACATCTACATATTAATCAACTTTCTCATAATACATTTACAATCAATAAACAATTTTAGACTCATTTTTCAATTGTTTAAAAGAATTTTAATGAATGGATTGTTGTATGATCAGATTAAACGGCGAGCACTGTATTTGGACCCAACATCATCTATCTAGTATTCATTTACAAGAGCATATTTGCCATATAAACTGTTGTAAAGACTACTAGATGGCGATAGTCATATCCGATACGTTAAATGTAGCGGTCTACTTACATAGAATAAAGTTGAAAAAAATGGTAAATATTGTAGAAATATTGTTAATTTGAAATTGTAATAAAAATAATAGAAATGTATAGAAATAAAAATCATAACAATGATTAACATTAATAAATAAATAATTCGCACTAATTTCATTTGAAAAATATCTTTACAAATAAACCGTAAAAAATATAAACAATCATCTAGAAATAAAAAATTTAAAATAATTTAATGAATTAAATAATCTTACAAACAACTTTTTCGAATTACCTTTTTGCTGCATTTGTTTAATATTATTGGAATCCATCACTTTTACTTTCATCAAAATTCAAATCAAGACTAATTTCGAATTCAACGAATAATCCAAATCAAAACGAACTCTATTTAAATAATTAATTAAATTACTAAAACAATACAATTAAAAGTACATTATAAGTTCATGGAAACTATACTGATTTTCTATATATATATATATATATATATATATATATATATATATTTCTTATTTCTCTAGGTAACTTTTCTTCGTCTTTTTCTCATAGTTTCGGATTGACATCGAAGACTGTCTTTTGTAGCCTGTTATCTTCCATTCTTGATAAATGTTTTTCTTCTTTCAATATGATCTTCATGAACTGCAGTTGATTTCTTATCATTTTTCTTAGCTTTTTCCTGGTCCAATTCCATATACTTTACTAATCTCTATGTTAACCAGAGAAATATAATCTATAAAATGTCGTCGTATGACTTTTTCCAAGTTATCTGTTATAAGAGATTATGGGTGACACGTTATAAAATTAGTCAAAATTTGGAACCATTATAAAATACATCATATTTTGTGTTTTTGGTACATTAAGATAAATTTCTTATGTATCCTAGTACTTGTTTATTTCGACTTTAAAATACGAATCTTTAAACTTTATGTCTCTTATCTGAACAATACGCACATTACAATAGTCTAGTGATCTGTGGAAAGAGAGCAAAACTATTAGTTTGTATAAACAAGTGCCATTCTTGGCCACGTTTTGACGTGATAGTCCTTCGTCTTATCTAGTCGAGTGCTTCTCTAACCAGACGATTGGAATGTTCGGAAATTCTGCAGAGAATGCTTTAGTCGCAAATCGTGAAGATGATACTCCTTCACAATTGGCATCTCAGCCTCTTTGTGGAGCTGTGTGTTTCTAATTTTCATACTTTCCTCACCCCTTAGGAACAAAAAACGAGTTCAAAAACTGTATTCAAAGTATTGTTGCAAGGGAATGGACTTTGATAAGAACTTATAAAGGAAGAAAAATTAAACAATACTTACAATCATTATAAGGCTATAGTGTAAAGTGAGGCGCACACTTGTCTCCTCTTAATTTTCGACTGTCGTCATTCGTCTTTAATACCTTTTTCGCCATACACGATCCGGAAATCATTGAGGAACAACTGCAGTTCTGGCATTCCGGCCTTCAGTTCGCTAGTGGAGGCAATGACCACGACTGAAGATAGATTGGCTCGGAATAGTCCGAGACTGTTCAGTTATTCCTTCCTAATCGCTTCTCAACAGGCCGTCTGAACAATCCGCCAAAACTGCACAGTTTTCGACCATACACTCTTCGGAACATCGGAAGAACTGGAGCTTGAGTAGGGCTAATGGATCTACCATTACTAGAAGAGAAGCACCACTACTAGAGTGCCGTGATGGATCCGAACGGTATATAATAATTTACATTGTCTGATATAATAGTTTAATCCTAATGGTGTTGAACTGGACCGCTCACGCGTGCGCAAATACGCAAATATCATTTACTATAGGATACTGTATATTATTTGCGCATGCGTGAGAGATTCAGTTCATCACCATTAGGATCACTTCAAACCACGCAACAGGGCCCTTACGCTGCCCAAAGGAGGAATGAAATTTATCTTGTATATCAGAATTTTTCCAGCAACAACAAAACAACAATAATATTCTAATGTTATGAGTCTGAAGGTTGGATAGAAATTGCCACTAAACAAAAATCTAAAAAATTATTAGATTTCAATGAGTTACGTATGAATTAATTAAAATCCAATGTATCCTTATAAAATGCGATCATTTACAATTTGTGAATAATTGGTATGTTTCTGAATTGCTCAGGACACGTGGCCAAAGTACGTCAAAATAAACAGATGGCAATGCGTTTAACGTTTTTTAAAGGCGCTCTTCCCCTTAAATTGCCAAGGTGAATGCAAATTCTCGGCTTAGCATCGTTTGAGGCAAGGTCAGCCCACAAACTGTTCTAAGCGACGGAAGATGAACTCACCCTAAGGCTGATCAATTGAGTTCGAATTTTGGCTTCCTAGAAGAAGCCGTGACGTCACCGCAGTGTATTTCAGTTGAAGTGACCGGCACACACATAAACAGGTCGATTTCACAACGAATATAGAGAATATTCTGTTGAAATAGTGGTCATACAATCAGCCACGTGTACCATCGATATGACCTCGCTTAGTCACAACGTAAACTTCTCAAGAAAATGTTTTTGTATGAGTCTGTTAAAAATTGTTATTTTAAATGATTTGGATAGTGTCCAACGCACAGACACTTTTTTTCGCACGAGCAGGAGGGAAAATCTTCATAGACACTGCTCGACCAGTGTCGATCGGTAGTGCCGGATTCCTACCGGCTAAAAACCCCTCCTCGTGCCACCACGCTCCTCCCCGTTCACACTACACATTCATCCTTATCTTACTTTCGTCCATGACCTTCGCTCCGAACGAGCCGACCAACCGGCACCGGCTTAGCAGTGCCCCCCCCCATAATATTACAACAAAAACGTGCGTCCCCCATCACACTGTGGGTAGCCTCGCGGCGGCGCGGCCAGCCGGCACAAACCACCCCACGACCCGACCAAGAACTTACGTCCACAAGTGTCCATCCCTTTCATCCTTCTCCTTTCTCCTCATCATTCTTCTAATCATGTTCGTCAGCACACATCAGTCGCTCTCACTGCGGAGTATGATGCTCTCAGTAGTCAGACACTCTCCCACCTTGCATTCAACTTCCATCCGCAATCTCTCCCATCTAGCACACTCGAAGACGGAATGCTACGCAGTGTCCTCATCCGCACCACAGTACCCACAGTGCTCATCCACCAGTTTCCACCAGGTACGACCCAAAGCATCCATGCCCCGTAAGCACCTGGGTGAGGTGATAATCCACCTCCCCGTGCCCACGGTTGACCCATTCGGCTAGGGTCGGAATAAGTCGCCTGATCCAGGCTCGTTTCTCTGACCCGTCCCACCTCTCCTGCCAACATACAGACACTGATCAGACAACACCTGACAACAGAGTAAACTCCTCAAAACAAAATGTTTTGTTGTGAAACATTTTTGCTCAATCCGTCTACGTTCAACCTTAGTACTTTAGACGTACCAGGGAACAGTCAATAAAGAAGTAGAACTCTAGGTTTTTAGTGGAAAACGGCCGCCATTATTTTGATTGTGGACAAGGATAGCTAGATAGCCGAGTTGAGGAATACAAACATCTCGCCTATTCAGTATATTGTACTACTGTTTATGATACATTGAATTATTACGTCATCAACGTACCCACACTAGATATATTGGGCGCTATAAAATTGAAAGCAAAACTCAATGCCAATTTGAATCTCGCGCTAAGCCGCCATTATTCTGGCTGTTGACAAGGCCAGATCCAATATTCGTTCGAAAACAAAGGAAATGCCCAGGAATTCCACATCTTTATTAACTGATCCCTGCAACCAATATAAAGTAAATATCCCTAAATTGAATAGGTGTACCAACATTAAAAATTTGACAGAGAAATTGTTGTGTAACCTTCAAATAATTTTCGTTTACAAAAAGTATAAAAATAAAAAGGAAATACCTAAAAAAATTAAAATAATGGGAATTATTTTTAAATAAACAATATTCAACAATTATAAATAATGAATTTACAAACATTATTTCAAGATTTCAATCCCAGGTTTGTTTCGATTTACTATTGTTATTTTCATTTTCTATTGTTGTTTGTTTGTTTGTCTTTTTAGTAAATTTGTGGTGCACACATGTCTTTTAGTCTTCACAGCATTATTTGCAATCCGTTTAGATCATTATATAACATGGTCATATTGGTGTGTATTCACACCAATATGGATATGGAAGTTTTTAGTGATTAGTGGGGCAACGGTTGGTAGTTATGTATGGTGGCGGTATCCACATTTCCGGTATATCCTTATCGATAAAATAATTGTCCAGATAAACAGAACCGTATACTTATGCGGAGGCAGCCTGCCTTAAATCTACGTTCTGCAGAATTTGCTAGCATTATGCGTACAATTCGTGCTTGCATACTGCTGGCGGTGTAAAACTAGCAAAAGACAAAAAGGAACAATAACAACAATCCGAGCACTAAACGAGCCCAAATGGAGCCTATGAACGTCTCCATTTATATTGTTCGAATTCACTCTAAGTCTAATACAGAAGCAATACGAAATCTGCTTACAGATCTAAGACAGGCTGTAGCCGTAGAAGTATAGGGTTCTGTCAGCAAAGCTTGCTCATGATTAATTTCCAACCATTTTGTTGGTGTTTTTCTTATTGTAGATTGGAAGGTGAAGCTTATATCCATTACAAATCAATGTTAATATCATTAGCACTACATTTAATATTATTAATGTTCGAATTACTTGTATGTGATAAATTGGAATCAGAAAGGCATTTATGGGTTTTAGTATTTATACCATTGATTTTTATATCTGTTGTTAGTATTGCTGTTTGTATATGGGCTGTAAAACATGATCGTTCGTTTGAGGTCTCTTTTGTTTTCTTATCTTATTATTATCAACAAATTAATTGTTTTTATATTGTTTGTAGTTGGAATTATTTTGTGCTGTGAATGTATTACAATTCATCTTTTTGGCATTAAGATTAGATCATTTAATAACATGGTCATGGGAAGTTGTATTTGTACCATTATGGATTGTTATGTGTTTATCATTGGTAAATTATTATTGAATTTAATTATTTTTTTTTACAAAAAAAAACAATTTCTTCTTTTTTGCTAAATTATTTATATGAAATAAGTTGAAGGTTGGTGTATTGTATACAATAATATTTGCTGCAATTTTATTACGTACACCGGACGTTAATTTACAACAAAAACGACAAAGTATAACATCAGCATTAGGTTATACATTTTTAGTTATACCGATTTTAATATTTCAAGTAATATATATTTTATTAATTAATAATTTTTTTATTGAATTAATTTCCAAATTTGTGATTTAATTAATTTTATAATTTTTTTTAGGTATTATTAGCGAACAAATTAGATGATGATTTAGATGTTAGTTATACAGCTGTGGCTAGTCCGTTATTTGTGTCATTTATAACATTAATATTGATGTCGTTTAGTGCCAAAGGAGGGAATAAATGTATTAATTTTGTTGTTGTTTGGTAATAATTGTGTTTTTATTTGCCGTTTATCTGTTTGAAGGGTGGTTTGGTATGAGGAAAGATTTTTGTTCATTTATCTTGGATGCGTGTCCATTATTACAAGAATATGCCAATATTGCCTATCATAGTGAACGTCGAACAAATGGTGTTGAATTAGAACAACAACAACAACAAAATGAGAAAAATGATTCAACAAGCACAACAACGCCAAAAAAAGCCGATTTATTAAAACCAATACTACCAATTATATCAATTGATATGCCTGATTGATGATATTCAATGGTGCTTCCTTTACAATTCTATTTTGTAATTAATTAATTTATTAATTAATTAATTAATTAATTAATTTTACGAATGTCTGCGGTATGCGAGTTGTGTATGACTGTTTGTGTGTGTGTGTGTGTGTCTTTTTTTTGATATAAGTGATATTTTATGGTTGAAATTTTGAATAAAACTCGAAAAAAAACTGGTGTTTAAATGAATCATTTCCATGTTGTAATTTTTAATAAGTGCATCAATAGATTAATTTAAAAAAATAGAACAATATTCGATAATAATATAATTCCCCTCTAATAATAATTGTAATAAGTCGTTTTTATTTCTAATTTAATATATGTATTTTTTTAAGTCATTTTTAAGCTGGACTTGAATCATCAGGTAAATCAGCTGTACGATTCTCAATTATATCATCGTCATTATGTCGTTGATATTTCAAATGATGGTAGCTTGAACGTAATTTCATCAAAATATCTCTACCTGATATGTTATTATAAAGACACATTCCAAATATTAACGCAATAAAACCCAATAACTACAAAATAATGTTGTTAATATACAAATTATTAGTTTAAAGATAATAAACATTTGTGCACTCGGCGACCAAATAAATAGCAAAATTCTCAGTAGACATTAATTAACAAACATTATGGTTTTTGAGTTGTTGGTTGAACAAAATTTTGTGGTCGCGTCATTGAGTGCGTTAAAGGGCCTCTAAAAACCTAAAAATGAACGCTCAGTAGTTAGCACCGTACGTAATCTTTGAATACCTCATACATTTACATTTATCGCACTGCAATCGCGTGAGGAGAATATTGTTCGATGAAGAAAAAAAAATTAAATGCGATACGGTTGCAATTGCGGCTTACTCTCAAAACTGTATTACCGAGCGACCCCAATCCCACAGAAGACGTTCGCAAGGTACAGTAATGATGGTGGTAGAGGCGCTTCAAAAGGCCCTCGACCTGCGGCTCTACACAGGGTAAAGCAGCCTTGCCTAGAAAAGGGCCGAATTATGAAGAGCCGTTCCGTAGGGGGGTAACATTTTCAACATTTGTTAGAGCAGAGATTTGCAAGACTCAATTTACTTTGCTTGTTTGTTACCGAACATCTGACCAAGGATGATGATTTGAAGAGATTGTTGAGTGGTTGAAACTGCGTGCGGCTCAGATAGTTTGGTCGTGGCACCTACCCTTGCATAAGCAAGCCTCTACCTAAAGCCTGAAGGGAAGGTCTGGCGTTACTGGTCGAGCACGTTTGAGGCCCCCCGAGAAACCAGAGTGATCGCTAGCTTGGAGGGAAGCAGTGTGCTCGGACCTCTATATAAATATATTTCTATTTCTATTGAAATTCATCGAGTACGGTGCTTACTAACTAATGAGCGTTCATATTAAAACTCACTTGTAACCATTGAAATTGTTCACCCATAAATAATAAACTAACAATCCATATCAATATAGTACGTACACTATCTAAGACCATGCGTGTAGTAGCTGATATTTCTTTTGTTACACTAATACCAGCAAAATTAAAGAATGCAATCGATATAATTGTACCAAATAATGCAATAATTAATTGCCAATTATTTCGAATTTGTATAAATGCATCAATTGTATCTTCTAATGAACCATTTGAATTATTTGTAAATGGTCTACCAGCATGTATATAATAAAATGGTATTTGTAAGAAGCTTAATATAATAAAACCAAATAAACCTTCCCAACCAATTGCTTGTAATGGTGGTATATCTAAACTAGTCACATATTTCTCTTCATATACCATTTGTGTGGCTGTTATAATTTGTGCAATAATAATTAACAAATCACCAGTTATAATATCATTACGTCCATGTGAATCATCATTATTTGTTGATTTTAATAAGAAATCGGATAAACCAACAATTGTTAAACCGATCCCAACAAAACAAATACCAAACCATTCACGTTTCTTTATAAATCGTTCTAAGAAACCAACAGTTAACAGTGCCACAAACACAATAACAGAACCTAATCAATCATACATAAATATCAATACAATCAAGCAGATCAACATTTAGAAAATATACCTCGAAACATTTGAAAACTCGATGCATACGTTAGATTTAAACCGATGTACATAATTGAAGTTGCTGTCATATCGCACATTGCTGGAAATAATAGAATAAATGGACTAAAATTACGATTACCTCTAGTCAGTTCTTTCGCATCCTCTGTACCATCCTGTAATCATTGTTGTTTTTTTTTGTTTTGTTTCAATACTGTCAACAATTAGAAATTTACAACAAACTTACAGCTCGTAAACTATAGATTTTATATAAAATTTTGAATACCACTAAACACAAAAATTCACCCAAGAACATAGATGTTGCTTGAAAGAATGGATGATCGAATGGTCGTTTTTTACCATCTTTACCAACAGATTCAATACCATCAGCCCATCTAGAAACAAATGAATTATGTACAAAACAGAAAAAAACGAAATTATAACCTTAATGTTTTACTTGGTACTTAATGTATTTATACTACCAGTAATTACCATTACCAATGCCAATAATAATTGATAATTCGTCCATGCCATTGTTTAACGTTTATTTATAATTATTTTTGTTATTATTATTATTAAAGAAGAAAATTAACAGCCATCTAGATTTTGTTTTTGTTGGCAACTGTCGAATTATTTTTGACAGCAACAAATTCACTATATATAGCTCCAACAACATAAAATTTTGTCAAATTTCGATATTTACCTATACACTTATTGGAAAATTAACGAAACTCTACGATAATTTCCAATCAATTATTTCGTTTCTATATAAATTCGTTTATATTAATTAATCTATCAATATTCGCAACTTTCAACTAAATGTAGCTCAACTAATGATTATTCATTGCAGATTACTTTTGGACTCCATACAAAAGTCCAATTTTCGTCATGATTTGTTGTTTAAATAATAACAAACATAAATAATATTGATGTAATAAGGATATACTTACATAAAAGTGGAAATTTTTAACAGTTTTCCATCAATGTCTAAATACAGCTCCTGTTAAATTTGTTCGATTATATCGAACATCCCATCATGATGCACCCCCTTTTCGGAAAAAACAAATAAAGTGTTATAATTACATTCGAATCAAGATAAGTCATCGCTGTCAACATACTGGGCATACCAAAAATTATCGCAAACTTAATCCTAAGTGCTACACAAGCCAAAACAACCTCAACCCAAAAGAAGACCTACGCAAAGCAAATCCATCCCCACTACTTATTGACCATAATTTTTTTAACAATCGTTCGAAAGGGCCCTCGAACTACGATTCTTCTTGTGGTGGAGGCAGCCCCATCAATAAGAATACCTTACCGGTTTGGGTTTAGCAAGCCCACGGACCGGCCCACCAATGCTGAGAATTGCATGAATCAACTGGTAGCGGCTAGAGATTCACGAAGCACCAAACCAGTGAAGCTGATGAAATTGGTACCATGGGAGTCGATGGAATAATGTCCGGATGTGGTTTTTAAGTAGGTTTCGTGGTGGTGGTGGTGGTTGAGACTCGCGCGAATTAGAGAGGGTTGGTGCAGCAACTGCTCTAGGCGGGCGAGCTACGCAGATACGATGCTGTCTGTCAGAGGTATAGATAGGCCCTACGAGCCTACAGCTCTGAGAGGAATTGGTAGCTAGAGCCTTTGACAAGGTCGGATATTCTCTGAGTTAAATATATAGAATATTGAAATACATTGGGTACGGTGCTGGAATAAATGGACTAAAAAATTACGATTACCTCTAGTCAGTTGATTTGCATCCTCTGTACCATCCTATGATTGTTTTTTTTTTGTTTTATTTCAATATTGTTAACAATTAGAAATTTGCAACAAACTTACCATCTTTACCAACAGATTCAATACCTTCAGCCCATCTGAAAACAAATGAATTAGAAACATTTGAAAACGATAGAATAAAATTTTACTTGGCATTTAATGTATTTATACTACCAGTAATTACCATTATGCATACTAATAATAATTAATTCATGCCATTGTTTAACATTTATTTGAAATTGATTTAATTTAATTCTATTTATTTTTACAGAAGAAAATTAATAGCTATCTAAATTTTGATTTTGGCGGCAACTGTCGAATTTTTTTGACAGCAACCACTTGACTAAACGTAGCTAAACTACACCTGATCAATTAGGCATAATTACCTTTCGATTTCATAGCAAAAGTCCACATTTCTCGTCATAATATGTTGTTAAAATTAATTACAATAATAAATAATATTGATGCAATAAGATACATACTTACATGATGAATGTCTAAATGCAGCTTCGCTTTAAATTCTTGAATTATATCGAATGTCCCATCCAATTGTACCCCTGTTTCGAAAATCATCTGATTTATTGAACTCTTTGTGTAATTAGTATTATAATTTTTTTTGGTTGTATTTTATTATTTTTTTCGGTGCCCTTCTTATGTAAATATAGTAAAATATACAAATACATCGACATTGTTTTTTTTCCTTTTCTATCATTGTCTAACTACTATACCGTTTTCTTTTGCTTTTTTCAGTTTTCTAAAATTTTTTATCATATTGTTTTATGCATGTAAGTATTTTTTTTTGTTCGTTTTTAATAAAGAAAAGGGCACCAACTTTTTTTCTTACCATTAACATCTTATTATTATTATTATAAACATTATGTTTTAGCTTGTTCTGAAAACCTGATTTTTTTTTATAGAAATTTATCATTATTTTCATCAATAATTTATAATAATTCCAATGATAATTGGAGACAATTTCAAAAGAAAAAAAACAAAAAAACCCCGAAAAAATCAGATTTCCAATTTACAAATATTTCAAGCAGCAAAACAAAGAAATTAATCAATTAATTAAAAAATAAGAGCGAAAAAAAAAACGAAAATAATTAACTCAATCATTATACAAATGTAAACTTGTACCATTTCTTATTTTTTTTCATATTGTTTTTTACCCAAAAAAAAACGTTTATATTTCTTTTATACAAAGAATAATACAATAGAATAAGAATAGAAAATAATAATAATAATAATAATAATTAAAAAAAATAGATTTGTTTTAAACAAAAAAAAAAATTATTAAATTAAATAAAATTTAAAATAAAAAAGAAAACTATCGTCTCCATGAACGATCTTCATTCTCCTCCTCTTCTTCTTCATCATCTTGTAATAAAGCTTCTTCGGAAATTTCTGGACCAATTAACTAAATATTGTCAAAAAATAGAGAGAGAGAGAGAGAGAGAGAGAGAGAGAGGGCGGGGAGGGAGGGAGAAAGAAAGAGGCTTAAATTTGTATTCTAAAATAAATCATTTATACAAATATAACTTACATCCTCTTCAATATCACCACCTTGTAAATGTTGTTCAATTAATTGATCTTCATCAATTTCACTAAGTGGCATTTTACGTGAATTTGAACGTTTTATTGTTACACATTCATCTTGCTGTTGTTCTCCTTCTGGATTTTGTTGTTCATCATGTTGTTGTTGTTGTTGTGAATCTTCTGTTGATGTTGTTGTTGCACTAGTAGTTGTTGTTTGATTGTGATGTGATGTACTCCAAGTTATCGATAAAGTTCGATCCTAAAATCAAATTAGTATCTGGGGGATAATGCAAAACCAATGTAAAACGTAGGTACTATCAGGGTCACCCTAACCACAGGGCCCTGGGGCACCAATTTGGCTTGCACACAAATCAGTTTGACGATTGGAGACCAGAAATTTATATTTTTATTGATTACCGCGATCCTAATTCCTCTCCCGTGTATTTTATTATAAAGAGGGGCGCATTATAGTTAGTAACCTACAGGAGCTAAATATCTTAGGGCGGCCCTTGATACTATCTAGTGATCACGTAAGACCAATGATTAATTAGATTCAAAAATGGTTACAAATGGGATAATCACAATAAAATATTATCTCAAAATCGATATTATCTACTACCAGAACTAGCATCATTTGTTAGTAGTCAACAAGAGAGCTCCTCTTCTTATAATGTTAAAAAGGCGACAATTCCACTAATATTCCTACATGAAGAACTCAAAGACAAGATAGTGATAAACAATATAAAAAAATTAACCACCATAATTAACACAAGTAAATCACTAAAAATCAACTTAACTTCTGAAGACGATTACGGAAAAGTAAAGCATTGTATGTAGCACTCAAAAAAATGTTCCCCAATCACTAATTAAGCGAATTTACAAAGTAAACAAGCAAATTGGAAAGTGTTATAATTACAGTAGCATCAAGACGAGTCATCGCTGTCAATAAATATACCAAAAATTATCGTAAACTTGATCCAAAGTGCTACACTGACAGCAATAAAAAAAAAACAAGGAAGATCCACCAAGTTGCCTAAAACCCTCAAAGCGATCTTTTATAAAAACCGATTGCTGTATCTAGTTCTGCAAATTGTAAAGCCATGTTCATATCTAACGAACGAATGCAACTGAAAGCAAATACAAACACTGTGTGGACGACGAAACAAATGCAATCGAATGCGAACAAAAACAGTTGTAGGTAATTCAAAAGAAACTATTCGTTTGCATTTGTTCGCGTTTATGTAGAGTGGCCGAAAAATGCAAATGTTCTTTAAGTGGAACATACGTGAAGACAAGGACATTCATCTTCATCGAACATGTAGTCGGTACTTTAAAGGAAACTAATTCTTTTTTCCAATATCCCGACTTCTTTGCCCAATCTGTATATATTCGATAATCGATAATCGGGTTGTCTTCGCACAACATTTGAAACTTACACAATATCAATGGGGGGCTTTTCACACTTCATTTAGAATGTGCAAAATCAAAGTGTACACAAAAAAAAATGGCTTTTCCATACAGAAATCCGATTATGACAATATTTTTTAGCTACATAATCTTCTAAAGGGTCACCCCACGATAAATTTTAAGATAAAACTTACAATTCTGGTCTTGAGGAATGTCTAAATGAATTCTCCTCCACACACACACAAAGCACACACAGACTCCGATAAATCTGGTGAGAAAATTGTAAAGTTCCGACTCTTATCCATATTGTATTGAAAAACTGATCCGATCTGACGAAACGCCCCACACACGATTCGATTGGTAAGAACGATGCTAGGAAGCTTGGAAAAAAGGGAAGAGTAGCTGCCCTTGTTTTTGCACTTTTTTTTTGCATAAGCACGTATACATGTCTGGTAAAAATCTACGCCACATAGGCGAAAAGATCCGCACTACTCTTCCTTATAGATAAAGTGAGATAGAATAGATAGGGCGTTAAAGTAGGAGTTTTTTCCATTTGATCGTCCCACTGTTATCATCAGTGTGATAATTTCACGCCGCTAAGTTCCACAAATACTGTTGTTTTTATGAAATAGATCGACAACTGTAGCGACGAGCATTTGACATCTTTGTCTTATTTAAGGTGATTTTAGAGACCTCGGACTATGCCACATAGCGGCTTTGAATAGGTCAGACAAAGATTGAAATATTTCCAATAAAATTACAATACTACTCAGATTATTATTTTTGTTTAAGTAGTAAAACATATCAACTGTTAAAACAGATAGCACATCGGTTAAGAGTTGGGAATCTATTGCAGAAATCTCGAGTTCGAATATTGTTCTCGACGTCAACACTTTTTTCTTTTTTTAATTCCTTTTTTCAATAATAATCATTATGAAATGTAAGTGCCCTTTAGCTATCGATATTAACATAATACCAAGAGTGTACAGAACAAAATGATCTTCCATCTGAAATTTATTTACACGCGACTTGTTTCGGTCGTCAGGCCATCTCCAACTAAATAATACAAAAACAAAAGTTCTACATAAAACATTAAATAATCATTTTCTTTTAAAATTACAAATAAAACAAATAATTGTTAAATACAATTAAATTAATAAATTAATAAATAAAAGCAAATTAATTTACCATGTTAATAAATAATAATAAATAATAAATATAGATAAATAAAAACAAAAACCTTTAGACATCATCGCAAATAATGTTCAAATCTTAATATCGATAGCTAAAGGGCACTTACATTTCATAATGATTATTATTGAAAAAAAGAATTAAAAAAAAGAAAAAAGTATTGTTGTCGAGAACAACAGTTGAACTCGAGACTTCTGCAATAGAATGCAACCTCTTAACCGCTGTGCTATCTGTTTCAACATTTAATATGTTTTACTACTTAAACAAAAATAATAATCTGAGTAGTATTGTAATTTTATTGGAAATATTTCAATCTTTGTCTGATCTATGGAAAGGCGCTATGTGGCATAGTCCCAGGTCTCTAAAATCACCTTAAATAAGACAAAGATGTCAGATGTTTGTTGCTACAGTTGTCGATCTATTTCATAAAAATAACAGGATTTGTGGAACTTAGCGGCGTGAAATTATCACACTGATGATAACAGTGGGACGGTCAAATGGAAAAACTGTCCTACTTTAACGCCCTATCTATTCTATCTCACTTTATCTATAAGGAAGAGTAGTGCGGGTCTTTTCGCCTATGTGGCGTAGATTTTTACCAGACATGTATATTTATATAGGGGCCTACAAACACCCAGCTTTCCCCGGAGCATGCGAACACCCTGGATTCCCCGGACCTGTCGAATCTCTCGGCCACCCTGTCTATACATTGCCGAACTGTACAGTTTTATCTCAAGATATATCGAAGTGTGTAAATGTGAGGACTCTAAAACGTACTCACTATTTAACTGTTAGAATTTGAAACATTCCCCTTTATATAAATTAATTAATAATTGAAAATTGTGCAAAAATACCTGAAAATGTTTGCCTTTTAATAGTGCCATTTCAGCTTCTTTACGTGTTTTATAATTGAACGTAATACTAGGTAATGTTAAATCAGTTGTATAATCAATAATTTCACCAAAACTCTATAAATAATTACATTTAATAATTAATTAATCGAAAATTGTTAATTAAAAAATAATAATAAACATACTTGAAAATGACTTAAGACACTATCTTGTTCATCTGATTCATAACCAGATACCAATAATCTAGTTGGACGATGATCGACTGTATGTTTTTGAAAAGCTTTATTGACACTTTTCAAATTACTTTTAACACCTGTAAAATTGAAAAAAAATTAATCAAGAAAAATGTTTAAATACCATTAAAATATTTGATTATATTTATAATTACCACTATTATTATCAATTAAATTATTTTTTGTTAATAAATGACGATTTAGAATTGGATTAAAACGACGACTTGCACGATTACCACCACCACGCCCTCTAACTGTTGTTGGTGTTGTTAAGATTGTTGTTGTTGTTGTTGTTGTTAATCCAGCTTTAGCACGTAATTCAATAATTTTCTTTTGTATTTCAGATGTATCAGCACCTTCTTGTTGTTTTGTTATTAAATCTAATTCAGCATCTAACATTTCACGTTGTACATCTTCTTTTTTCTTAATACAACAATCGGTTGTTGTTGTTGTTGTGTTGTTTTAACAATTAATACAGATTGTAATAAATCTTTTTTTGTATCTTCAATAGATTCTTGTGTTTTTTTAATTGTTTCCATTATAATATCACGTTGTGGTCCTAATGGTAATTTTTCCATTTTCTCAATTAATACTTTCTGTTGTACTAATTGTTTTTCTAATAATTCTTGTTTACGTTTACGTAAACTATTTTTCATTTTTAATACTTCTTTACGTTGTTCATCTTGATTTTTTTTTAATTTCTCTTTCACAGCTAATAATTCTTGATTTTTTTTAATTGCAGCAGCTTGTTGTGCTTTATCATCTTTATTATTATTGATTGTTTTTAAATTATCACCTGTTGTTATATTATCATCATCAACATTATTATTATTATTATTGTTGTTGTTTTCAGCATTTTCATCATTGATTTTTGTTGTAGTTAACATTGCATCATTATTACGTGATTGTACTAAATTCAATACTTTATTTGTATTTGGTGGTACAATTGTTGGTATACCTAAACGTTCTTTTACAGAACGTAATGGTGTAGTAGTAGTATTCTCCTGTTTGACTGTAACAATTTTAAATTAGAAGATTTATTGAAAAAAAATAATAGACTTACCATCATTATTATTATTATTATTATTATTATTGTTATTATTATGCCAAAATACTTTAATAAAACGATTATTTAATACAGCTTCTGTACTACGATATGCTGCATTTGCTTCTGCATGACTAGAAAATGTTATAATTGCAGCTTCTTGATCACCATCATAATTCACTTGTATATTAATTGGTTTGCCAAATTTTGAAAAATGATTATTTAAATGTGTAATTGTATTTAAACCTTGTGGTATTTTACGTAATTCCAATGATGAATTTATTGGATAATTCATTTTATTATTATTATTATTATTATTTAAATTATGATGATGATGATGATGGTGATTATTATTATTATTAATTGAACGTGGTCCTAAACGATTAAAATCGAAACTTTTCTTCTTATTAATATTATTATTATTATTATAATTCATTTGATCATGTTCATTTAATATCGTATTATTATTATTATTATTATTATTATTATTATAAGATGGATGACGGAAATTTGTACCATTATTATTATAAGATTCTGATTGTTTATTATCCATAACAGGTACTGGAATTAATTCACGTTGTAGATTTGGTTGTATTTGAAAACCGCCCATAAGAGGACCCTAAAAATTATTATTATTATTATTATTATTGAATTAAAATTTGATTAATTACCCTAGGCATATTGATAGGTCTTGGACCTCTAAAACCAGGACGATTCCAAATTTGTGGTGCTTGTGGATTATATTCAGGTGGTATAATACGTGGTCCATTATTACCTAATACCGGATGATGTCCACCAACAATTGGTGTCGTTAAATCATTTGTTCCATTATTATTATTATTATTTATATTATTATTATTATTATTATTATTGTTATTATTATTTGGATTATATGTTGTTAAAACACTACTTAAAGCTGAATCTTCTAATACAACAGGATCTATACCATGATCAAATGGGCACATTTCACCTCTCATACAATAACCTTTCTCATCAAAATCACGACAACGACGTTTTGTTGTTTGTTGCTGCTGCTGCTGTTGTTGTTGTTGCTGTTGTTGTTGTACAATAACACTTTGTATACTTTGTGTTGTATTTGTTAAACGAAAATCTGTATCACCATGATTTGAATCTTGTGTTGGTGTATCAGGCCGTAATAATTCTTTATTATTACGTAAAATATCTTTATTAGAATCGCGACGTTCACGTTTTGTACAATTATCTAATAGTGATAATGATGGTGGTGGTAATGAACGTGAACGTGAACGTGTTAATGAACGTGAACGTTCACGTGGTGGTGTACGATTACGATAACGTGATCGATATTTTGGACTACGTGAACGTGATGAACGACGTAATGTTGTTGGTGATAATGGTGTACGTGAACGGCGACGATCATAACGTCTACTTGATGATGATGATGATGATAATAGTGATAGTGGTGGTGGTGATTTATTACGATTACTCATTGTACGTGAACGTTTACTATATAAATCACGTGATTTTGAACGTCTTGAACGATCCCATGAACGTGATCTGGAACGATTACGGGATGATGAACGATGCCGTGAACGTATCCGTGATCTATCATCTTTCTCCTATAAACACAAAATTAATTAATTAATTAATTAAAATGTAAACAATTTTTCAATTTTTATACAAAATCTGATTTGCGTAGATCACGATCACGTTTCGATTCATGTTGATCTTTCTTTGTTGATGTATTATTTGAACCATTTACAGTTTCATTTAAATTCGGCAATTCACTCGGATGTACGATTGTTTTAGTCTCTTTTGTTGTTGTTGTTGCTGCTGCTGCTGCTGTCGAAGATGATTGTGGCGGTGGTAATGGTGGTGGTGGTGTTGGTTTCACCGTTATCGGATTCGGTGGATTTGTATTTGGTATAACTGGTGTTGTTATGTAATCTTGCGTTTCTAATGTACGCAATACCAAATTAACAAACGATTCAGTTTCTATCACAAATTATTAATATAAATTAATTAAATTATTCTGAAAAAATATATATAAATAAATTCAATTTACCATTTTCTAAAAACACTTCCAATTGTCCAACCATAATTTTCTGTAATTCTTCTTCAGATTTATCTTTTTTAATTAATGCTAAAACATATTTTGCTAAAGCTGCTGGATCTGCATCACACCTACAAATAATAATAAATTTTAATTAATTATTTAAGTAAACAAAAAAAAAGCACCCGCCATTTTGTCCCCCATTTTGGTAACAACAATTAGTGAGGTTATGTTGCCACACGAAATTAACAAAATTCACAAATATATGGGTGAGAAAAAATAACCAACAAAAATCTAATTGAAACACTCGTAAATGATCGATTTTGGAATAATTCAATCGAATATTTGTAATTCTCTTATAATTATCCGATTAAATATGGAGAATTGTTATTGATATAGATATAGATATAGTATACATACATTGGACGTAAAACGGCTGTTAGCCACGTTTTAAATGCTTCCGGTTGTTCAATAATCATTTTCCAAATACAATTATTAACATTTGTTAATTAATTGCTAAAAAAGGGCTCTAATTGTCCAGAATAAAATTGCTTTTTTCGTCAAGAAAGTCACCTGCGGAAAAAAACGAAAAACCAACTAGGTTTTGGTAAAATTATCACTACCAACCTGTGTGGTAAAAATACAAAACTTACCAAAAATTAGCACAGTAGGAGGGCGCTAAAATTAAATTTTTATCATCCAAAAATATAACAAGGGTATTCTTAAACCACCACACCCCACACACGTATAGTATTTCTAGTAAATCACTGATTACAACTACAATCGAATTTATAACAATAATATAATTATTAGAGATCGTACGTATAGACTCGCCCTTATTTAGCGTGCGGTTGTCGCGCGTCACAAGCCGACCATTGGCGTACTTCGGAGTTGTCCACTGAAAAACAACTGAGATACTCATTTAATTAAAACAAAATACAATGATTGTTCAGCAATAGATGCTTAACAACAGCAAGAATGTTAATTAAAACAAAGAATAAGTTTGCCGAGAAAAAGAATGGATGATGGAAATAATTTAGAATTTGATTCATTTACAATTCAAGTTACAGCACTTTTCAATTATCAAAATATATAACGTATTTGAAATCTAAATCAACAAATAATCCATATTTGAATAAGTTTTTCGTTAGAATTTTTCATTTTAATAGAAATTCTTCGACCACACCAAATCTGTTTCGGACACTGTTATTCATATTATTTTGGTAAATATCGTCAATTTACATCGCTTTTTAAATAAGTAGTAAAACAATATCGTTACAAATACTCATCAATTTTTTTTTAATTGATTTTAATTCACCCTAAAACTTTGTTTGTGTCCTACATGTTGCGTTTATGGATCGAACATTGTTGGGGTAGAAAGTTCTACCCCAATCGACCGCTTGAGTTTACATTGTGATTAAGCGAAATCGTATCGATGGTATGAGTGGCTGATTGTATGACCACTATTTCAACAGAATATTCTCGATATTCGTTGAGAAATCAGCCTGGTTATGTGTGCCGGCAACTTCTGCTGAAGTATACTGCGGTGACGTCACAGCTTTCTTCAGGAAGCCAAAATCGGGACTCAAGTAATTATTTATAAAAAAAATATAGGGCAATTGGTAGTACTAGATTTTTGACAGAATCAAAGAAAAACTCAAATTTATATCAATCAACATTCTCAAATTAAAGCAACAATAAACACTAATTTTTTTGCAAATTAAAACCAAATTATTTATAATTATAATAAGATTTTAATAAATTTTCTAATAATATCCAACAAGAGCGACATTTAGTTATATTTTTGATTATGTGTTGGCGAAACTGGATTTTTGACAGATCCGTGAAATTTGTAGGTTACGTGGCGAACGAAACTACTTTTAGAAAAAAGAAATTAAATTTCGAATATGTTTCCATTATTTATATTATTCATAATTTCGTTAATTTCAAATCCGGCATTATCGTATTTTATTACAGTTGATGCACATGCTGAAGAATGTTTTTTTGATCGTGTAGAAGCTGGTACAAGGATGGGTAAAAATCTAATCAAAAACTAATTTTCACTAAATAATTAATAGTTTAATTAAACAAATCATTGAATTTGTATATTTCCAGGTTTAACATTTGAGATTGCTGAAGGTGGCTTCTTAGATATCGATGTACGTATTGTTGATCCTGATAAAAAAGTCATCTATCAAGGTGAACGTGAAACAAGTGGTAAATATACGTTTTCAGCACATACATCTGGTGAATATACGTATTGTTTCTCAAATTTAATGTCAACAATGACACCAAAAGTTGTTATGTTTAATATGGCAATTGGGGAATCACCCAAAACAGATGGACAAAATAATGATGGTGGTGATAATACAAATAAACTTGAAGATATGATACGTGAATTATCTGGTAATTCAATTCAATTCGGTACGATATTTAAACAAATAATTGATCTCAATTATTTGCAGCTTCATTAACTGGTGTTAAACAAGAACAAGAATATATGCAAGTTCGTGATCGTATACATCGTAGTATAAATGAAAGTACAAATTCACGTGTTGTTATGTGGTCATTTTTTGAAGCCTTAATATTGGTAGCAATGACTGTTGGACAAGTATATTACTTGAAACGATTCTTTGAAGTTCGACGTGTTGTTTAATGTGTTTATAATAGTTTTTTTTTCTATATAAATTATTTATACTTTACAAAAAAAGAATGAAGATAAATAACAGACGAAATTCTTTAGTGTTAGATTCCTCCTATAATTTTCAAAATCCAATTCGAATAACATGCAATATTGGCGAAAATAAAATGTGAATCTTCAGCTGATAATACAATACCAATTAAATAATTATCGAATGTCACTAATGGACTACCATAATCTTCAATATTTCTACCATCTTCCATATTGATGAAAAATTGACATGAATCATCTCGATCTGGTTGAATTTGTCCATTACCAATTACAATATGTGTTAATTGTTGTGATAATTTACTATAACCACCAACAATTTCAATCCAACCACTTACAATTGATCCATTAGGTTCCATCATTGATTCATCTGGTATATTAACAGAATAAACAAATTCGTTAAATTGCAAATGTTGTGGTAATCGTATTAAAACTAGATTATCTTCGGGATTTTTTGAGAAATTTGTTGCAATTTGTTGTTGTTCATTAGATGATTGTGTCAACAATAATTGATTGCCAACAATTACATCGATTTCAACTGCACTATTATCAAAAAAGAAAATCTAATAATGGTAATTATTTGGAATAATACGTAAATTACTTACTTTTCCACACAACGTGCGGCTGTTAGAATATATTGTGTTGAAACGATCACACCACTACAAAATTGATTTGTATCAATTAATAATGCTGTATGATATGGGTGATTTGTTTGAAATTGACCATTTTTGAGGAAAACCAACAGAAATTCAACAATTATTATCGTCTTCATAATGATTTTTTTGCTAGACTTTGTTCAATTAGAATTGTTTATAGTTGATTGATTTTGATAAAATTATCGTGATTTTTATATGCTACATAGATTTTTCGATTTGTCCACCATCTGTGTTTATTTAGAAATAATTAGATATGAGAAAAATCTTATCGGAAACTCAATAATTTTACAATAATGTGTGAGAGGGCCGGTTGATATTGGTATATGCGGTATATTTGTATTATAAATTAGTTTGGAAATAGTGCTATCTATGATTGGGAGGTTGAACTAGTGTTTGCTTGTGATTGTGATGGCTAGATAGCGTTGTTGTGGTGATTGTAATGGCTGTTCCTCTGACGTCATACAAGTCGAGGACTGGAATCGTTACCACCGCAAGGGCACCGGCGATTCTCTGTCGTACCGCACCCAAAAAGTTTTACAGTGAAAAGCCAACGAAAAAGTGTGAAATTGAAGTTTTTAGTTTTATCGTTTTTTTTTCCCATCCGTACCTCATTAAAACGAATTGAAGAAAAAACGGATAAAATTTGTGCGTGTGTTAGTGTATGTGTGTGTCTGTGTGTGTGTAGAGAGAGAAAATTGGGTGGTTTTAAAAAAAAATAATTTGTGATTAGATTTTAGTGAGTGTGTGTTGTTGTTTTTCTTTGCCGTTTTCCGCCCAATTTGTGTTTTTTTCTTTTTGGTTTCCCCTGTTGATTGTTGTTTTTTTTTTGATTCTGTTCAAATGTGGCTGAATAGAATTTTTCGTATAATTTTCACATGTGTATAGTTGAAAATAGTGGACGAGTTTTACGTTATTTGTATGGGTGTAAGCGGATGTATTTTGTGATTTTTTATTAGAAACGCCACCATCAATTTACGATTGTGATTATTCGTACTATTAATTAAATTAAACGGCAAATACGAAGAGAAGAAAAGTGTATTTGTGTGTTGTAATAGTTTTGGTGGTAATCAGCAAAGGGGGTTGACGGGAATTATACCAACAGTCCATTGTAACAAAGATAGATATAGTGAAAGGATCAACGATTTTAGAAAGTAAGTGAAAACAGTAACAGTAGCCTGTGTGTCTGTCAAAATCTCAATTATCTAAAAAAACAAAATAGAAAACTAGAAAAAAAATGCAACGCCTGCTATGTGTTAATTAATTAAAAAGAATTGGTGTGTAATGGCAGGTGCATCAACTGTCATGGCGGCTGTATGTATGTACGGCGGCAGCTGTCAATTTTATTTTCGGCCGCTGCATGTGTGTGTGTGTGTGTGTGTTTCGGAAGAAAATCGACCGCAATCGCGGCCAGACGACACAATCATCCAATCGAACCTTGTTTCTCGTTATTTTTTTTTATAATTTCTAGTAATGGGTGTAAAACTTGAAAATCCTTGTATGTTCTCCTCCAAAATATGCCCGACCTACCCCGGTATTTTTTAACATTACTACATTTTGTTAAATTTTAAACACAAATAGGTGTGCCTTTTTTGGGTTGGGGGAATTTTCTTATAATTTTTTTTTTAAACCACAATAAACGGAAATTACGACAATTCAATTTCCTTTCTGATGAATGTGCGCGCATGTGTGTGTGTGTGTGTGTGTGTGTGTGTGTGTGTGTGTGTGTGCATGTGTGTGTGAATAAACCTTTAAAATTTTGTGTCTTTTTTCTTATTATTAGAACAAATAAAAGAAAAGCTTGACAGCTGTCAAAAGAATTATTTTTATGTATGAACATCATAAAGGTGGAAACACATTGATTAGATATTTGTTATCTTTTTCTATAAATATGTCATTTGTCAACAAAACGTTTAATGTGTTTGTACCTTAATAATAATAATAGTAATAATAATAATTTGAATTCAATTATTGTTGTTTTAGATAATTGGACAGTATGAACGAATTGGATTCATTAAGGCAAGAAGCTGAAACCCTCAAAAACGCCATCAGAGTAAGTTTGAATTCGTTTTGATATTGTTTAAACAATCAAAATCAAGTAAACTTTGATAAGTATATATAAATGTAGCCCTCTACTACAACATAGCTTACTAGATAGATATAGATTGTTTTACAGTTTTATCAAATAAAAATTATATAATTACGATTAAAATTTAAGTTGCATGTACGAATTCTAATAAAAAAATACTCATAATAATACATATATAAATGTATATAATTTAATCAATAATGGCCTACTTTGATTATTATAGAAAAAAAAACAATTGAACGTAATCTGTTGATTGTTTTTACTATATGCAACGCTAACTGTGTTTTTTGTTTCTATTATTATTGTTTGTTATTATAATCATAGTAGGCTATTTATGGTTCATTGATGACCCTTTATAATATCCATCCGGCATATCTCTTCCCCTCTCTCTATCTCTCTTTTAATATTTGTTTGTATTCTCATTTTTATAACCACCCCTATTGTTTAATTGTTATAATTAGAAATTTGCATCAATATTGCCGGCGTCACTACTGTTGGCGCCATCACCACCACCACCACTACCATCATCGTCATCATCATCATCAGGTGGTAACTGTTTTTTATATGATGGCATGATTAAAAGTGGTTGAAATTATTATAAAAGGGGGCGGCAGTAATGGTATTAGAATATACATGCAACTAGTCACATATACAAAGATACATTTACGCACGTGCAATAGCTTGTCAGACGATGTCAATTTTAGTGGTGGTGGTGGTGGCTACTACTACGATGGTGGCGGCGGCGGCCGCCTGTTATATCCTATTGATCGACTGTTTGTATCGTCTTACCCCACTTCGTCTCCTATATTACGATATATAACATATACATGTTGTATTTATTCTACAACCCCATTATTAAGGGTTGTTGTATTGTCGTTGTTATCAATTTAGAATATTTAGAATAAATGCCCTATGAAATAATTTTGTTGTTGTTATTGTTGGAATAAATGAAAATCATTGAAATTTTTGTGTGATTTTTAGGATGCCCGTAAAGCGGCATGTGATACATCATTGGTTCAAGCCACTGCCAGTCTTGAACCAATTGGTAGGGTACAAATGCGTACAAGACGTACCCTACGTGGTCATCTTGCAAAAATCTATGCAATGCATTGGGGCTCAGATTCACGTAATCTTGTATCAGCTTCACAAGATGGCAAACTTATCGTTTGGGATAGCCATACCACCAATAAGGTAATAAAATAATTCATAATAATATTGCCCAGATGACCAAAGACTGGCACAACTCTATACTTCGGCGATCGCAGTCTAGGTTCCTTCCACAAAATTGCTTGTGTATTAGGCTTAGAGTGCATATAAATGGAAACATTCGTACCACGTCGGTTCATAAGCCCCTTTTTGAACACCGAAGACAAGCTACGTTGGACACGTTTAGTACTTGGATGGTACCCCGTGCGCTGAGTTGAGATAATGCTCAACCAACATCGCTGGAACTTGACAAAGGGCCAAGCTACCCACAGAACTGCAGACTCATCGGGATTATTGGTGGAGGCGAGGCCTATTTATACCTCTGCTGCCCGGCCGAAGCAACCCCTCTACTATGAGCGAGTCTCAACCTCTACCACTTGGAAATCTTTTCAAAAACACAACCCGATCGGTCACACCAGGCCGGGCTTCATCGGTTTTCCCATACCAATCTCGTCAGCATCACTGGTTGAATGCTATGTGAAATCTAGTTCAATACTCCGTTGGATTGCTACATCCAACCAACAGAGTCGCTCTCCAAGTGCCCTTTCGAGCACCTCTACCATCTTCCTTACTACTTCATGCGAGCCCCTACTGTCTGCCACCAGAGAGAGGCTACGCACAGAGCAGGTTTACGGGCAAACGGCGATGACAACCGCTTAACCCGCAGAGATGGAAACCGCCGCAACAGGATACTCAGCCCATGCCACGAGGAGGCACGACATAGGACAATTTACCACAGAAAGCCTATTAAAGACATATTGCGGCTTGTGGACCACTTGTATGGGTAATTGCCGCCGATGACCGTTGTTGTTCCTTTTTGTATTTATTCATGGAATAACCAGTCATGCTTGCCTTTTGTTAGTATTTTTTACACTGCTAGCAAATTCTGCAGAGCGGAACATGCAGGCAGGCTGCAGCCGCAGAAGTATAGTGTTTTTTCTGCCAACATATTTGGTTATCTGGATGGATAAATATTTCTAATTAATGGATGATTTTTTTTTTGTTTTGTTTAGGTTCATGCTATACCATTACGTTCATCATGGGTGATGACTTGTGCATATGCACCATCAGGCAGTTATGTTGCCTGTGGTGGTCTAGATAATATCTGTTCAATTTATAGTTTAAAAACACGTGAAGGTAATGTACGAGTTAGTCGTGAATTACCTGGACATACCGGTTATTTGTCCTGTTGTCGTTTCTTGGATGATAATCAAATTGTAACAAGTTCAGGTGATATGAGTTGTGCTTTATGGGATATTGAAACTGGACAACAGGTAAAAAAAAGACTCGAATTATATTGATACACTGACTAAACAAAAAAAAAAACAATTATAGGTAACGTCATTTTTGGGTCATACTGGTGATGTAATGTCATTATCATTATCACCAGATATGCGTACATTTGTATCAGGTGCATGTGATGCATCAGCAAAATTATGGGATATAAGAGAAGGTGTATGTAAACAAACATTTCCTGGCCATGAATCCGATATAAATGCTGTAACATTCTTTCCAAATGGTTATGCATTTGCAACAGGTAGTGATGATGCTACATGTCGTTTATTTGATATAAGAGCTGATCAAGAATTAGCTATGTATAGTCATGATAATATTATATGTGGTATAACAAGTGTTGCATTTAGTAAATCTGGACGTTTATTATTAGCTGGTTATGACGATTTCAATTGTAATGTATGGGATTCAATGAAAACAGAAAGAGCTGGTAAGTGTTTTATATTATTTGGAAACTCAAATTATAGCATGGATTAATTAATTAATTTCTAATTTAATTATAGGTATACTAGCAGGCCACGATAATCGTGTCAGTTGTTTAGGTGTGACTGAAAATGGTATGGCTGTAGGTACAGGATCTTGGGATAGTTTTCTACGTATATGGAATTAAACAATTGCCAAAAAAAAAATAATAATTAAGAAACATCAATAGTCAACAACACAAAACAACAACAAATAAGTCGGTTTCTTTTTATTATTTCATATATTTTTTATTTTTCTTTATATATATTTTAAATATATTTATAAAATATAATCTCACCTGCATCACAACAATTGTTTTTACGTTACGGGAATGAGTTAAAATAGCGCCATCTGTTCGTTTCTATTTAGAAATATAGGTTAGAAGTGGGCGTGGTTATGATTAGATCACAAGATCCACAACAGTTTATTGGTTGAAATTGCTATATTTGCTATACATATATATATTTTTTGTGATTAATTTTAAGATTAGTTCTTGTGATTATTTTTAAAAACAAACAAAAATCATGCTTCTATTTGTGTATTTATTATTCAAAAAAAAACACGTTTTAATCAATAATAATTAATTAATTAATAAAACAGTATTTTTAGTTGCGTTTTTTTTTGGTTTTTGTATTATTTCTGTATATAAATCGTGATGTAGGTGAGACAATCAAATGTGTACTACTATGTTCAAAAAGTACAAACACAAAAACAATAGAAGACCAAAATAATAATTGATTCAAAAAGAAGAACTGGGGGAATTACCGAGAATAATGATCGTATGAGATCGTATGCAATTTCCAAATTTTCTACATCATATTTTTGTTTTTTTTTTGTTTTGTGGGTGAGGGTGGATTGTATACACATTAACTTCTTCCTCTTCTAGTCGGTTAGAGACCAAATATAAAAAAAAAAATCAAAAACGATATCAGAAAATGTGTAAAATCACGTGTGCCATAATTGTGCAAGGATACTGTGTCATTAATTTCGATTATACATTGATAAGGAGATAAATAGGAAAAAAATTATAATATTGAGATACTGCCTCAATTCATTATTGTTTTTGATTTTGGAAGAGAACAAAGAAAATAATGTTCTAGTACCACACAATTTTTTTTTCTTTACTTCTTATGTAAATAACCAAATTATATCGAATTTTCCATCTGCTATACATTTTTAATGATAGTTGATAAGAATTTTAAATTAAAAAACAAACAAACTAGCTTCTGCTTATCATTGATTGAATGTTAAACAATGAAGTGATGGATGTTGTACAACCAAAAAAAACAAACCAAATCTGTTTTATATTAAAAAAAAGTAATAAGAGTAACGCACGCGATTTCGCCCCCCTTCCACTTTGGAGTGGGGATGTTCCTTTATAACGCCCTTGTCTCATCATCTTTTTACACACGATAATTAAATCTTACAAATAAATCAAATACTATTAATCCCTATCACACTCCATTTTTTCTTTGTTTTTTTTTTGGTAATCAAAACTTTTGTAGTGTGAATGTGTAATGATTATTTTCGTTTTTTCTATAATATAATGAATATAAATAAGATAGTAAACAAAAAAAAAATGGGATGAATGTGTGAATTGATTATTCGTTTTGTTGTGGGGGAAATTGTGGACCTTGATTGATTTTCGTTTCATTAACGACCAATCTAAAATTAATTTTGATACATTTTTGAAATAAATATACACATACACACAGAAAGATGCTGTAACATCTACAAACAAAAGGGCTCATTAGATTGGTCGTTGGATAGATTCTTTGGATTTTACAACGAAAATTTGAGGTCATTATTATCAAAAAACACAAGAAAACCCCGCCAACGATCAACAACAGTATGAATGATGTTTTTTTTTAATACATATATATAAATCATATTGAGTTTGTTTATATCATACGTTAAAAATTCAACAAATTCTTGTAAACGATGTAAACACAACAGTTGATACATCTTTATTTTTTTTTACTACGTTTTTCTCCATATAATTAATATTAGAAATGTTTGAAATTACGGGCACAATTGCGCATTTTCGCTTATACATTTTAATTGTTTGTTTTGTTTTTGTTTTTTTTTAAGAAATGCACAATTTTCCATCCATCTCTTAATCTCTTTTCTTCTTTTTAATCACATAAATATCGCGCTAATGATCCTTGTGACTTTCAAATCATTACAAAAATGGAGGATTTTCAACCAAAAAAAAACAATTAAAAATTATGTTCAATTTGCATTATAATATTTATATTATAATAATAATAATAATAATAATGAATAATAATAATAATAAATAATAATAATAAGCGTGTAGTCACTTTAAGAATTTTATACATTCTTGTGGTGGCATGCATTTTTTTCAAAAAAAAAATTGTAGGATAGTATTGTCATTTTTTTATTGTTAAAATAATTTAAATTAAAAAAAACAAAAAAACCCAATTAAAACCAAAAAAAAAATGCGTATGGTGTATGAAATACTATAGCAAAACATATATGTTATATTGTAACGTACCTAATAAATAAACAAATAAAAAAAATTACAAAAAATTATTTGTTTTAGTTTGTTTATTGTTTTTCTTTTGATTACATTTTTTTTATTTCTAATTTAAAACAAAAACCGCCAAATTCACATTAAAATCGGATTGGTCAAACGCCAATTCAAAATGGCTAACAAGTGAATAGTGGGGGGTGAAAGAAAACAACAAACACTACATGCCATTGGCTAATTGCAGCTCTAAACTACAATTGATGCCATCATTGTTTGTTTGTTTCTTTTTACTTTGGTTTCGTTTGAAGAATTCATCAATATTTTGACAAAAATCACCAATTTCTTTGCGTAGATTTTGTATTTCTGTCACCATGATCTTTGAACTACATTCATTTTCTTCGTTTTGTTGATCGAATTTCGTTTTTGTTCTAATTTTGCTCGAACAATACATTATTTTACCAGTTTCAATTGGTAGTGTTACTTGGAATTCTTTCTGATCCTTTTGTTGTTTGTTTTCGTCGACTTTTGTTTCTTCTGCTTCTTCTTCTTCTTCACGGTGGGGGTGTTGTGGCATTTTTGGAAATTTCGTCTCAAATTGTCTTTTATCATAATTTTCAATATTCAAATCCCATTTTAATAATTCATAATATTTTTCATTTTTATTAATTTGTTCGCATTTCTTCTGATTATTGATTTTCTGTATGAAACTTTCTAAATTTTCCGTTTTATACATTTCTAAAACATAATCGAAATCAATTAGTATTGATCTATCTAATTGTTTATAAAATGATTGTTGTTGATTGATCATATTTGTTTGTTCAATTTCTTCTAAATATTCGCCTTCTTTTTGATTTTGAATTTCTTCGGCAATATCTTCTTCATTTTGGTCGTCTTTTGGCTTTTGTTCACCTTCTTGTTGTGGTCCATCTTCTAATTCATTATGTTGCCACTCAATTATTTCTGCATCCATTCTTACATCATGTGCAACATTTTCCAATATTTCTTCATTTCGATTCTCATAATCCTGCGTTATTTCTATGTTAGCTTTGTCTGTCATTTTGTCATCATTTGCATAAGTTTCATTAGAATTGTTTGTAGATTTTGTTTTTAAATCTTCTTCAATTTGATTATTGTTGGTTACATTATTTAAATCGATTTCATTCAATATTTCATCTTCATCATTATGATTGTTGATCGATTCTTTGCTTTTATGTTGTTCTTCAACAGTTGTTAGCAGATCTTCTATAAGAATTTTTATACCATTTTCATTGCTTTCTTGTTGTATTGTGTTAGTTTCTTCAATTTCTTCAATTAACTTTCCTTGTTTTGTTTCTTCTTTTTCCACTCTGTGACGAGTGAAAAGTCCTTCTACTTCTTCTTCTTCTACTCTATCTAATGTTTGGCGAATTGAGAATCCTTCTTCTTCCTCTTCTCCTTTTGTTTCTTCTTCTTGTACTCTATCTACTCTTTGACGAATGAAGAATTCTTCTTCTTGCTCTTCCTCTTCCTCCTCCTCCTCCACCTCCTCCTCCTCTTCTTCTTCTTCCACTCTTTGACAGATTAAGAATCGTTCTTCTTCCTCTTCTCCTCCTTTTTCTTCTTCTTCTTCGACTCTATCTACTCTTTGACGTATTAAGAATCCATCTTCTTCCTCGTCTTCTTCTACCACTCCTGTTATTTGTCGGGTAAAAAATCCATCTTCTTGTACTTTATCTTGTGGAATATCTTCACAATTATCATCATCATCATCATCTTCACTTGATATTTGTTCATCATTTTCTGAATTTGTTGTTAATGTATCAATACCACTATCACTTAACAATAATTGTTGTTGTCTTTCTCTACGTATTTGTTCACGTCGTTCAATCATTGCATCAACACATTCAATCATTTTTCGTTTTTCACGTTCATTCCAACGTTGACGTTCTGCTATTTCCTCTTGAATACCACCACGACCCCTTTGAACAAAAACAAAAACAAATCAAAACGAAAGATTAAAGGTGAGTTTCTAGAACGTTCTCTAATATCGATTCTATTAAATTATAGAATCCAGATTGGTTTCTGAATTAATCATTCAACAAAATACCGATGCTACAAGTATGAATTTTTATCACGGTCTTATAAACAGGTCTTGACACTCCTATACAGAAAACATTGCTACCATAAGTTCGTTATTGTAAGTAACTGTAGTTCGTAATAAGCGGCGCAAATATCGAGAGAACAAGAATAACAACAAAGATAAAACTATATGAAAAAAAATAGAGATAACTAGAAATAGTCACACGAAATTAAATACAAAACCGTGTTAAAAAACGTTAAGTTATTGCATTTATCTTTTTCTAACTTATATTTTTATCCATATTGTTCTTTTGGTTCCCTCGACTGTTGCGCCACCACATTTAACTTCAATCACTCTAAGGCAGTGTCAAAACCTGTTTGTAAGACCATGAATTCTATAAACCATTTTCTTGGAGATGAAAAGAGATAGCGAGTATAGTTTTACACCATATAGGATGTGTTCGGGATGTTCGAGGTAGCCGAAATGGGTATTTCGAACAAAAATTCTAATTTTGAATTCAAATTGTCGAATGAGGATTGAAGAGTGTATACAGATCATGCGCCACAAGTTATGGACATTTTATCAAATACTTATAATACACCATAACTTATGGAAGCGTTATAGAACCTATAACTTTATTGAAGTCATATGTAGACTTTCAGAAACCGGACTCTAAGGCACAAGAAAATAGATAAATACCAAGCTTCTGCACAGGCACGGTCCCGTGGAAATACTG
This sequence comes from Meloe dianella, assembly GCA_028455855.1. Taxonomy (NCBI): domain Eukaryota; kingdom Metazoa; phylum Arthropoda; class Insecta; order Coleoptera; family Meloidae; genus Meloe; species Meloe dianella. The sequence goes on from JAPTHL010000130.1 coordinate 1,501,789, forward strand.
GACGATCATCAAGATATTGTAGATTTTTCTATAATTAAAATTAATTATCAAAATAATTTGGGGAGCGAAAATAATTTTCCATACAACATACACAAACTAAAATCATCGTTTTTCTGTAAGCTGGTACACGTCGAATCACTGGATTACCCATCAAATTAACAACACGCAAATTCTCCATTTGACTTAAAATATTAATAATTAATTGATCATCAATATGATTATTTGATAAATCTAATATTGATAAATTCTTTAATTCAATCAAATGTTGGCAATCATCAATTGTTTCAATATAATTATTTGATATATCCAATGTTTCTAATTTATCATTAATACATGATAGATTCTCAATTGTTTTAATCATATTATATGATAGATTTATACGATTTAATAATTGTTGATTTTCCAAATTCTCAATTTTCGTTATTAGATTGTATTGTAGAAATAGACTACGTAATTGTGTTTGTTGTGTTAAACCATTTATTTGTTTAATACCATTATTTTGCAACCATAAACATTTCAAACCAGTATAGGCATCTAAATTTTCAATGGATGTGAATCCTTTGAAATGTAAATATAAAACATCGTTCAAATGTGGTGTATGATATAAATTATGCTCTTTACAATGCTTCAATAGAAACTCTTTTGTCATGCTGTTGTTAACAACGAAAAGAAACATTCGATAAATCATAATAATAACAACAAATCTTTGATTAATAACATACCGTGGTCCTTTGTAAATATTCGGAGTATTGTTTTGAGGATTTTCCATATTTTCCATGATTAATCTCTTCTTCAATTAATTCTGTTTTCTTTCTTTGGCAAAAATATCGAATAAACAATTCAAATTTCTCACTTGGCAACGTGTATTGACCAATCGAATCGTAGATTATGTCAGTAACTAGATGCGCGCGCCACCCAGATAATGGCGAGCAGCCAATCAATGTTGCCATATTGCTGCTCTAATTTAAAATTGTAACAAATAAAAAAGATTGTAGGGGTCGATTCGCCTGAACAGCGCGGCCACAGATGCTCTATTGTTCTTCACCGTTCATCTATTGGTATCCCAAAAAAGATATCTTTCTTGCAAAATGGATTGTTTCTCGAGGAGACTTTCATCTTTATTTCAGCAGGTGACAACGTAGTCTACATCTCTCATTGTCTGATTTGCCCAGTTTTTTGAGATTGTATCCAATTGGGCAATGGTCAGTTAGAAGTCCTGTTATAAGTCTTAATTAGTTCTTATTTAGGTCGAGAAGATTCCTAGCATTCTTAAGTGAATAGTTAATAAACTTCATTGTCTGTCGCATATCTGCACCCTTGTGCTCCATTCTCACCGATTGATTTCCTGCTTTCTATGGGTTTTGGTTCGCCGACAGAATGGCTCCGAAGCTATGGGTAGAGCCATAGCTCCTGTTCTAGTAAGGTCGTCGGCTATTTCATTTCCAGCAAATCTCTGCTGTCGAGGCATCCATGCAAGAGTAAGTTTATTACCCTTTGCCAGTTGTTTCAGGGATTGACGACATTCCCAGATGGTTTCGACTCAAAGCTTTCAGTACCGCTTTTCTGTCTGTACCTGTGAACCGTTGAGGATTCTTCTTAAACATCCTTCTAGCACACAATTCTATTGCAAGAGTTTATGGTGGGCGACTTTCCTAAGGCTACGGATACCCTATAATTGGGTCCATAAATTCCTATGCCAGTCCCTTCATTCGTGTTGGATCCATTCGTCTACCAGATTTTCGATCGAGTCTATCAATCTATCTAGGTTCTTATCCCTAGGCGGTTTTCTATAACCACATCAAAAGGGATTACAAAGTCAAATTTCTTCGGCATGATGTCTCGAATGGCCGGACTAGAAATTCTGTGTATATGTGCTTTAGAATTTCTCGGTATCCTTGGCAGACTCCTGGTTTGGAATTTTCAGCCTTGGACAGCCTCAAGGTAACTAGATAGTGCCATATTTGTAATATTGGCAACATTGCAAATCCCACCATATACGTTTCATGGATGTGGTCACGAAGTATAGATACCAGGAGTCCGAACGGTATAGGCTTTTTCGGAAAATGTACACCAAAAACAGACCCACATCATAGTTCTGTTTTCTGCCACTGGTTGCGCAAGTATTCAGGGCGTACTGATATTATTATTATTATTATTATTATTATTATTACTATTACTATTACGTACGGTCTTGTTAAAATCAGTTAAATTAAATAAAAAAAATTTATTGTTTAAAATTGTAAATTAATATTAATAGTAAAAATGGGAAGGTGTTGTGCAATTCGTGGTTGCCTCAGTGGCCGAAAGGCAAGCGTGAATTTCGGTAAAGTTTCTTTATTTAAAGCACCGAAAGTGAGTAACCTCCAAATATTAAAAAATTATGTTTTAATTAAAAAAAAAATGCTTATTTAACTAATACGTTAAAAAATTAATTAATTAATATGACACTGAATTCAGCAGACACCTGACAATTCTTATGGTTTTTGTTTAAACAGTAAAGTTTAATAAGAAGATTTTTAAAATTTCATCACGTGGAATTTTTTTTAAATATGTATTTTTTTTATACAAATGTACCGATTATTTTCTTTTAATTGTCAGATGTTTGCTAAGTTCAGTATCATTAATTAATAATTAAAAAACAATTAATTAATTAATCTTTTTTTTTTCGCCAAAGGACACTGAAATGCTCAGTAAATGGAGCTCTGCAGTGAAAGAAGAATTAAAAAATACCAGTTTTATTTGTGACCTACACTTTAATGTAGATGATGTGATTAAAACCCATCAGAGGATTTTAAAAGACGGTAGCATATATGCTTATAAATACCAAAACGTTCATTTGAAGAAAAATGCTGTTCCAAAATTACATACAAAAAATGATGACAATGACAATTTTAATAACTCGTTACCTGATATCATAATTGATGACAATTTTCAAAATTCTATTGACACAATGCCCGTTGATGAAGCTTCTGATGAAATAATGGAGACCAGCGATCAAAACTCTACAAACACAAATATTCTTATTAGAATAGGTGATGTAGTTGATGATAATAATTTACAATTTATAAATGAGCCCCAGGAATTTTCTTTACATAGCATAGAAAGAATTTTAGAAGCCCAACCACTACGTAAAAATTGGAGTTGGACAGTCATTGAAGACTCTTTTATTTCTTTTTCGCACATTAGCTTGGAATTGGAATTATTATGTCATGTGAAAATAGATAAGAATCTCAACGTTACGGTAAGAAGCTTAATTTTAAATTATTTTAATATCATTATAAAATTATTTTTTTATTCTAGATCATAAATGCCAAAACGAATGTTATTATTGATATGGATGTGAACATTTCGTCAATTGAATCAGTTTGGCAGTTATTAACCTCTTTGGAAAACATTTATTTCTGTAGTGGAACTGGGTGTGATGACAAAAAGTAAGTATGAATCTTAACGCATAAATTTATATTAATAAATACTACTACTAGCTGTTCAAAAGTCGAATAGTTCGTTACAAATACATTAAAATGCCGTATTTCATTATTTTAGATGTTCACCAACTTGTACGGGTATATTATTGGCGGATGAAATATATAAAAAAAGAATGGCGGCATATAGGTGTATCACTTGTCGAAAATTGAGGCGTTTCATACAAAAACGTAAAAATAAGACAGCTGATTATAAAGCTCGATGGATAAATGCTAAACACCGTTTAATTTTAGAGCGCAAAAAACTTAATCGAGTTATTCAGAAGGTAAAGTTTAGTTTTTGTTTAATTCTTTCATATAAAAGATATATTAATATAATATTAATTGCTAATACACCTGCAATCAGACATTTTTAAATACTATATTAACATACATTTGAAAAACCGTTATATATTCATGTGCATGTATTCATTTACGCCAAAGTTATTTTGGAGTAAGGAAAAGTTTTCTTCACTCAAGAAAACTTGACTTCATTCAAGAAATTCTAAATCTTCCTCCATATTTTCTTGACCCAAGACAATTTATTTTTCAGTCAATAGTTTTTCTTTTTTCTGTTGAAAATAATATCTATATATAATTGAAGTTTTTTTAAATCTTAAACGTTGGGCATAGATGTGATTATTTTCATATATTTGTGTTCATTTCTGAAAATCTTTGAATATTTATTTTTTAGTCTAAAAGTTTGAAACAAGAATTATTAACATTAAAAAATCAATGTGCTGAAATTGGAGAAGAAGTATTATCAGAGAAAATTGCCGATTTACCTCCTTTGCAGCAAGAAACAGTTCGGAATTGTTTATTTGCTGCAAAAGCTAAAAGTGCTAGGCAACTCCGGTATTCCATAGAGTGGGTGTATGAATGTCTTTTAATGAATATAAAAAGTAGTTCTCTTTATGAACATATCAAGAAGAAAAAAATTCTACCTTTGCCGTGTAAAGACACCTTAATGAGATACATACAAAAACTTGATAGTGCATTTGGATTTCCTAAAGAAATTTTCGATACCCTCAAAATTAAAAGCTCACGCATGGAGGTTTATCAAAAAGGGGTACTTCATATACATTTTCTACTGCTGGGGGTAGTTTACTAATACTTGCCATTACTGCAACTAATTTATATAATATTTTGCAGCTTTATTTTGTACTTGTTGTAGTCGCTTAATCCTTATTAGAATTGGACACGCTTTTTATTTATTTTATTCTCATCTTTATTAATTGAATAAAAACATTTGTCTTTTAGGTATATTGTCAGTTGATGAAATAGCACTCAGCGAAGGCATTGCATTAAACCGCAAAACATTGCTTCTAGAGGGTTTTGTAGATCTTGGTGAATATACACCTGGCCATTTGAAACACACTCGAGCTGATCACGCCTTGGTTTTTATGTTCCAACCCTTTCAGGGCAAGTGGGTGCAAGTTGTGGGTTTGTTTTTAAGTAAAGATTCAGTGACGAGCGAAATCCTCCAAAAATTACTTATTAAATGCACTATTCTGCTCGAGAAAGCTGGTTTTTATGTTGATGGATTTTTCTAGACGTCTTTGGTATTTTTCGGATTTCCCTCATCTATTGAAAAACTTCAGGACAAAAATTATGGAACAATCATCTTTTTGGGTAGTGAATTAAAATTGCTGATTTTTATAAATTGTAGCGATGATTTACTGGATTTTTTTATGTCATAATTTGTAGGCTCCGGATGGAATAGTTAAAAAAAATCACTGGAATGCTCTTCTAAAACATGAAAATTATTTGAAGGCAAATCTGAAAATGGCTTACAAGTTAAGTCCGCATCATATAAAACCCGAAGGCTACCAAAAGATGAATGTCCCATTAGCAATAGAGGTATGTACATAAATGACTAGTACATGATTAGAACTTCATTATTTTCTACGCTAACTTAGATGTTTCAATTTTGTAAATTAATTATTTATAGCTATTTTCGGAGTCTGTATTAAATGCTATGAAGGTATTGAAAGATGAACCTGACTGTTTTGAATTAGCAGACTGTGATAGTACTATTAAGTTTATTGAAAGAGTTAACAAATTAATCAAAGCTATGCTGTCCAGAACTCCTGGAGATTCCTTGAAGCCTAATGATAATAATGTTTCAAAGAAGGTATGTTCTTATCAATGGTACTACTATTTTTTACATCACTTCTATTGCAAAAACACTTATTTTAGGCTATTGTTGAGTTTGATCAATTTATAAGGGATTGGGAAACAGCTTCCAAAGAAAAAATTGCTGTAATTAAAGGACGCAAGAAGGGAGGTGACTCGGTTGATGTGGAGCAGTTAAAAACGTTCTATTTAGCAATAACTTCTAGTACTCTGACCGGGCTAAAAATCTCTATAGGATCCACTTTAGAATTGATGGATTTTTTACATGGAAAATGCAATTATGAATATTTAATGACATCAAGATTGACACAAGATATGCTAGAAGTGAGTTTCTAAGTTTTTTTTCACTAATTTGTTTAAAAATAATTGGGTTTGAAAATGATAACTCCTTAATTTTAAATATATTTATTTTTAATTAGTCAATATCGCAATTTAATTTTTAGAAATTCTTTGGAATTGCAAGAAGTGCTTGTGGATCCAATGATCACCCCGACCCAATTTTATTTTCACAAGTTTTCCGGTTACTCTGCTCGTATTCGTTGGCAACACCTCCAAAAGGGTCCAATGTGACGGCGGGAGAACTATTAGGATCATTAATGCAAAGCAGATATTCTTTTGGAGCGAGTAATGTCAACAAAGAAAATTGGAGTAAAAAAATCGATTGCCTTATTGAAAATGCATTTTTAAATACGGATACTACAGAGACAAATGCCAATCTTGATAATAATGATTCTAATAGCGATGATAATAACAATAATAAAAATAATGATGATGATAATAATAATAATAATAACAGCAATTCTAATAACGACTGTGATAATAGCAAGAATAGTGATTATAGAAAAAATGGTAATGAGAGAGAAGATAATAATAATGAAGTCCCTTTGAACGCTGTGCATGCCAGGTATGATAAGCACGACTATGACATTGCTCAAACTAGTAATTATGTCATTTCGTATATTTCTGGATATGTTGCCCGTAAAGTGGGTCGGTTTACCAAATGCTTTCATTGTTTGGAGGGCATGCAGTCCAAAGAAGTTAATGCTCGTGATAAATTTATAGAATTTATGGACAAAGGGGCATTAATTTACCCTAGTGAAGGATTATTTAATTTAATAAAAAGTTTAGAAGAAATTGGGACAAAAACAGTGAAATTTGATACAATGTTTGAAATATTAGACGATGTTTCTAAAAGAAATATTTGGTTTTTTGTAGGTTGTAACAATCATAAAAAAGAACTAACAAAAAAAATTATTAACAACTTCTTAATAATGCGGGGGCATTTTCTTGTCAGGTGTTTTAATAAAAGTGCTACCGAAAGAAAAATAAAAAGTAAAAAGTCCCGAAAACATTCTAAACATTTGATTTTCATGCTCTTTTATTTTTAATAATAATAATAGTAATAATAATAATAATGATAAAAGCATTTAAATTTAAATTTACTTTCCCATTTTTATATTCAAAATTCGTATATAATTGTTGTAAATGTAAATGTTGTTGTTTTAATTGATTATTTAAAACAATTTCATAATCATATTCGAGATGTCTCAATATTTTCAATTTTCCTTTAATATCATCAATTATTTCACAATCATTTGATGTGAATTGTGATTGATTTATTTTATACAATACTTCAATATGATTGTGTTCAAATTTGGATCGTTTTTCTATAAAATTTCCTCAAAATTACATTTCATAAAAAAAATTTGGATGTTTTTTAATTCATTTTTTTAATAAAATGATCAGGTGGCTGCCAATTTCAGTATTATTATTTATTACATTTACATATTGTTAACTTTGCAGGCTCTTAAACATTCCGATATTATCTTTTTTTTGAATTTATTTTCACCGTTGTAAATAGCAAGAACACTTGCCGCGTAATAATTTAAACGAGTACGCCTCCGATTGTAGCGCGCCCTACCGGCAAATAAACTGGACCCCAAATTTAAGCCGTTATTTTAACTTTACGTTCGGGCTCCTGGTATCTATACTTCGTGGATGTGGTTAAAATAAAACAAAAATATACAGTGACGTATTTAGATAATTTCCACAATTTAACAATTTATTTTTTAAACTTTCATTGTTTTTTTTTACAATAAATAGAATCAATAATTTATAAATGTGTTACGAATTCATTTATTTCCCATTCTGGGTTACCAATTTCTTTCATTGAATATTCAACAAAATCAACATTACCATCATTATCGACTAATATCAAAGTATGTGCCCTGAAATTTTATTAAGTTTTAAAATTAAAAAAAAACAACTTCAAAGATAACCCCCTCCTCACTCCCTCATATAACACCGATTTTTACAACACGGTTTCGTGTTATCTAAGGCGGTTAGCGAATTGGGAAACTTTAGTGTGCCCGTAGAAGATAAACAACATAACTACTGAAGATATTCAAAAATTCCTTACAAAAGAGACCGATGAAGTAGATTTCTTGGAAAGATAAGCATAAAATTGTTAGTCTTAATAGCACGAAATGTAGAAAGATCTGTCGTTTACTACAGACTAAAATGTAAATACTGAACATACACCAGTCCCTTGATTTACACGGTCTCAATTATTCTGTTGCTAGGCCAACAGAAAACTTTTTACTTAATATTTTTGCACCTCCCAAAGTGAAGCTACGAAATTAAAGGTTGTGTAATAAATGAATTGCCTAAATAGAACCTATCCTCAGTGTAAATCAAAGGACAAGTGTCTTTTGTAACAAATAAAAAAAATGCTCTCATTAAATTGTACTTAAAAAGCAATGAAAAACAAGGTTGAATTATGTATTTTTGGAACTAACTCTATGCTAATACTAACTCTTACAATTAGTACCTTATAACAGGGTCCCTTGATTTACACGATATCAATTTATACGGTTGATATTTCGACTTTTCTACATAAACAAAAGAAATTGCCAACTGTAACAAAGTCCTCGTTCAAGTGTACTTTTGTAAATTTTTGGCAGTAACTCCTAATTAACTCTATACCAGTTCCATGTAACACGGTCCTTCGATTAACGCGGTCTCAATTTTACTGGACTCACAATTTACACGGTCAAAACATTGATTTATCTGCTACTTGACGTACAAAATCTTTTTATTTCATTGCTTTACACCTAGAGTGGATCAACGAAATAGAAGGCTGAGTAAAAACAAAAACAATCGCTTAGTACACGTATCCTCGATGGTATAAACCAAAAGTAGTGTATTTTTTAACAAAAAGAAAACTGTACTTAACAGCAACGAGAAAAAAAGTAAAATTATGAATTTTTGTAACTAACTCTTATATAGTTACAATCAATACGGTCCCTTGATTTACACAGACTCAGCTTTACACGATTTCAATATACACGGTCAATACATTGATTTTTCTGCTGATTGAAGATGAAAGCTATATAGAACTTATTTTTATTGTGTAAATCGAAGGAAAATATATCTTGTAACAAACCAAAAAAAGCGACTCACTGTTCACTTAAAAACAACGACGCTAAATTTTACACTAACCTTTAGTTCAATATAACACCGTCCTTCGACTTACACAGTATTATCAATTTTCACGGTCTTTAGTGTAAATCAAGGGACTTTTGTAGATTTTTTGAACTTTTTATGTTTTTTTTCCTACTCATCTACAGTGTTATATGAGGGTGTGTATGTCAAAAATACCTACCTAGTACCATAAATATTCTCAACTTCAACGAAAATCGATGAAAGCTCCTCATACTTCTTTGGTACATTTTTAGCTAATACAGGATCAGGTAAATGTCTGGAAATTATTAAAAAAATAATGATGTTTCTTTTCTTAAGTTGGTGATATATTAGCCGAGCCGAGCCTACTATCAACATTTGATTTATCCGTGTAATTGAGTTGAAAGTGCAGAATTTGAACGATCAATTCCTTTGCATTTTGTTGGAAAAGCTGCTCACAACAACTACACGAATCTTAGACCAGTTATGTCACATTATAATAGGCTCGGCTCATCAAATGTATCATCATTTTTAAATTCGTTACTATTTAGTCAATTACTTGTCTTTAGATCTTAATAATTCTTCAATTAATCGCATTTTTAATTCATTATGATTTGTAGATGTTTTAATGATATTTTTAAAGATATTAATACCATTTTGAACTTTTTTCAATGGTTGATTTGGTGGACTATTACTAAAACCCAAAAATTGTTCACAATCATCATTATAATCAATTGTTAATTCTGGTGAATTACTGTAGAAATACGTATTTATATTATTTATAATTAAATCAATCATAATACAATTATATGCATTGTAATTATTAATTTTTAATTCATTCTCAATATATTGTTGTGGTGTTGTTATATGATTATTTAAATAATTGTAAACAATTGGACCACGACCACTATCTGTTGGTATTAATAAATTATCACGTGGTGCATTTAATAATGCAGCAAATTTCAATTGATTTGTATGAGTCGATATGCCTAACCACATACCACCTTCACGGCCCAATTGCATATCTCTACCTAACAAAATTGTAATTAATTCATTCAATTAATGTAACGATTATAATGATTATAATTACCTCCGATTATCTTGGTATTTGGACATTTAAATGCGTATTTTGCTGGTCGTAAATAATCTTCATCACGATTCGATGCAATAATTAAACGATAATTGTTCTGTTGCAATTTTGCATTTGTATAAACGAACAATATACACATGTTGTTATAATTATCAAACTGTCGTTTAACTTATCCAACCATCATTACGACTGTTGCCATTATTTATCTGTAATTGTGGTTAATTGGAAAAAAAGAAAGATTATAAATGTTGATAATTATATCTAGGCGACGCGCCATTTAATACCAGTTTGGTAAAATAAATAATTTTTCCACAGTATTTGTTTTATTTTTATATTAATTGTTGATATTTTACGAACAATGTTCAAGGTTATGTTAACAGCAACCGGATGACATAACCTCGAAATCTCAATTCAGTGTCAGTGGGTTTTTTTCTCCTGTTTGCATTACCTGATAGTCAAGTTTTTTGTGTATTTGTTTAAATATCTCTGTTCAAATGTAGGTTTTTTTGTGGGTTTTCGGTGATTTTACGATAAAAATTATGGAAATTATTGCACAGACAACGCCAACTGACAACAACAACAACAGTAATAATGGTAAGTCAAACATTTTTTTTGTTGTTGATTATTTTTTCTCTCATTATCGTTGATAACAGTTTTGTTTAATTAAATGATAAGATTGTTGGTAAGAGGAATTAATCTAGTAGACAGTAAATATTTTGTTATATCAAGGTATTTTTATAATGTTTTAAATTTTAATTATTATAAAATAGATCGATTGGGATAGGCAATTTAAAATAGTTGGTTGTATTACTGGTTGCATGACAATAGTTTTGAATAATGGCACAAACACACTAATCAAACGCTGACGTATCTACTGTTCCAGTATGAATACGACAAATCTTGTGGCTGTCAAAGTGTTTTCCGACCTCTGCTCGTTTTTTATGCTTTGGTTTGACTCGTTTTTTCTCATTTTTCTTTGCATATATCCGTAGATTAGCTCCAAAAGAAAAGCACACAGGTGAGGATTATTGATAAAATATTGATAATATTTAAATTATCACGTTTTACTTACCTGTGTGTCAGGTATACGATTCAAAAGAATAGAACTAAGTGTTCGTTATGATTAGAAACACACTTGTGACAAATAAAAATTTAGGTAAGGATTACCCTTTCAATTAAAATATCAACTTGTAGTTAAGTTCAACATTAGAATCTCTCACCTGTGTGCTTTCTTCTAGAGGTAATCTACCGATACATGCAAAGAAAATTGAGAAAAAATAACAACCGATTGTTTGGTATGATTAGGGCTTTCGTCTTTCATATACTTACTTTCTGTATAGCTAGAATGATAAAATTTTGTGAACATTTAGAGTAAGATGAAATTGGATGAAACGCAAAACGAATTGAGGGGTGGCTGAAAATGTCACCATATTGAAGACAGTGTGTTCAAAGGTAAGACAGTATGAGGGAATATAAGTAGCTGCAGTCAAAAAAAAATGATGAGCTATTTCTATTATTATCAGATTAAAAGTATACTTCCCTTTGAGCAGACTTTCTTCAACTTGGTGACACTCTTATACACCCCAAGACCCTTTATCATCTTGTGGAGGAAGAAGAAGTCTTCCTCCATGGGGGTGACCATATTTACAAAATTTTATTATTATACCTTTACGAGAAGTATATGAAACCCAAAAGTTCCACTCTTACCGATTTTTTTGTTTTTGTAAAAGTGTTTGCGAATATTAGATTAGATTTTAGTGTCCGATTGGTTTTGCTTTCTTGAACTGCGATCACAGTTGATCTATTGTTCTTAACCTTTCATCTATTGAAATCCCAGAAAAGATATATTTTCTGGCGGTATTGAGACTCTTTTCTTTACTTCAGAAGGTGACAGGGTCACACTGCCCAAGTTGGTAAGTCTTTTGCGGGCCAAAGTATCGCATTTGCATAATATATGTTTGGATTTCTCATAGTCCAATCCACATAATCTACATCTGTTTGATTTACCAAGTTTTGTTATAAATTTCTAGCATTCTTATTCGAATAGTCAATGAACTTCTTTGCCTGTCGCATACATTTACACTGTCTTCAGTAGAACATCTTTGTGCTCTATTCCTAGCCATTGATTTCATGCCTTCTGTGGGTTTTGGTTATCCCACAGAATGGCTTCGGACGTATGAGTAGAGGCATAGCACCTGTTCTTGTAAAGTCATCGGCTATCGTTTACGAATATTGTCTTCTCGTTTATATTTTCTGAAGTTTAAAATATCGCTGACAACAACTCCGTTTTCAGCACCTCAAGTTACGTAATTCTTTTCTATTCTATAACAATCACTAGACTTAGGACTGCGAATCCTCGACCCTTATTTCTCTTATCTGAACAGCATGTATATAACAAAGGGAGTGATGCCGTAGGTATCAGTGAAGTTGTGAGTTTCTAACAAATCATGGTGTATTGTAACACGAGGAAATTCATTAAGAAGTTGGGACATGATTTGCTTAGCACGATTTTCGGTTTATAGGATGTGGCTCTTGAAGCTTAGTCGTTTGTCAAAAACAACGCGTGAATATTTGGCATTCGATTTACAATGGTATACTCATGGACTGTGTTCGCTTTGCACACTTTTGCGCTTTCTGTACAAAAATCTCGCGATTTGGCACTGTAAACGCCTACAACCGCTTTCATCACGTTGCTGTGACGTCGTCAATTACGCCAACAGCTCCAGTCAAATCTGTTAGAAAATGTCTTGCCGTGGGAAACCAAAGCGAACGGTCGAAAGCTTCATCTACAAAGCGTTGCCGCTGAAAGTGTGCAAAGCGAACACGCGCCATAGATGAAATCGTGAAGCTGTACGTGTCAGGGATAGCCCCAATCTTCTAGATACACAATAACGATTCAATGTTTTCTACAGCTTGCCCGTAACTAGGTATGGATATTTTGCTCTGTCAAAGATGCAAACTCCATAAGTCTCTGGGTGTTTTGAGATGTCGGCTATGACAACATTGTATAGAAGCAGAGAATAGCAACCCTTGTATAGAAGATAAGGAATAGATCGCTTCCTTTTCCGTAGTGATGGATGACGTAATGTTATTTAAGACTTGTAAGAAACTTGCCAATTGTTGGTCATAATGTGGCCATGTGAAAAATGTCTCATCCACATTTACCGGTCAAAATTTTGGGTTTGTTAGGTATTTAATGCCTAGTTCTAGAACCATCCCATGTTTAATTTAACTATATTTAACCTGAGAAAAAGAATAGCTTTCTTGTGAGTAGCACTAGTCTTTGGATTTGCAAGTGGGAATTGTGGAGACAGCATTCTAGTAAGTCTTTTACTAGTCTCCGTTTAAGTCCAATAATAAGTAGGGTTTCATCTGTCGGCACGCGTTAGAGTACATATTTTTCCTACCAGCTTCTTTAGACGGGTTCTATATTTACAGTTTTAAGGATGTCTATAAAATGTTTAGAATTTCGGACAGAGGAATTGTTCTTAAGTTGTAGCTTTTTACTTGCGAAGAGAGTAGATTTGCTGCAAGGGTCACAGTGTGGTTATTTAGTTGAAATTTTCTACTCTTTCCTCAGTGTATTTTCTCTTCTCTCCACTATACACTGCCTTGATTTATTTGATTTCATGCTCATATTAAAGATGCTTCATATTTCTGTTTCGATATCACTGCATCACTTTCAAGCAATAATGGCATTGTGATTTTTGATTTGTTTATTCATCTTTATTGGCCAGTATGTGGTACTATCTTTCTTATGTAAAGACACCGTTGCCTAAACTAAATTGATAACAATTCAATTCTTAACGAACGAACAAATCGAGACGAACAGAAACGAGCATGAATGATTCATCGTTTTTTGATAAGTTTATCGAAACTATTCGTTCGTGTTTGTTCATTCATTTACTGATGTTCGCCCATATTTGTGTTCGTTTACGTTCGTATTGATTCATCGTTAATTGTTGTTTCATCTGTGCTCGTTCATTAGATGTGAACGAACCCCATTTAACTGATCATTATGAAGACAACACACAAAATAAACAAATCATATCAATATATGTATATCTGGATAATGATGGATAAGAGATTAAACGGCGATCACTATATTTATAATAAATACTGTAGCATTTATGTGATTATTCGAGAAATTTCATTAATGTCTTATCAATAAATGAGGTCATTTTATTGTTTTTATCATAATAATAATAATAATAATAAGAAATTAGACTATGGAGAAAAAGAATCGTTCAATTATAAAAGAATTTTAATGCACATTCTCTGATAAAACTCTTATCTATTCTTTCAAGTAATAATAATAATGTACGAATGTTATCAATTTGAAAAGCGAAAAAAAAATCTTTCATATAATTCCATCAATTTTTGATCTGATAACAACATAATTGTTATTGGGGACAAATCAATAAAAATGCGCCAGAAATTAATATTAAAACCAGGTAGTTGTTTCTTTGTTGTTTTAATTTAATTTATTGTTTAATTTTTATAATTGTAGGTCAACCGGAAAAATTGCATATACAATTGGTGCATTTTCGACAGAAATACAATTGGGATTGTGGTATTTCATGTGTTTTAATGGTGTTACAACGGAAATATCGCCAACATTTCTTGAAGAATTTCCACAAAATTTGTAAGGATGAAGGCTTTTATGGAAGGTTTCGTTTTATTATTCAATACCGTGTTCAATTATTCTTATTAAACAATTTGGATCGATTTGCAGTACATGGACAATTGATTTGTGTTATCTATTGAAGCGTTATAATGTTAAACATGTGTATTATACAGTCACATTAGGCGTCCATCCTGGTTATAAAGGCAATAGTTTCTATCATCATATTTTAACAAAAGTGATCATCGATATTTATTTAATAATAATGGATTATTATTAAAATTATTGTTTAATTTCTAGGATGAAACACGTATAAATGCAAGATTTGCACAATCTAAAATTAATGGTATTCAAATTGAACGTGCATCAATTAAATTTCAAATAATTTTAGATCATTTAACTAATGGTCCTGTAATTCTATTAATTAATGCACGTTTATTAAATTGTGATATATGCAAATTAAATAAAATATCAACTGAATTACGTAAATGTATACCATGGCCTATACCATATCAAGGACATTATATTGTATTATGTGGTTATGAATTGAATAATCGGAAAGTTTATTATCGAAATCCATCATTTTCAGATCGTAAGTTGATACCAAAAAAAATACAATAATTTCATTCCATAAAACAAACAGTGAACGTTCTACCTTAGTTCAATTTGAATATGTCAAATTTATAAATTAACCGTTATTATTGGTTGTTTAGTTGTGACGTCATTATTATTGCTATATTAGACTAAGGCTACACGTTCACCAATTTTGAATGGTTTATTGATTAATTAAGTTTTTATTGTTATAAATTTTTGATAATTTTTTAAATTCGTCAAAAATGTGGGAGTTTTCCCTCAAATACTTGTTGTATTGTAAATTATGATTTGAAAGTTGTTCTAAAGGTGTACGCTCACTAGTCAGTGCTATACGTAACGAATTGGTTAGTGTCGTATGCGGAATTTGACGAGAACATTGTTGTCAATCGTCCATTGTTAGGCCTCGTCCACATCTATCGAACGATCACAAAGGAATGGGTACAAACGGACATCTGAACAAAGAGTGGACGGCAATCGAATAGGAACGAACGCCAAGTTGTCGGTATTTCAAAGGAAATCAATCGTTCGCGTTCGATCGTATTCTCATAGTGTGGACTGGAAAAACAAATCTTTGTTTAGTGAAACAAAAGCAATCGTTGATTCGTTCCCTTTCATACCCATTCCTTCGTGATCGTTCAATAGATGTGGGCGTGGTTTTAGAGGATGAAAACTATGAAATCGATTCGATCGTTCGAGTACCAATGGCACGGCACAGTCGGTTGTGTGTTCGTTCGAATGACGTCATCAGAATATGAAGCTGACCTTCCGCATTTTGCCTATATGAGTGAAATGCGATACATTCGCTGATGACTAGTGAGCGTTTACCTTAAGAGTCTTAAAAAGTTTACTATCTAGATAGCAATATATTAGCAATTGAAGGTTTGAGATTTAATAAGAACAAACAATTTCTTTCTATTCTCTTATAAATAATAACCAGCTATTTTACAGCATACATTTACAGGAAATGGAAAATGTTGTATATTTTAGGTAGATATCACATTTTAGATGTGGCCCTGTAGCTCCTTTGTGTTCTTTTTTCAATTTCTTCTTATATGTTCAGGTTTTATATTTTAGGCACAAAGTATGTGTAGTGTTCAATTAGCCCTTTCAGAGTAATCCCCATCAGATATAATACATTTTTCCTTCAAAACCTTCAAAACATTTATTAAACGTACATTTTTGGCATAGCCTTCAAATCTCTCGACAATTTAACCTGTATTTCTCGTCCATGGTCGCACAAACGTTCTTTTCATAACTTCGGTAACAGACAAAAAAGACGCAACTGATCAGACAAGGTCAATAAGGTAAGGTGGCTGTGGCATTATGACGGTGTTGTTGTTGTTGGCCAAAAATTTATAAAACCCCTTGTTTCGTTGTAGACGAATAAACCAATAAGCAGAACCTTGACAATCGATCGCATCTGGTTTTGATTCGACATGGCCATATACCCATGTTTCGTCACCTGTTATGATACCTTGGAGTAATTCTTAGTCAACAGGTTTCAGTTATTGTGAAGTTGATTATTCAGCAACTTTGAAAAAAAATATTCTTATAATGGATTCGGCGACACTCCTAAGCACAATAACGTTAAAATTTTCCACCTTTTCGATCATAAACTCTTAGTTTCGATATCACATTCTTGCCAAAATCTGTCTCAAATGGTGTCATATTGAAAAATGCTGTTCTCACTTTTTATCATAACGAAAGAGGTAACTCAACTTCTGAAGGAAAATCTGCATCAGTAATATTACAGTAGAGCGTTGATTATCCAAACTCATTAAGAGATGGTTCGCCTAATCAAACATGCATGAATATACGGAATATACTCAGCCTCTAACTGAAATTAAGATTGTTTATTGCTTGCAAGTAATGCAGCAGCGGTTCGGATAATCGGCGCTCTACTGTATTTTTATACATATTTTGGAAACTTGTATGCACTTCGAATGAGTTAATTTTAGATCGACTAAAATTCTCATTATAAAAATAGATTTTTATTGTTTAAATATCGGCACACGATCGACGCAGTAAAAGGTTAAAATATTTATAGTTTACTTACAATAAATGAAAATTATTACAGGTGTATGTGTAATGTCTGTGGAAACATTAGAAGAAGCTAGGAAAAGTTATGGAACTGATGAGGATGTTATCTTAATTTATACGTGACATTATTTAAAACTAGAAATTTATTTATTTAAAATATTTTTGATTTCTTTTTGGTTTTTGTTTTGATAATTCAATTTCCTGTTTGTTATCATTTAATATTTTGATAATAATAATAATAATAATAAATATAAATTAGAATTCAATTCTATCAACTGTTATTATCATTGGAATTGTATCAATTCCTTCCTATATTACACATTAATTATATTTAAAAAGGGGAACAAAAAACATTTGAAACTTCATTATATTTGGTAACAAAGGCACAAAATTCCACAGTTTTCTTTTTGCTACAAAAAGAACTACTTTTGTTTCTTTTTTTTAATGTATGTATAATACATACATATATATAGATATATAAAAATATTTTGAAAAATTATTTGAATACGTCCCTGATTTCTTCACTCTAAATTCATTTTTAATCAATTAAACAAATAAAACTAAAAACAACAAACAATGGCAATTAAAACTAACGGTTTGTGTTACTTAGAATTACAAAAAAAAAACAAACAAAAAAAACAAACCAGAAAAGATTAAATCTTACGATTTCTTCGCTTTCTCACTGTTCTTTTTGTTTTTGGTATTCGTTTCTTTAATGCTAAGAATTGTTTAGCTTTTGCACCTGTAAATTTGATTAATTTTTTTGTTAATAAATAAATAAATAAATATGAAAATTTCTACACATTTATTTCATTTTAGAAGTACACCTTTATGTGTCAAATGACGTAATATCAGTTTCTTAGCCAATTGGATCGTTTTAAGTATTGAGAAGTTTAACGCACACGGTCAGTTAGGATGTTGCGACTAACGAAATCACATAAACTGCATTGAAAAGCCGTATGGCAGACAATTTCAATCCGTGTACAACTGTTCACAGTGGCCATAAAATTTTGTTCAGCTGCACAGGAGGCCAGCGGTTGTATGTGGCCCACAAAATGCACAGAATAATGTTAAATAAGGGGGGGGGGGGTACCCAATAATAATCCGACACGATCTGTAGTGGTTAAATGTGTATGTAAAGTGAATATATGCCAGAAAGATCATACACACTAGTGGGGATGCGCCTTCACATGTATCATTTCTATTACACCATTCAAAAATCACATTTTCCAATTAGAAAACTGTTTAAAAAAAAACACCACTGCAATGCGTAAAGGATCGTTCACAACTAACGAACAAGCACCAATGAACTTAACAATCAGTGCCGGTCCGAGTGGTGGAGGATGCAGGGCACGGGTGCGGTTTCCAATGGGGCGCCAAAGTTTAAGTTTTTAATTAGATAGACATAGATTAAAAAGGGCGCCTGTAACTCCTGTATTCCCTGTCCGCCTCTGCGAGTGTGAACAATCACAAGTATAAATAAATGTTAGTTTCTATTTATATAATAAACATTAATCAATGTGTGATCAAATGGAATTTATTTTGAAACACCAATAAGAGACGAAGTACTGCTCGCCACGTTCGTTCGTTCGTTTTCGTTTTAACGTTCACGAGACATTCGTTTGTGTTTGAACACTCATTCGTGTTAGCTCGTTACATGGCTTAACATTGGTCAACTTCACGGTCTTATAAGACCGTTTTCTACCTGTTATGATTATCGATTTGTAATATTTTACTTGATTTTTGCTCCATTGCAATGTTGTAAACTTTCCAAATAATGTAAACAACACTATAATGTGACTTTAACGGATTTTTATAATCCATCAGAGAAGCTTTTCATGTGGAGCTATCAACAAAGACTCAAGCCTGATCTGTAGTTTATAAATGATAATAAATTCCGTTAAACGAAAAACTGCGTTCGTAATTCAGCACCCCTTCATTTTGTTGACAAACGAAATTTAAGTATCAAAGACTTTTTAACACCTTTCCTAAGATCGCGGCTGTCTTCACCCGATCCTGATGATTATACAGTGATCTCCGGTTAATGTGATTACTTTTGTTGGGTCAAATCCTAACATTATTGCCGTAAAAGCGAATAGTTAATAACTGTGATCACATTAAGCGGCGCCCACTGTATCTATCAAAAATATTTCAATAGTAAATGGTGTATGTCTAAATTGAAATTAAATATAAAGACAAAAACAAAACAACAACAAGAGAATACTTACTTTTATTTTTGGTAAATTTTGTTGATTTCTTTGTACTCTTTTTAACTGTTGCTGTTGTTGTTGTGGTTGCATCACCTACTGCTACTGTTGCAATCGCTGTTGTTATCAATCTGCGTATTGGTTGTATCCTCTTCTTTAATTCCAATTTTTTATGTTTTCTAATTTTTTGTGCAATATTTTTTAATTGACTTTTAGATTTTTCGATATTTTTCTCAATTCTCCTACTTTTTCTTAATTTTACATTTTCATCATTATTGTTATTATTTAATAAATTGTTATTGTTATTATTATTAAGAAGGCTACTATCACATGATTTTCTTTTAGTTCCACGTGCTGATTTATCAATTGTTGTTGTTTCTGTTACTTTTGTACGTTTACGTAAATTATGTGTATTTGTTTCTATCATTGTTGATGTTTTTAAATTTTCACCATCATTTTCATTAAAATCGATTGATGATGATGATATTTCATTGATTTGTATTGAATTATCATTATTATTATTCTCTTTATTTTTAATATCGTTAGGATCAAAACTGAGACTTTCCCGTGGTTTTGTTGTAAAATTATGTTCTTTCAATGGTAAATTTGTTGTATATTCAGTCGATGTAACTGGTGTAGCTTCAGCTTCATTTATTTGTTGTTGTGGTTCAGATTGTTGTTGTGTTGTTGTTTGATTGATATCTAAATTTTCATTTGTTGTTGCTGTTTGATTTGCCTCTTCATATCTTGTAACAATTTTCAAACCACTATCAGGATACGGTAATTTTTTACGATTTTTCAAAACTTGCGTCCTTGGTGGTCCTGGTGGATCTAATATTAATGTAACCACTGATGTATTATCAGCACGCATTCTTGTATTATGCCAACGTTCTAATGCTTTTTCAACTAATAATTTTGATGGATTCAACCATGTTTTATTAATTGAATCATTTATAGCTGCATATTCATTATGTTTTTCAGCTTGTTGTACAATATTAACAGTCATTTGTGGTGTTAGCATATTAAATAAACCATCTGTACCAAATATTAAACATTTATGTAAATTTGTATCAATTTTGATAACAGAACAATCAGGATCTGGTGATACAATAAATTGATTTATTTGTGAATTATATGACCATAAATCACCTAAACTACGTGCAACAGCTAAAAATGGTATTTCATCAATTGGTGTTGATCGCCGTACAGGTCCTTGATGGCCCATTTTCGGACGATTCCATACGACACGTGGTACACCTTTCAATTAAAAAAAACAAAAACAAACAAGAGAATTGTTGTACACATTCTCTAGACAATAATTTCGATAATATAGAAACGAAATTACCTGATTTTGAAACAACTTTACCACCGCATTGACTAATACGTATCATTTCATCAACATTCTCTGGTTTATGATCAGTTGTTAATGGTTTTGCCTTCCATTCTGTGTTATCATTGTCTTGATAACCGAGAATGATTGCTGAATCACCAACATGTCCAATATAGATTTTGCCACGTCTTATAAATGCTACACTGGCTGTTGTACCAGCTGTACTCAATAGACCCGAAGCTGTTCGGGGCCATTTCTCTAAAAGAAAATCATAACAATAACATAACCACACTTTTTTTTTTAATCGAAAATAACAACCTTGTTCTTTCCACATAGCATAATGTGTGGCTATATAACCATCTTTTATAGCTCTTAATACATCATCATCATTATCCGACCAGAAACTTTTATGTTTGATTATGGTTTCCATTAGATGTTCTTTAGCGTATGCTGCCGCTTCAGCACCACCATGACCATCATAAATACCAAAAAAAGCATATTCCAAATCGCGTTCATCTTCCGTTTGTTGATAAGCCACTGAAAAGAAATCTTCCATATATTTACGACCACCTTGACGACAATGGCCAGTTACACGTAAATTCACACCAATCGATGCTGGCATTATTCTTCGCACCACTGTTGTTTAGCCACAAAATTCAATTAAATTAGAAACAACATCGTTTTGTTTTGAAATTTCAAAACACTTTAATCTAGAGACTTTTTCGTTATTATATTTGTTTTGACTTTTATTTAATGTTGTTGTTGTTTTTTCTTCTCTTAAATAAGTATTCAAATTTCACCAAATCTAGTTTGTGTGTGGCGTAACTGTCTTTTGTCAATTTTCACCACCAAATTTAGAATCGGTGTCATATACTACGATATACGTTATTATATTTCACACAATACACTTATCTCTATCTAACACATTTGTTCTAATCGAGAAATTATGGAAAATTCTAGAATAGTATGACGTCAATTCGATTGAACATCTGTTGTTGATTGTACATTGTATTGTTATAATTATGCCAAACTACAGCGCTTCAAGTATCAAGTATTCAAACAATGAACTAAGCCGTACTGATCGATAATATAGTAATCTAACTATTAATAACCATTAATTAATTAATTATAAAAACTTAATTGTGGCTAATTAGAATATTTATTTGTATATCCAATATATCTGTAATTATATAAATATGATTTATTATTGATATTTGATAAGTTTTGATTATTTCTGTAATATGTGCGTGATTGATTAGAGATTTGTATGCCTTGGTAGATGTTTTCTCATATCATCATTGCATACGAATAACATTCCACAAACGGGGCATGGAAATCTGCAAAAATTAAACCAATTATCAACAATTTTCCCCAAAAATAATGACAAAAAAATTAGGGCAGATGGCGCTACATTGTAGCGGGAAAATTGAACCATCAATTTGCTTACCGTTTATCACCGATATGTCGACGTAGGTGGACATCATGTTTAACTTTCAATGGAAATCGTTTATTACATATATTACAACAATATTTCCATAATATTGGATTCGTATGTACAACTAATTTGTGTGTATAAATATTTGCGCTTGTTTTAAATGATTTTGTACATTGATCACATTTATAATCGCGTTGATTTAAATGTGTACGTTTATGTACTAATAAGCCTGTATATGTTATAAAACCTTTACCACATATTGGACAAATAACAGTATTTTCACGTGCATGATATAATTTATGTATTTTTAATGCGCTCGATTCGAAAAAACGTTTATTACATAAATTACATTGAAATGGACGTACTAATTTACGTTCTAAATGGTGTTCTATTAAACAATGTTTACGTATATGTCGTGCTGTTGGCATTTCAATGCCACATATTTGGCATGAACAATGATATTGTTGTTTATTATTATCATCATCATCATCATTGTTTTTATGATTGTTTGTTTGATTTGTTTCGTGTTTGTTATCACTAATTTCGACTAGATTTGCCGAATGCACTTTATCAATATCGTCACCATCTTCATTATCATCATTAACCGTTTGTTCAATGTGTTGTTGTTGTTTCAGATAGATTTGTTTGCGTTCTAAATCTAATTTTACACATAATTTACGGAATTTCTCAATTTCATTTAAATGATAACGACATATTTTACATATTCGATAATTCTCCATCCATTCCTATTTAGATAAAAACAAATTTAAACAACTTAAACAATCGATAATACTAAATAAGAAAAAGGAACAACTTACAATTTCTGGTACAATTCGTTGTAATTGCTGTAAATGATTTTCATTTTGTTCGCTGTTTATTTGTGTAATTTCAATAAGATTTTCACGTAATTCTAAACAAATTGAGCATTTTTCCATTATTGTACTTTTGCTCAATTTTAATATGTTGCAAATTAGATAAATATTGATTGTTAATTGTAGGACGCAATCTTGTTACTAACCTAAGTGATGTATAAGCCAATAGTAGTAATGAAAGTCCCTAAATCTAATAATAGAAATATCTAGCCAGTGGCGTATCATTGGGTGTTTGCCAATTACGACACAAGAGCGCACTATGGTGGCATAATGCTCATCATTGGATGTGCCAACTACAGCAACGCCTCGCACAATGGAGCATTCGAAATAGCTTTGCGCTCGAGTATTATGCGCAAGTGGTACCAACAAGTCAACATAAAATTCCATTGCATTGAAGATCATTTTTTTTAGAATAAGTGTCATCAATTATTCTATCGTACTTTTTTGTTTACATATGTACATATATATCAGATTGATAAACCTAATAATTGTTTTCCAGCTTAAATCGAGTCCAAAGCACTCTTACGTCGCATTTATAAACTAATGTGTTCCAATTAAACGTTCGCACAATACGGCATCATGCGGCACTAAGTCCCACTATGCGCTGGTAGTTGGAAAACACCCATTATGTCGGTCTTTTGTGCTGAAATACGATTTGAATGTTTTCCTAATGTCTAAGATGGATAAAGAAGATATTGGACATGAAGTTATCAATTTTCTGCATTCAGTGTAGAAAATTCAGAAGTGACAATACACGTGCAGCCTTTTAGGGAACTTACAGAATATAAACACAACTCATATTTTTTATGGTTTTGAAAATAGCCAATGCAGTGGTTTGCATAAAACAGATGCATATAGAAGCAAATTGCCAGCACGCCGCCTGCTCTCCCAAGAGAAGGCTTTGCTTTTCATAACCCTATACTTTTGCAGCCGCAGCCTGTCTTAGATCTACAAGAAGGTTCCGCTCAAAAAATTGCTTCTGTATTAGGCTTAGGGTGAATTCGAACAATATAACACCGAAGACAAGCTATGTTGGGCATATTTAGTACTTGGATGTAGTACTCCGATGATTGTTGTTGCTGAATTTTGTATTAATTCATGAAATAAGCAGGACATGCTTGCCTTTGGCTAGTTTTACGTATGTTTAAGTTTATGTGAAGAGAAAACACATTTTGTTATAGAGAATAGTTTTATGGATTCAAATAATATTTACTTCTTGTGTATCTTCTGGATAATGATAAGTTAACTAGTCTTAGAACAATCAGATTTATGTTAAAAGATTTAATCGATGGTGAAAGGACGTAGAATAGAATGGATAATATAAAGAATAAGAGCATAACATTATTTTCAACTGACTCTTGTGTTGTTATAGAAATTGGACAGAACTTTCCACCTATTTGCGGAGGAAGTAAAACAAGCTTTCAATAATAAGCCAAAATCCTCCTTCGTAAATGATACAGCGTTCTGGTCATGATCTAAATACGATGGTAAATGCTTCTTAGGTAGTAGAAACGTCAATGCACTTCTAGGTTCAATGGTCGGCAAGATAGAGCCTTTGGAGAGGATCATCGAAGACGGTGTCGTATTTCAGCAATATGGCAGTTAGAGGATAAATGGCAAATATAGACGACACGCTGAAGAATGTCTTTTTGTCGGAGATGTGAAGTATCTCATCCCAAAACCTACAAATATACCTCTCATCCGACCTGTCATTGAGTACAGAGCTACCCTGAAGTGAGCACCTGACAATCCCCATGATCCATCCAGTCTACTACTGGGGTGTTCAAAACAACCCTTGGTTTGAGCCATTGGTTATACTACGTTCTTCGTGGTACAAAGTGTTTCGTAATGGTCAATTATTGAAACACTTCACCCACAAAACGTCCCATCAGGAAAGTCAAATTCTCTCCAAACACACTACTCCAACTTCTGTAGGGCTTTGATTTGGTGGGAGATCTCTGATATGCTGTTAAGAACGCTCCACTTGCAATTTGATAGAGCGACTTTCAGCGTCACTATTCCACACACAAACAGTCCACAGTCTCACCAACAGAAATTATGTTTGTAAACCCTTGGATCTTCAGCACCGGGGTACGACTGCTCAGTTCCATTATGTAGACCTACCTTGGACTGAAGAGGCTTAAGCCTTTAACTTTCTTTAACTTGAAAACAAAGATTAAAGACCACAGAACGATGAAGACAGTTGTATTAAGGCAAGCGCTAACGCGATGCTCTTTATGGAACGGTGACGCAGTATTCAAGGCCACATAAGTGACTATTTACCAACATTAACAAAAAATCCCCAAACCTGTAATAACTATTTAAATTTAACTATTATTTAATTTAAAAATAATTATACTTTAACTACTTTTTCCAAAATAAACAGAAGTATATTACACATTATATATAGCTATAATTACACTGTACATATTTATTTATGGTAAATACTAATTAAAATTAACCTTCAATAAGGTTGTCACTAAAAATAATAAATTACCTACCTATTCATTCTTTTTTATTTAATTAATTACGGTTATTAATCAACGAGAATAAATAAAAATTAAAATGGAGAGGTAGAAAAAAAACCAGAATACTTTCAAATCAATTTTATTCTAAAATATTACCAACCATAAAACACAAAAATAGCCAATAACAAACAATCGAATCAATCAACTTCTAATTTTTTAAAACTACCATCAACACCAAACAATTGATTAACATTTGTCGGTTTACCTGGTCTTTTTGTTTCATCAACACGTAATTGTTGGTGATCCAAAAAGAAATCGAAATTATCGATAATATATTGATTCGTTTGCTCTATAAAAAAAAATTATTCAAATCTATTACCAACTTATTAAACAGAAAAATCACTAGATTATACCTTGTAATTGTTTGAAAGATGGCGATCCACCACCTAAATCTAAAGGTAAACATTCTTTTGGTATAAATTGATAAAAACTTTCCAGATTTTCTTTGTGAATATGTATCTAAAAACGATTCAATTAATTTTAATTTAATTTAATAAACGGCCAAATTACCATTTCCTGTAATTCTTTTTTCATGAACGGCTTGAATAGTGCCAATATTTTATCAACAAAAGGCACCACATTTATCAAATGGATACCTTTAAGGCGTATTGGTAAAGCTTCCTAGAATCATTTTATAAAGTTGGTAAAACAATTATAAAATTCATAAAATAAAAGAAAATTATTACTTGTAGGTAGTAAGTGAATTTCTTAGCTGTTGTTAAATTCAATTTAGCTAAATGTCCAAAAGTACCACCGGTCATATCACAAACTATATAATAACCAGGACTTGTGCCATTTAAATTTAAATCTAATATTGTTAACATATTCAACAATGCTGTTTGACTATTGTATATGTAATAATCTGGATTAAAATCTAATAAACGTGCAAAAAGTATATTGTAATTATTTGGCGGACGTTTTGGTAATGATGTCATCAAACTGTATCCATGAAGCAAATGCATAAAACCGAACAGAATCGAAAAAAAAACACAATTAATTATTAGGTATTGTAAAAAAATTAATGATTCGTTTGTGTCCAGAAATGGTGCTTTCAGTGACACCAACTAAGGTATAATCTTTTAATGGTTTAATTCCTTTTAACAGAGAAAAGGATACTGTCCTATATTCGATGGCGTGCTTAGTTGTTGAAAATTTAAATATACACCCTGGATATCCGCAAGTGGCGTGCAACACCAGACACAAACAAGTTCTAGGCTAGACTATTCAACAATTTGAATTCAACCTGATCCACCAAGCTGGATACCACCGTGTCGTTGCATTTTTGTGGAAGACCGATTTAGCTGTCTGGACTTGCACACCACGCTACTGAAAGTTATCAATCGTTTAACGCTGCTGTCCACGGTTCGTGGAAGGATGTGGACATGACACTCCAAAAACAAGATCTTCATCCATGAGATACCTGCGTGTATCGGCAAGATCCATCGACTCCACTTCAACCATCCAGACTATTGCGGAAAAGCGCATTGAGCAGCAGAATTGTTTCGTACAGCGTGCTACAAACAACGCTTCATCTGAGTCATTAGTAACACTGCATTCTTCGTGTTGCAAAGGGTTTCGTAATGGACGAATATGGAAACACACATGCCGCCAAAAAAGTAAAATTCCAATTATATTGCTTCAATTTATAGGACGATCTCTGGAATGCTGTTGACAGCGGTCCGCTTTGTAATTTGGTAGCGCAACTTATTTTGTTTAATAAAAACTTTTATGACATGACTTGACACCCTGGACAATGAAAAACAAACAGTCATTGATTTTGAAGAATAAAAAGAAATGGCAAATGAAATGTATCGCTTGGCATGATAGAAACTGGAAAAATAAATGATTTGGGAGACGTTAAAAACGAACAGTCTTAGGTGACATGTCAAAAAACAGAAGCTTTGTCATCTCAGAGATCCCGGCAACTTGAAATACGAGAAGTAAACCTGCAGTCAAAAAGCAACATGAGGTAGCAAGTCCTAAATTTGCTTGAAAGCATATTTGACAGTGAAATGTGACTATTGCCATAGTCTCAGGAACAAGTGGAAGGAGTAATGATGTGCGCAAAACTACCAAAATGTGTTTCAGTAGCATCTTCTTCTTTCAATTACGCTAATCTTGCGCTACTATCAAGCAGGGACTACCAAAACATGGCTATAAGTACGCACATGAACCCTATAGAAAACCTTTAGTACATGCTGATAAAGGCCGTTTATGATCATCAAAAGCAAGCGATTTAAAATGTGAAACAACTCATTCAAACAACATAGAACTCTGAGTATACCACAAAGGACACAAAGAGTGATTGGCGTTACTCAAATAATTTCCTGTTAAAAAGAATTAAATCTGTGCACCATCTTTGCCCGCAAACGAACCATTTAGCCTTGGCGAAAAACAACCTTTATTCGGTTGAACACCTTAATTTTTTTTGGCGTTCTCCCTTAGGACCTGAGCCTCTTTCTACTCACGTTACATCCATTGTTAATTTCAATGATGAATCATCTATTGAAACTGTAAAGATGTCCGGACATAATGTACGTATTGTAAAATAGTTATCTAATGCATTTTTTGCTGATTCCATGTGATAATAGCAACTTTGTAAAAATTGTATAACTTGTAATTCTATTTAGATAAAGAAAAGTACAATGATAATTTTTATTATTAATAGATATTTTTTTCAAATGATTCTTTAGTATTTACCTGTAATTTTTGGTAGATGTGGTTGTTTTTCAGCCCATTCTAACAACAATTTCACATCTTCACGTTTCAAATCACTATCTTTCAAATATTCATCATCAATATTTGCTAACTGATATCGCATTGTTAATATTCTGAAATTGTTTAAAGATCAAACCGATTGGTAAATAGTAGGATCTAGACTGACTTGTTTGTGCATTATACACTGTTTATTAGTTATTTAATTACAAAGTAAATGTCATCATCAGGTAGAAAGAGAGAGCCGAGAGAGAGAGAGAGGGCGAGCAAAGTGCTTTCAAAGCAAAACAATAATTTGCCATACCATATTTTTAATAATAATAATAATAATAATAATAATAATAATAATAACAATAATAACAATAGTAATAAAACCAATAATGAACCTAGAAAATATACTAAAAATACATTTCTTTTTAAAATTTTTAAATTGGCAAAGTTCAATCCAATTCCAATTTTTTGAATGTACCTTCAACACCAAAAATTTCACCAATATTTTTCGGTTTACCTGGTCGTTTTGTTTCATCAACTAATTGTTGATTCTCCCATTCGAAAAATTCCAAATTATCAATTAATTGTTTGTTTGTACGTCCTGTAATTTTGTCAAGACAACAACAACAACAAAAAAAAAATTACTTAATAATTATCAAAGAAATTTTACAGTAAGTGTACAGTTATTTGATGGTTTAATCATAATCACAAGTACCTTGGAACTTGATCATGCTTTTTTGTAAAAAAATAAAAATAACGGTTATTAAAGTTCGAACACGGAATTGAATGTTTTACTGGCCATGTCTTGTATGTTTCGAATGTGCCGCTATGTGGATAATGAAATTCGTTGTGTGGATCTGATTTGCCGAAAAAAAGTCATCGAGAGCACTGAAGTATCATTTGAGCGTCAAAGTGACTCAGGTAGCTATTGTCCGCACATTTAAGACCTACACAGTTGAAGAGGATCCGTGGTGTCGTCCCCACTTGCTCCACCCATACGTCTGGAGTAGCCAGAGCTGTGTCCTTTACGTGTTGAAGTGATCCTATCGGTGTTAAACTGAACCACTTACGCCTGCGCAAATTGTACCTCCTATCTTATAGAAAATGCCATTTGCGCATTCGTAATCGGTGCAGATCAACACCGACAGGATCATCTCAAACCGTAAAGAACACAGCTTAGCTTGCTGTACAACCCAGTGGTGTGCGAAAATTGGTAAACCGTATAATTTCAAGGTCAATACTATTGGCCATTATGTAATTAGTCCACGACTCATAAAACGGCTAAAATTGTTTTCTTCAAAAATCTATTATAGCAAACTTTTGTAAATCTCGTGAATTGAAATCATTCAAATTCTCATTAATTTCATTATTAAAGAGATAAAAACTAGAAAACGAAGTGGGAAGCATAACAACAGCAATTTTGGCGCCAAATCCGATGTGCAATTCAATCTCAATCATTGTAGTAAACAAGACTTTTTTGCTTCTTCTGCGTCTCCTTCTTAATGTTAGCGAATTAGTTTCTTTCCACCTTTTTCGGGATATACCTGACAGACTGCCACCAGTTGGTTTTGCGTGTACACTGTGACTATGAATTACTGCGGTTCCGTGGAAAGGGAAGAGTAGTGGAGAGGTTTTGGTGGGTACGCTCTCATAGGAGATATCCCTCGATCCAAAAAATAGTGGTTTTGCTCCCTGCTAGCCTTTTGATTTCCATTCTGCTTACAAACGCATTCTATTTGCGTCTTTTTTGTTTGTCCCAGTTCTAAACATCTTGTATTTTGCAGAATTCTCTTCTTTCATTATTTGGCATTGATTTTCTACCGATAGATCCCAACGTTCTTATCACATTTGTTCGGACAATCAGTACTCGTTTTGTTAAGATTGCTCTTACACAGGTTTTGTGTACACATTGACAGCTTATACTTTCTGAGGTTCCATCGATACAGGTTGAATTTTAGCTCTAGTATACATGAGTCTTTTTAATACCTTAACACTGGTGGTTAGCCTGTAGAGAAGGGGTGGTGTGGTTGAGATTCCGAGAGAAATTTTACCACCGGGCATCGTTAGAAGGTAAATTCAATTTTTGGCTGTTAAGCCAAACGCTCAAATACTCTTCAGAAATAAAGTGTCGTATCGAACAAATAGATTTGTACAACAGCATGAACTTGTGACGTTTGAAAATGTGATTACATCATCAAGTTCCAATCGTATCCAAATCAAATTTGATAGAGTTCTATCGGGCATTGAAGCGGCTAAAACTGTGATGAAGGGCAATATTATTTTTCCATCTCACTCAATTATATTTCACTTGATCAGTCCATTGATTTCTCTGCTATGCCCCCTCACCCCTCAATTGTATCTGCTTTATTGTCCGAATGAACTCCACTAAATATTTATAAAATTTGATTAAATATATTTACCATGTAAAACTTTACTAGATTCAATAGAACCACCATAATCTTCTGGTAGACATTCTTTTGGGACATACGGTAGAATACCATTAATATCATTATGGAAATATAACTAAAAATGTTGATGATTCAATTTTTTTAATTTTAATGAGTTGATATTATTATTTTATTAACAATTACCATATCAATTAATTCTTTCTTCATAAATGGCTTCATTAATACCATAAGTTTATCCAGAACAGGACCAACATGGACATAATGGATACCTTTGAGACGTAAAGGCATAGCCTCCTGTAATTTTGTAATGTTAAAGAAAAAACAATTGAATTGTCAAGGGGAACGCTCAATAGTCAGCACTGTATGTAACACATTTGTCATTATTCTAACGATCCCAAAGGAATGGGTACGAAGGGGAATAAATTAGCGATGTCAAAACAAAAGTGTAGGAATTAGACCAAACGCAAACGAATGGAATTTCCATTGGATTCGCTTGTGTTCTGATAAACAAAGATTTGTTTTTCTAATCTACACTATGCGAATACGATCGAACGCGAACGACTGATTTCCTTTGAAGTACCGACAATTAGCCGATCGACGTTCACCCCATTATTTGTCTTGATTCTTATTCGATCGCATTTCCTATCCATTCCTTCGTGATCGTTGGATAGATGTGGATGGGCCTTTAGACACAGTCGGTGGTGTGTTCGTTCGAATGACGTCATCAGAGCGTACGCTGCTGACTAGTGAGTGTCCACCTTTAGATTACGATAAACATACTTGTAAATAATATAGAAATTTCTTTAACGATAACGGTCCTAATTTTGTTAAATGTCCAAAACTAATACCTTTCATATCGATCATTATTAAATGACCATTTGATGTACCATATTGATGTAAATGTAATGATACAACCATATCAAAATGTTTCATACCAAGATTGAATACGTAACGATCTGGATTGTCATCCATTAATTTCATTAGAATTACGGTATAACCGTCAGGCGTTTGTTTTGGTAACACTGAGTATTGGCTGAAATTCCCCCAAAATAGAAATATTTATTTCATACACATCTAACGAACGAATCCACACGAATGCGAATGAACGCCAACGAATAGTTTTCTTTGTCGTATCGACAACAACAAGCCATTCGTCACGTTCGTTCACGTTTGTGTTGCGCGAATTCGCATTGTGTTTTTATTCGCATCCATCCGCATTCGTTCGCTAGATGTTCGGAAAGCACGGACTGTGTGCTTTACGATTTAAAGTGATTCTTTTGATGCTGAATTGATGCTGTCACGCATGCGTGACACATGCACATGCGTGACAGCATCAGTTCAACACCAAAAAGAATCAACTTTAAATCGTACAGAACACAGCTGTGAAGCTCCGAGGTCGAATCCCGTGGGGGCGATCCAATTTAACTTGTTTCAAATTGTTATGACAGCTAATCATTTCATTTTATTATAACTTACGTAACGTCCAAAGCCTCTTTTAATGGTGATATTGTTGGATTTCTCATTAGGAACATTTCCGGACATAATGTTCTGACAGTAAAATAGATATCGATTGTTACTTTTGCTAATTCGTTACTATAATAACAACTTTGTAGAAATAGAATTGCTTGAACTTCTAATAAATTATATCGAAAAAAAGAAAAGAGAATTAATTAATTAATTAATTAATTAACAAATAATAATCAAGTTACCATTGATTTTTGGTAGATGTGCTTGTTTATTGACCCAATCATGTAAACTGTGAACATCATCCGGTTTCAATTGTTTATCTTTCTCGTATTCTGTTTGAATATCAACGAATTTCATCATTTTCTTTTGGTTTTCTTTTGATATCAACGACGGTCAACTTACAACTGGAAAAAATATGAAGAACAACTTGATTATATGGCCCATACTATGATTGTTGCGTGTGTCATTTATTAATCAGTTGTTATAAATTTCTATCTATCCGATGTGCAATTGTTAGAATTAATTCTAGTTCAAGGATGATGCCATTTTCATGTACAATTATAATCGCGATTTAATTTTAGTATTTGTTATTAACCTTCCATTAAGTGGTAATTAATAAGGAAGGTCATGATGTCCCGTTTTACTAATTACACCATTAGCTGGAATCAAAAAGTTATCAATTGATTCTTTCTTTAATAAAAAGATGAATAAAAATAAACAGTAGTGTAAAAATAAAACACAAATTATTTAACTTCGACTTTCTTGTATTGTATTGAAAAAATGTATGGTACCGGTTTCGGCCTGTGCGCTCATTTCTAGGTTTATACTGTATGATATTGGTTTTGTATTGATCTGTTTTCAAATCAAATTCATTTATTTTCTATATAGATCTATGTTTTTTGTAGATTATTTGAATTTTGTTGAGGTCAGTTAAAAAAACTCAGAGGATGCCTTGTATGGCCAACAAAACCGCATTCACTTTGTGGGTGTTAAACAAACTTACATTGGCCACAACAATAACTACACTTCCTCGAGATTAGCATCTTCTAACTTGTGAAGTGATCGCACAGGGATGTTGCCAAAAGAATGATTTAAAGTAACTGTAGAGTGCGCACCCATATTTCTGTTGTTGAATTTGATTTGAAAAATGGGTGAATTTGATTTGAAAAAGGATGAATTCGTTTGCAAAAGGTTGAGTTTGAAGTGAAATTAGGTGGAATTTGAATCGAAAAAAGGGTGAATTTGATTTGCAAAAGGGTAAATTTGAATTGAAAGAAGGTGGGATTTGATTTGCAAAAGAGTGAATGTGATTTGCAAACGGATGAATTTGATTCGAAAAAGGTTGAATTTAAATTGAAGAAAGGATGAATTTGATTTCCAAAAGGGTAAATTTGATGTGCAAACTGCTGAATTTGATCTGCAAAAGGGTGAATTTTATTTGATAAAGGGCGAATTTGATTCGCAAAAACGTCAATATAATTTGCAAAAGGGTAAACTTGATTTGCAACAGGATCCATATAGTTTGCGAATGGATAATTGAATAAGCAAACGGGTTAAATTGATGTGCAAACTAATGAATTTGATTTGAAAAAGATTGAATTTCAATTTAAAAGAGGTGTCATTTGATTTGCCGACGGGTGACGTTGATTCGTATAAGGGTGAATATGATTTGCAAACGGATGAATTTGATTTGAAACAAGAGTGAATTTGATTTCCAAATGGATGAATTTATTCGCAAAATGGTTAATTGGGTTAACAAATGGATAAATTTGATGTGCAAACTGAAAAATTTGATTTGCAAAAGGGTGAATTTGATTCGCAAAATGGTTAATTGAATAAGCAATGGGTTAACTTGATGTGCAAACTGATGAATTTGATTTGCAAAAGGTTGAATTTAAATTGAAGAAAGGATGAATTTGATTTCCTAAAGAGTAAATTTGATGTGCAAACTGCTGAATTTGATCCGCAAAAGGGTGAATTTTATTTGAAAAAGGGTGAATTTGATTCGCAAAAATGTCAATATAATTTGCAAAAGGGTAAACTTGATTTGCAAAAGGATCCATATAGTTTGCGAATTCATAATTGAATAAGCAAACGGGTTAAATTGATGCGAAAACTGATGAATTTGATTTGAAAAAGATTGAATTTCAATTTAGAAAAGGTGTCATTTGATTTGCCAACGGGTGAATTTGATTCGTAAAAGGGTGAATATGCTTCGCAAAATGGTTAATTAGGTTAGCAAATGGGCAAATATGATTTGCAAACGGTTGGATTTGATTCGCAAACCTGTAACAATAACGATCGAGAACAATGAACAGGATATTCAATTACACACATACTTAAGTATGCATAATTATGTTACAAATTCAACAAAATGATTAAACATGATCTTTTAGTAAAATGAATTTAAATTTTCTCACCTGTTTGAAAACAATGTAAAAGCAAATAAAAAAAAAACATGCAATGTAATTAATCGAACAAATTTATAAACTAACACACCTTAGATACTAAAAAAGAAAAACGACGAAAACGAATGAAAGATGATTAATTTTGTTATGTAGCATGGTTTACATAGTTAACCTTGGGTATTATATTTAGTTCCTTACTCAGGATAGAAAAAAATTAAATAACAAAATTTTCC
Organism: Meloe dianella; assembly: GCA_028455855.1. Lineage (NCBI taxonomy): Eukaryota > Metazoa > Arthropoda > Insecta > Coleoptera > Meloidae > Meloe > Meloe dianella. The sequence continues at coordinate 1,536,790 of JAPTHL010000130.1, forward strand.
AACAACATTTTTAAGAAGGAAATCATCTCATTTATTTGCACACGTAAAATTGGTTAATTTACATATAAATACCAACTGTCATTGAATTGATGGTGAGTTTTAAGGTCTTTTCACATCATTTTGATTTAGATTCGATCGATTTGATTTGAAGACAGTAAACGGTGTTGGCAAAGAGAAAGTGTTCGTTTCTATATAAGCTGTTCTATCAAGATCGCATATTTTTTCTAAGGAGTAACCATAATTTTATCAAAGTAGATAAGTTATTATTAGAATAATTATTAAATAAATTGTCTACCAGATGACCTTTGTGATTAATTTTGGTTGGCATTTGAGTTCAGAAATAGACTTGAGAATTCACAAAACCGCACAAACTGGCTGTGTTGGTCAATTGTAGAAATCTGTGTTATGCAGTGTAGCACCGTTCAATTGGAGATGCATGTCGGGTATGTCAATACTATCCAAATAAAGCCACAAGAACTCAGTTATCATAATGCGACAACGAACTAAATTCACGGCGCTTGCTTCTTGAATATACCTTCCAAAAAAAACCACATCCGAATCACACCAAGTATCCAGAAACAACACCAAACATCAATTAGGCTTGTGTGCAGGACCATTCAATTCAAAATGTGCCTTGTCAACGGCACTTTTCAGGCGCCAAAAGGCAAAATCAAGAATGTGAAGAAGATTTGTATGGATCTTGATCTGAAGAGAATGATGACATTTCACCACATGATGATAAGCAGGACGAGATATGTGATGCAGAATTTTAGGGAGGCTTTTCAATACATCATGAATGTGTTAAGAGTAAGGATCATAGAGATAGAAATTGTATTCTGAGGAAACATCTACAAACCAACTATCACTTCTAAAATTTGTTAAAACTTCTAAACGAAATCACCCACTTTCTCGGACAAAAACAAAATGATTTTCGTCAATTATAAAAGAAGAGCAAAATGTATGACAGCGGGTGAGATGCCTCTCAGCTTCTGAGGAAAATGCCTATTCTTCAAGATCGTGTTCCACACAATAGTCCTTCTGTCACACTAAACCAGTGCGAGGTAGTCATTGAAAAAATGTTAGCTGAGCGTAACACATATGCGCAACTCTTCCTGCTCAAGGCTAGCGTTAAGTACGGAGGGACCCTTGAAAATGTGGGATCAGTGGGCGTTCCTGGTCTTGTCTCCGTGACTCAATGTTGTTGTAGGGTGCTCCGTTTTATAGTAGATCATTCGGATTAATTTTAACCCATTTGATGCATTAACATTAAAGGATTACTTGAGTGACACGAAAAAATGCTACCTACCATACAGTAGTACGTTATACTAAGGACAAAAGTTGCCTAAGGCCCTCACCAACAGGGAAGCCCCAAGGCAATCTTTAAGAAGTACAGAGATGACTGAATTCAGTTACGAACATTGAGGCACCCAAATTCAAATTTGCCTAAGTCGGCACTGCTAGTTACCATACTATATCGTGTTTTTCTATATAATTAAAGCAAGAAACAACTGTGAAAAACAATTGATAATTACAATAACATATCCGATCACTTGATTCCGGTACATGTTTTTTCTATTTAAAATCAACTATAAAAACATTGGAAACTCATCAGAATTACATTCAAGTTGGAAAAATGACATTGTTATTTGGTATTATCTTCATCACACTATTGATGGTAAGTATTTTTCTATTATTTAGCCCATTCATTTGTTGAGAAATTTGAAACTGAGTTTTTCCAGTTTGCCAATTCAATGGCGGAATTACCGTTTCCCGGCTTTGGTGAAGGTGGTTTTGGTGGCGGTATGGGTGCTGGATTCAATATAGGCGCTAGCGCTAATATTGGTGGTAGTGCTGGTGCCAAAGGTGATGCCGGTGCTAAAGATACGGGCGATAGTAGTACTGATTGATGTCAATCAAAAAATAGATAAAATCAATCAAAGCAAATTGAATTGAAAATAAATAAATAAATGAGCATCAACAATTGTTTTAAGTTTTTTTTTTTGAGATAATACATATTTTTATAGTTTTTTATACTCATCACTAACAAGATTCAATGACATCCTGTATAAATACATAAATAGGCAATTTTAACTCAAATTACTAATCAGAAATTATGGCAAAATTACGTACAAACAGTGCGTTACCGAGGAGTGGGCTACAGGGACACACCTGCCTTGGGTGTTTCTCCTAATGAGGCGCCAAATCAAATATATTTCAACTCATGTTTGCCCCGGACGCAATTAATCCTCAGTCCGGGTCTGTGAACAAGGTCACAAAATCATTATAAACGTTGTGCTATATTTTTCACTATAGTCGACACGTTGGAACAAATAAGCGGAAGTTAATTTACAGTTCAAAAAAGAATCATCTCACTTTTAGTGAGAACAAAATCTATGTTAAATGAATTAGAAAATTAGCACGTTTCCGGCTAATTTCGGCTTCCTATTTCCGTTTTATTATTTATTTATTTATTATATAAAAATCGAAAGAAGACCAATTTATTATTGTTAAAGCATAAATGTGAAGATGAAATATTTATTAATATTACTCACAATTTCTTTTATGATTCTACTAATGGTAAATATTTTCAATTAGTTTTCACAGTAATTAATTAACACAAAATTAATAAAAAAAAATATGTGTATAGAATACGCAAGCATTACCAGCAAATAGTGCACCAAATGTGGCACTGATGTCGTCACACCAATCCGCCCCCCAATTGGAATCAAACAAGAAAAATGCAAGCTGTTTTGGATCGTTCCAAATTATAATCCGTATGTTTTTAATTAACTATTTATTTTCATTTTTACATTTATTTAATGATTAATTTATAATTGGGAAATGTTTGGTTGAGTTTTTTGCAAATTTTTGCATAATGTACAGAGTGTTTCTGCGTAATGTGCCACAGGCAATTATTACCAAAAAAAATTTTAATTGACGAAATTTGGCAATTTTCAATGACAATTCTGAAGTACATCTTGTTGTATGTGTAAGCACCAAATTATAAAAGTGAAGAGACACTCTGCCAGTTGTGTATGTAAAAACAGATGAGGTCATCCAAATCTTTTTGTCGCTAATGTAATCTGCTGGTCGTGTTTTAACAATATTGAAGCTCCGTAGTTTTTCTAAAACCTGTCCATTCTTGACCACATATACTTTTCCCAATTCTTCCGCCTTGATTTGTAACACTGAACAACCATTGAAATAGCATTTCGTCAAGTTTAGGGTGCGTAGCTTCTTGTCGTTGATGTTATTCTCGTTCTTAAGTTGTTCACGATTCTTCCAAATATTGGAGACTGTAGATTTTTGTAATTTAATTTTTGCACAATTTCTGCTTGCGATAATCCTTTTTTTCATGGTGTTATTATTATTATTACGCCTGTTTAGAACGTCTTCCGTCGTTGTCAAACGCCTTTATCCCGGGAAAGTGCTTGCAGATTTATGGCAACACTCATTGTCTTCACAACTCCAGTTTGTTTTCGATTATGCTCCCCTTCCGTGTTTTGTTGGTTCCTTCAATACCCATTATTTGTAATGCTATCGCTTCGTGAATTCTTAAGCTTCTGTTAGTCCACCGTAGAGTTCATCTAAATTGTCATAATTTTGCTCTTTGTAAAGACTGCCAATATGATCCCACATGTTTTCAAATGGATTTAAACGGTCAGTTCATCATGTATTCGATGCTCCCTAAACCAAGCCCGAATCAATTTAGAAGTATGTTTGGGATTACTATTTTGTTGAGTAAGTATTGGACTGAATTATTATGAAGAAAGCCCTCCAAGCTGAAATACTGGACGAATGTCTTTGGTGTTGAATCTTTAGTGTTTTTTTTGGTCTCTCATCCCTACGCAATTCTAGTCTGGTCTTTGCATTTCGCTTGGAAATCAAAAGTATTTCGACCGAAATAACACCCAATCTTCTAACCGCCTCTAGATTGTTTTAGCACTTAAAGTGTCCTATTTCTGCACATATCAAGAATTTGTCTATCAATCTGACGTTTGTTTTCTTAGTCTTCCAGGACTGCACTTTGTCAGAAATTTCGTCGTACGAAATCTTTTGAATTGTAAACATTTGCTTTTCTCCGATAAGGTATAAACATGCTATATTAGATAGTAACTTAGACCTAAATATTTTTTGTTTGTTTGTATAATTGCTATCGTTTTGCCTACCACCTATATATTTAGTGATAATGTGTGAATTTTCAGAGACACCAACAGCTGCACCAGCAGCCACAACAGCAGCAAGTGGATGATGAAACTACGAATTTCGATTCAGATTCTGTAATAAATTGTTAATAAAACAATAAAATAAGATGCTTTGAATATTTATTGTATATTTTAAGAATAATCAATTAAACAGTCCATGATTGTTGACAATTAATCCACCTTGTCCAAATTATAAGTAATACCTTACTTTCCACAACCACAACCGCCACCATGACCACCACCACCACCACCACCTTTAAACGACATCAGTTCATGATTAATTAGAGGCACACAATTCCCCATTTCCTACAAGATTTAAATTAAATTAATGCACATTTTAAACAGATAAATAAATGAATTAAAGAAAAACGTACCAAAATCACCACAAACACCATAAGCATCAAAATAAATGAAACTTTAATCATCATTTCTTGGCAAGATAGAGAAAAGTAATGATAAAAATCATCATCTTAACAACGGTTTTTATAGGAAAAATCGTAAAGCAAAATAATTTTTCTTAATTTGTTCAATTAACGGAAGTCAATACGAATTAAAAATGTGCAGATTCTAGAAAACATCTGACGTAAATTTCCACGGGGAATTTCAACAAATTAATTATCCATGAAAGATCAAAACAAATTGATTAATTAAACTCATTAACCTATTTCTCTCCATTGAATAGACATATCATTATTTGAATTTCCTCAATTATATTTTTCAAAATGATTGTTGCAACTGATAAACAACAAAAATTTGTCATTATTTTTAATAGAAATAATACTAGGAAAAAATACTAAAACTAATCATTAAATTTGTCAACATGCAGCAGCAACAGATTGGTAGAATTTTATTTGTATTTACGTTAATTTTTTGTATAAGTGATAGTTTTTTTATAACGCCACCAAATATAGAGGTAGCTAGTTTCAATAAACATGATTTAAAACAATTACCATCTTGTTTATGGATAATTATAAGAAAAGAACCATTCATTCCACCAACTACAACAATGCCGACAAGTAAGTTTATTTGAAATAAGTGAAACAAGAGGGTAATTTTGTTTGTTTAAACAAATCGGTACAGCTACTGCAAATACTGCTACCACTGCTGGGACAGCTGAAGCTGCAGCTGGAGACGCAGCAGCAGGCGAAGGAGCAGCTGGAGACGCAGCAGCTGGTGAAGGAGCAGCTGGTGAAGGAGCAGCTGGTGAAGGAGCAGCTGGTGAAGGAGCAGCAGGAGAGGAAGGAACAGCAGGTGAAGCTGCAGCAGCAGCAGCTGATGGATCTTAATAATTTCACTTGTGTAGATTACCAAACATTATAATTACAAGTAGATAAAGAAGTAATTAACATTTTGACATTGTGTAATTACAGTCCTGTCACTCATAAAAATCGACCAATAAATGTTCACTTATTGATGGTTACGTGTTGATTGGGGTTTTTTAGGTAATTATTTAGTGAAGAAGCTAAGTAGGGTAAAGTCACTATTCTCGATAACAAGTCTGCTGGCGCTACAACATGAGTAAAATAGATGGGGCATTATCATATTACAAGTTTTATTATTGACGAGGCTTGCGAGATTCTACGTTAACAGAGCAACTCAATGACTCTCTAGGCGTACTTCGAAATGTACAACTCCGAAAAATGCCACCACACCGACAGCAGCGCCTTTTTCAGGTAAAGTTCTGCGTTTGGGTCGGAATGGGTTTTTGGTCATCGTGCCAATACTCTTTAAAGATTTTTTTTATAATGTTCCGGAACAGCCGACCAAGTCATTCGGAGATCACTTCTCACCGGAGAATGCAGAGCCTCATTCTTCAGTTGAATAGATCTTCCTGATTGAGGAGCGTCTGACAGATCGACATATCCAGACAGCAACTGGAATCACACTTAGCTAAAACTTGACTCGGCAAGTTTATGCAGCATTCATGGTTGGAATAAGCAAAATTAAGCATTGCCTTTCTGATTTTAGCCGACTCGGTATATCATCCATATGATTCTGACTGTTTCAATACTTAAAGCGGCACTTGTATTAATTTGTTTGTATATGTGGAGGTAGTGTGTGTCTCTAGCATCATTTCAACTCGCTCTAAGGAACAATCAAATATATCAATATATCAGTCCAAAAACCACGGCATCGCTTTGCCTATAATTGGCCAAAAAAAAATGATTATACTTCGCCTTTTCTTCACAAAACGGCAAAGATTCTAAAAATTTTGAAAACAGCCCTCTCGAATGGATGAGTCTTATCATTTGCCAGTGGGTAAAAAATATAATTTATTGAATATCATTGCAAATAAATAGTTTCAACAGAGAAAATTAGGTAATTATTTAATATTGTGAATTTCGGCGAACTAGAGAATGCGGCGATCATCGTCAAAGACTCGTAGAGCTGAGAGACAGGATTGCCACAGAGGGTCTCAATAGGCACTGTATATCACAGAATAAGCTCTTTTGCGCATTATTCTTACAAACCTTTCCTTTACATACTCCTAATTTACTCAAAGCATCGTGTTCGTGAACTGAAATGGTATACTGTCAGAGCAGACTTTCAGTGAGGTATCTCGGATTGGTTTTTGGGCAGACAAGTGGGAAACGCCATAAATTACTGGTTTTGATAGAGCGTACAGAGGGTAACGGTTAGGGATGGAATGCCACATTTAAGCAGACCATATCTAAAGGGGATGACTTACCAGCAGAGACTACCTACAGGACAATGCTATCACAGTGTTTGCTTGGTGATTTACTCCAATCCTCCAATATCCTTGAGCAATTTTCACATGCCATTGAAGACGCATGGAATGCTATTCTTATCGTGAACTGCCGACATTATACCACCTACGTTTTGCTTACTATTGATCAATATTAGAAGAATATACTGAGTGTTTCAATTAAACAAAAACTATATATTTTTTAATTAAGATAATATAATTTTATACAGTTCTGGTCCCTAATTATGTAATAAAACAAAATTAATCAACAAATAGATAAGCAATTGATTGTACAGTCCTCATACGTACATCTTCATGTTCATCATTTAATAAACGTATTAATTTATCATAAATTAAATCAACTGATACACGATTACGATTATCTGGTAATAAATTTATATATAATAAACCAATAATTAATACAGCACCATAACGTATCTCATAATATTGACATTTTAAGTACGATAAACTTGTCATTATAAATAAATTAAATAAATCTTGCATTTCTTCTGCCTAAAATTAGCGTTATTCATTACAAATTTTGTTGAATGACAACAACCTGTATGTATACAATATCCACGCTTCTAATGTTGAATTTTGCAAAACTGCTGGCAACCAACTATTTCAAAAGTCCCTAACTTTCTCCTACTAGTTTAGAGAAAAATGTATATTTTATATTGGTACTCCTTCGTTTCGGCGTGTAGCAGTGACAGTTCTGTCATTTGAAATTCGACATTACAATCGTGGATAAGGTGTATATGTACTTACCATTATTTTGATGATATCTTTAATAAAATTCACATAATGTAAATTAGCTTCCTCAATTAAATGTTCTTGTATCATTTGATTTAATTTTGGTGTATTCTCTAAATATAAACATATTTTACGCAATGTATATTTACATGATTTAATCACATCTAAATTTGGATCATTCAAATGCAATAATAACGTAATGAAATTATTATGGATTTGATCACGGAATGCTTCAATATTACCATTATCATTGTTATTATTATTATTATGATTATTATTATTATTTAATGATAATGTTAAATCACCAAATAAATGTATAGAGGCATCACGTAAATTATAATCATCTTGATCAAATAATGGTTTAATACGTACAACTGTTGTTACTTGACATGTACTGAATTTTTCACCTTTTAAAATTGTTAATAGTTTCGTAAATGTTAACATGCCAGCCAGAATTACATCACTTTCATTTCTATTAAATTGATAATAGAAATAATTAATAATTTAAATTAATGTGAACGCTCATTAGTCAGAATCGTACACGTTAAATGTATTGCATTACATTCGGATATTTCAATTGGATTGAACGTATTCGTTTAGTGTTTGTATGCGATGCGTATGTTGTGGACTCTAGTGTGCAACGTTGGATTAGATGTGATCAAAAAAATATTAAAACTCCTTTTGTACGATGCTCATTAATGAGCGCGTTCATCCAAATAATGAATGACATAATTATACAGGTTGTCATCGATGGCATTTGAATCAAAAGTAGAATTAGATTAAGTCTACACATACCTAAAATATCTACCATTAGTTACAAACATTACTTTCATGGAGGTATTTGAATAACAGTCTAAAATTGAATAACAAGTCTTAAAATTCTCTAACATAGGGACAAACAGTAATTATTTTTGTAAGTCCCTGAACCTACGACTGTTCAGATGGTAACGGTATGCGTTTGCGTTCATCGCAGTTCATGTACAGAGCATAGAATCTTAGGTTTTGCCGAAAACTTAGGCATTTCGTTTACGTTAGCGAATCTATAAGTGATACGCAGATTAAAGAGTTGATTTAACCATGGCCAAATGATCAACGTTCTTGCAATGAGCAGAATACCTGAAAATGTGGCACATGTTCGTTTCGTAATTAACAAAAACCGTTGTTTAACTGTAGAAAAAATTGGAATTGCGAAAAATTATGTTTCTGAGATTTGGAAATGTGTTCAGTAACTGTGAAATTCGTAAGGGTCGAAAGGGATTTAGGCAACAACCGTGGTTTTTAACAAGGGCCGCCAAATTCACAATGCGTCCCGGGTGTAGTTTTTTCTTTACACCATTCTACTGCTAAGTAGTGCATATGAGTCGTCCAGGACAATTTGGGAATCATCAGCAACAATCTAGAAATGTTTATAGAGGTAATAGTCTGTTCATTCCTGATATAGTTCCATATGAATTTTGATTGTTTCATAAATTACAACGTCTTGAACACGTAGAGAACATCAAATGCAACCCATGCAGCAATGCCGGAAGCTGATTTCAAATAGGGTTCCGAAAACTGCCTTAAAGGCGGGATTTCCGCAAAAGTGAGAGGAGCGTTAGAAAAAGATTGTAGTTTCCAATAGAGAATATTTCAAAGGTCACCAATGGTCAAAAACTAACACTATTCCCAGTTATAGCAGATACTATCTGCGAGATTTGTTACGTAACGCAATGAAGTCTTAAATACGTAGAGAATCTCAAATGAAACATCTTTTGGCTATTTTGCATTCAATGAGAGTACCAACAAGTAACAGCAGTACTGGCAGAAGGTTGTAGTTTTCGAAAGAGAAGGTCAACATTGGCCTAAGTAACCAAATATACCTTAGATGTAAAGATGTCTAAACTTAGATCATTGGTAAAGCAAACAATCATAAATCATAATCATACCGATGATGACACCTGCATAATTGAATTTTTTCTTTTGCTTTTAATAAATCAATAAATTACTTACCCAATATTATTATAATCCAAACTATTCATCAATACACTTAATATTGGTTGATAATGACGTTGTATTAAATCAAAATTCAATGTATCAATAGCATTACCTAAACCATATAATGATAATTTCCTTACTAAATAACATTGATCTAAATTAACATCCAAGAGAATTTCCAATAAATTCTCAGCTAATATTTGTTGTTGATTAATTAATTTGTTTTTTAATAATTGCCCAAAGAAATACACAACAGTAATACGTTGTATATTAATATCAGAACGTATATATGGACCAAAATTTGCAACTAACCATGATAATGAATTTAAATTTTCAATAAATAAATATTCAATCAATTTCTCAATCATTAATAAATATTGATTGAAATTATTATTTTCATCATTATCAAAATTTGTAAATAATAATAAACAATTTGCCATTTGTTTATATTCACAACATATTAATAATTGTTTTAATGTATCCAATGCGATTTTTTCTGTTTTAATTTTTACTAATTGTTGTACGGTTAATGTTGTTTTCATTGTTGTTGGTAATATTGTACCAATATATGTGCCAATTGTTATTAATAATAATGAGAATAATTCACTGAAATCTTGACGGCATATCTCTTTTAATTGTTGATTCTTGAATAATTCATTTAAAACATTCATTATTTGATAGATTTGTATGTTAATTATTTTTAAATTTTTATTATCATCATTTGTATATAATTGGGATTGTTTTAGTGTTTTTTTAAATTGTTCAATTAAATCGAGAACTAATGTGGTGTCCGTTGATATAATTGCCCAACATTCACAAATGATACTAGAAGAAAACAAAAATGAAAAGGAAAAAATCCATTAATAATTAATTATTTATTAATCGATGTAAAATTGAACGTAAGTCGCTTTAATAATTAATTAAACGAACAAAATACACACCATTTACGGATGCTGAGAGAATAGGATACCAATGGGTTACACTTGTGCGTTTGCAATGCGTTGTGCGTCTAAACGTGATTTTATTGAAACATGCATGAAACAAGTCATCAGTTTGACATAACGCTTCACTGACTGGTTTACAAGGACCAAATTACAATTAAATAAAAAAATAAATAGAGGACGTTAGTGACGATCGGCAGAGATACTTTAAGACACCAATCCTTTTAATCCTGTCCTTGTAAAATGTATAATTAAAGCCCCATAAATGTGAAGCACACAAGTATAAACACACTTTTTAACAAAATTTCTTAGCTTGGCCAGCTATAAGTCCATACATAAACCCTATAGAAAACCTATTTTTATATCCTATCAAAGGCGATTCACAATGTGGATCAACTCAATCAAACAAACAAAGAACTCTCAGTGTACCAGAAAGACTAGGGGCGTTTCTCAAATATTTAAAATTAAATGTGCGTTAGAGCACTACTTTTCTGACCGCAAACGAACCATTTAGCTAAACTTTAATACACTTTCCAAGAAATAAAACAGCATTGTAAAACAGGACTTTATGTTGACCAAGTAAAAAAAAATTAACTATTAGAAACTTTTGACATCCTCCCTAAAACAGCGACTTGTACCTGAGATTCTTTTCTCGCCTACTTTCACAATATCCTGCTTTAAAATATAATAAAATGATCTATTCGCGTTATATCCATTGTAAAATGTAAACAAAAAACTGAAAAAATATCATGTGAGAAATATGAAATTCAACTCTTAGATTGGCCAGATATAGGTCCATATATAAATCCTATAGAAAATCTCTAGTATAACCTGGCAAGGACGGTTTATGACCAGGAAGAGTCAGCGATTCAAGATTTAGAACAATCTGGGTGATTTGACTTGAAGAAGCTGTGTAAAGGCTGCACATTTTCAACAAATAAAATCTGGGTGTAACTGAGGCCATAGGATCGGCCCCTATATAGCCGCTATGGAGACACATTTAGACCTACTTCTTACACTGCATTACAGATGCGGAAGGAAGAATTCCTTGTTGCCCCATATTGAAAATTCCAAACTAGAAAACTTGTAAGAACACTTAGTAAATTGTAAAGCAAATATGCACAGAATTTCTGATCAAAACGTGGATCGACAAACTATATAGATCGAAAATCCTCTAAAACGAATGATGGGAGTTTCATAGGATTCAATTATAGGGTATCCTTAACCTTTGGAAACTCGTCCATCATAATGCAAGCTGAAACTCTTGCAATAGAAATGTGTGCCAGAGAGTGTTTATACAGAAATCTTAAAGGTAGACAGATATATATCTTCATAGACAGCCATTCGATTTTGAAATCTCTAAAGACCTAAAGCATTAAGTTAAAAATTATTTGGCAAAGTCGTCAATCCCTGAAACAACTAGGAAGGGCAATAAATTTCCACTTACATGGATGCCAGGGAACCAGGGGAACAGGTACTATAGCTCTACCTATAAGTCCGGAGCCATTCTGTAGGCTAATCAAGGCCCACAGAAGACAGGAAATCAATGGATGGGAATCGAGCACAAAAATGCTCCACTGGACACACCAACCAGCCATGCGACAGGCAAAGTAGTTTATTGACTATCTGCTTACGAATGCTGAAAAGCTTCTTGATGTAAGTAGGAACGAATTAAGACTTCTAACGGGTCATTCTCCAGTTAGATATCATTTTAAAAAAACAGAGCAAATCACACAATGACAGATGCAAACTATGTGGATTGGACGATGAACCCTCGCATAAACCTGAAGTATAGAGAAAAGGACTCCCAGAGAGATAATTAATTTCGCAATATGGACGGTAGAGGTAAGGAGAACCATCTTATCTGGGGGGACAATTCTGAAAAATTGTCCAGCTGTAAGCAGCAAATTACAAACTCAAAAACCCACCGCAATAGCGCTAGCGTAGCAAGAGGGAATGATATGAATTTAACAGTTGTAAACGGAGTGAAGTGTGCTGATAATGATTTTTCGTGATTTTATAGAATTTACTGTTGTAGAACTTAAAAAAATAAATAACTGAATAATGGGAAAAGTTTTTAGGGTGAAAAGTTGTCCAAGTGGGCGAAAATCAAAAAATTGATACATCTCAGGCATTTGTCGTTTTTCCGACCAACAGTATGTCTTTCTTTCCTTGTTTAATTCACTATCCTACTCTAATAACGTTTGGCGCTATCTTTAAAATTGACCCACTTGCACCACCATAATTTGACACATTTCAACCGACACTTTTTCATACACAGAGATGGTGTTCCTTAATACCTTTAGCTTCCATACTTCGTAAGAAAGATAACATTTTTTTTTGGGATATCAATCGATATGAAAAATTAAGAACAATAGATCAACTGTAATCGCAGATCAAGAAGGCTAAGCGAACGAAAATCGTCTATACCGTATCCACGATTCTAATGTCGAATTTCAAATGACAGAATTGCCACTAACCTCTCTATGCTACACGGTGAAAAGCAGGAGTACCAATATAACATCCGAATTATTTACTAAACTAGTAGGAGAAAGTTAGGAACTTTTGAAACATTTGGTTGCCAGCAGTTTTGCAAAATTCGACATTAGAATCGTTTTTACCATAACAATAACTCGAATCGAATTCGATCAAAAACAAACAAATAACACAACAGAAACTTACGTTCAAATTTACCAAAATAATAATACAAATAATAATTACTTACTTATCATATGGTAATGGTTGTGATAACAATATATGGCTAATAATCCTTGGATGATGTATTGTAAAATTCAATATCGATTTTAATGTTATTTGTTTTGTACGTAAACATTTAATATCATTTAAATATTTTAATAAATTCTCAATAATTATATCAATATAAATTTGTTGTATATTCATACCTTTATTTTTTAATAATAAATTCAAACACATCCCCGAACAATATGAACATAATAAATCATAATCTAATAAACCATCAATTAAATAATTAATACAATAAATTAATTGATTATTATTCAAATTAACATTAATAATTCCAATTAAATCATTAATTAAATTATGATATAATTGTTGTGAATTATTCATTAATATCATTGTATTGTCATCATTAATTAATTGTTGTTCAATCAATTGTAATGAATTCATTAATTGTTTATCATAATCTAAATTAATTATGATACCATTATTACGTTTCATTATGCACAATAATAAATAAATCGAATTGATTATTAATTTGCGTATTTTGAAATTTTGATCGTATAAACGACGCAATAATAAACCCAATAAATTACCACAAATCACATCGAAACTATTACAATTATTATTAATTAATATCGATTTATAATTATCGTAATATGTTTGTAATAATATATTAATTAATTCGATACATGGCAAACGTTGTTCTTGTTTCTTGCAATTCAACCAATTCATTAATAAATTAACAATTAGAATAAATTGATTTAATGTCGAATTTTGTATGAATAATTCATTGGTTAATTGATTCAAATTTAAAAAACTCTTCAATATAAACGTTGTTAATTTATTATTATTACCGTAATTGATTGTGTCATTGTTATATTTTAAATAAATTGCTGATGCATTAAATACATTTGAGAAACATAAATTTAATAAATCGCTTAAAACTTGTTGATCTTGTAATACAGGTGGTAAACGTATTAATGATAGAAAACATTGTAATATCAATGGGAATAATTCGATAAATTCATAGCCATTATGCAGGTGGAATTCATTTTTAATTAATTGTATTAATTCATCGCGTTTATTTAAACGTATCAATAATTGATTGCGATTTGGATGCATTAAATCAGCAATTGAATTAATTGTTTTTATACATAATTGACGTAATAGGAAATTCGTACTGCATTGTTGCAATTCAATTATAACAAATGGTAAAATATCATTTTCAATCATTTTCAATAATTGTTGTTGTAATAATGTTTCATTACATATTTCTATATAACTTGTTAATAATAAATAACGTAAATTGTCTTGATTTAATTTCATTGTTAATGTGATTGGTGTTAATTGTTTGTTTGTGGTGAATTTGAAGAATTTCTTATGCCTCAATAAATTATAATCGTTACGGTAATTTGTTAATTTCTCTAAAATAATGATCAAATGTTTCCGTGAACAATAACCAAAACATTCACTATAAATTTGAATTTCATTAAAATTATTAATTTTCAAATTGACCAACAAAAAATCTAAAGTTTCATTAATCAATTGTTGATCATTGATAAAACACAAGAATAAACCGAATAATTTAATTAGGAAATTATTCGTCGGCTCAGTGAATTTATTTAAATGCTTCTTCAATGACCCTATCATATTTACAACGAATTCCTCATTGGAATTCTCCAAGAAAATCAATAGGAAATCGTACAACAAGTCAAACCATTCATTCAAATTGAAATTATCGTAATTCTGTTCTAAATATTTCAATAATTGTTGGATTTTCATCAACCAAATATCATTGTGATGATCGAAAATTTCAATATTTTTAAAGAAATTCAAAATGAATTGCCCACGAAACTCCAATAACGGTTCAGTTAGAAACATTAAACATTTAATAAACAAATTCTGATTGATTTTGACGAATTTCTGTTTAACTGATAGATTAATTAAACAACGTAAAATGATCAAATTCAAATTATCATTAATTAATAGATGTTTAATGAATAAATCCCATAGAATCACATCGAATTCATCGATTGTTGTTGTCAATAAGAATAATGTGTTGTCAGTCAGTTTTTTCAATTCATCCACATCGGATAATTGTGCACAATTTCGACAATTCGACGATAATTTAATTAAGAATTCCAAATATCTCTCTACATCACAATTAATATGGCGATTCAACAATAAAATTGTGATCATTTTCAATAATTGCCGATTAATACGATGATTATTCGAATTTAATAATAAATCGTTTAAATTAACTAAGATTTTCGTTAAATATTGTTGTATTAATTTCGAATATTGTATTAAATATGTTAAAATTATCAATGATTTCAAACAATTTATCTCATTATTATTATGATTATTATTCAAATGCAATTGTTGTAATAGATAATCGATAATTGTATCTGTGAAATAATTTGTTAAGCAATCATAACAACGTAAAACATCATTATGTTGTGTTAATAATAGATAATCATGTTCATAATTTAAATTATTATCGATTATAATGAAATTATTCAATAATAATAATAATTGCTGTAATAATTGCTCAATTAATTGCCCATTGATTTCAATTGTTCGTTGGATAATCGATAGTAGACATTTGATTATTGAATTTGATTGTTTTACAAATTTCCGTTGATTGAAATTCAATAATAATTCGAAAATTTTATTATAATTCTTTTCTAATTTTTCCGTATTGATTATTTGTATAATTTTCGATAATGTTATTAATAATTGATTGATTAATTGTTTATTTGTCGTATGATTTAACCAATTATTGAAGATAATATCGAAACATAAATTGATATCATTTTGATATAAATCAATTGTTGTTTGATTTGTTGTATTATTAATTGTATATTCATTAATTGATTCACAACAATTGCCAATTGTTATTGTAAATATCTCTTTTAAATCATCTGTTTTAATTAAATTATTATTATTATTGTTCATTAATGGTATTAGAATATTAAAGATTTGTTTTAAATATGGCACAATACCATTTGGATTAATTATTGAGAATTTACTTAATGTATTTAAAATCATTTTATTTGGTATTTGATTTGGTTCTAGATTTTTAATTAGCATTTCCATCAATTCAACATGATGTTTGTGTCCAATTGCAACTAAAATATTTGTTGTTTTCAATTGATAATTCTCATCATTGTTATTATTATTGATGATTTGTAAACAAAAATCATTTATTAATAGAACTGTATCACCATCGATTTCTATTATATTATCATTGCAGATTTTTTCCATTATATTTAGAATATTTATCAATTGTTGTTGATTTGTTGTTTTTGTTGTTGAATTATTGAAATATTTACAGCAAGTCCTCAATATTTCATTTGAATGTTTCTTAGATAATTTCTGTATTGATTCGTTTATCGTATCAATAACTGTATTGCTTTTATCAGTTAATGTATCTAATAATACACTGATAGCAACTGAAATTTCGTTGTTTTATTGTGTTAAATAAAAAATATATATTTTCATGATTAGTTTCGATTTAAATTGAAATATATTTACCTTCTAATTGTGTATCGGCATTGTTTTTATCCATTATTCTTCATTTATTTTCTAATTTTTTTGATTCGTTTCAATCGAACTTCCCCAGTGTCACCGAGCACGATTGTTTTGACATTTACAAATATAACCTCAATTATGTTGTGTCATTAGAGATGGGTTGTGTTTGTTTTGTTTTATAAGAGCGTATTCGGTTTGGAAGCTTTCAGGGTGTTCAGGTTTTGTAGATGAAGCCTTCGACTGTTCGATTTGGTATTTTAGCACCATAGCAGGGAACAGTCAATAAAGACGTGGTATTCTAGGTTTTTAGTGGAAAACGACCGCCATGATTCTCATTCAGTACATTCTACTACCGTATATGATATATTGAATTATTATGTCATTTATTACACAATACAGGTCTATGGTACTTCCATCTGGCTACTTAATAATTGGCTATTAGTGTTGTATGAGTATTCTATACAAAATAACCAACAAACAATTGTTTTTCATTTTCTGTATTGATAACAATGAAACAATTAAAAAAACAAACAACTTTCGGCCAAATGAACAGCTCATATTTATTCTTCCGATAATAAAAAATATAATAACCAACAAATGTTGAAATAAGACCAACAAACACCAACAAACGATTGCAATTGTTAAATTTATAGCAGTAAATTGTTGTATTTATCTTTTTCTAACTCACATTTTTATCTGTGTGTTCTGCTTTTCGTTCGCTTTTCACAATTGCTACGAAGACATTTATTGTTGTGATTAAATTTAGTATGTTTTGTAAGTAAACAGTGATTTCCATAACAATTGTCTAAGTAACTACCCAAAATAGCTAGAAAAAATTCCAAGTACTATATGTTGTGTTTAGCAAGGATAAGTCAAAAAATATTTGTAACGCATTCTCAAAGTGTACTAACAGTGTTGAGAGTTATCTAGATATTATTATCTAGATATTTTTTCTTTCATCTTTTATCTATATCTAGATAAATTTAAATTTTCAGGCTTTCATCTTATCTAGATAAAAAATATTTATTTACCAGATACAGATAATTTTATTTTAGAAATTGTTTCCGATAAATTTTAACCGTTTTGCATGCGGCTTCATTTTTCTAAGCCGATAAGCTGCGTTACATTCCCTCCCTTCTCTTCTATACACCCTCGCAACAGCCGTTAAAACACAGACAACAATCAGAGCCATTCATAGATGATAAAAATAATAATAATAATAATAATAATAATAGATAATGCCGGAAGTCTATGGTGGCAGTGTTGCGAGAGATCACGTAGAAATTTCGCGTTTCTTAACTGAAAATTTTAATTTGTTATCTGGTTTTGAACTCAAATTTGGGTATTGACTGATCGTTAATATTCGTTAATCAGATTTTAAAATTAAGAAAATTTTTATCCGCACGTTGTTAATGTTGTTATAATGGATGCATTTCTAATTGGTCAAAAACCACCGCCAGGAATAACAACTGCAACAAAATCTGATGCAAACAGGGACAATATGTCCGAAGTCCATAGTAATAATTCTGTCGCATTACCAATTTCAACTTCTTCCATTCAAACTGCACCTCTGTCGATTTTGGATGGAGAATTTTTTGAAATAATTTCTCATCATGATTCGAAAATTGTTGCTAAATGTCGTACTTGTTTTAAATCAATTTGTGGGTCAGTTTCTTCTACTGGAAATTTCAGAAGTCATATATCTGTAAGTATTTCATATGTTATTTCTTTCGTTCGGCTTTTTTTTATAAATAACTTGATTATCTGGCTCTAATAATTTTAGAGAAGACACAGCTTTCTGAAACAATCAAAGTTAACTACAAGTTTCATCACTAAAAAGCAGGTATTATATAGCAAACACGGTTCTGAAAAGGTTCTCGAAGTAAATGTGTTTTTTTAAGGTACTGGATTTAATTATTGATTATATTGTGTGCGAAATGCGGCCACTATGCACAATTGAAAAACCAGCTTTTGTTAAATTAATAAAAGGTCTAACTAACCAAAACGTGCAAATTCCTTGTAGAAAAACGTTAGGCAAAGAACTTGTACTTAAATACCAGGTATACAAAAGGCAATTAGTGGACATTTTTAATACCGTACCTTACCTTTGCACAACTACAGACATTTGGAGTGCGAATAATAAGAGTTACCTAGGCAAAACGGCTCACTTTATTGATCAAGCCACGTTAGAAAGAAAGTCATTTGTAATTGGGTTTTTGAATTTTTTTTTTTGTGATAAATGGAAAGATCATATATAAGTTTTATAACAAAACTATTTTTTTTTCGCAATTTTCGCAATAATTCAAAAGTTATTTCAAAATAAAAATTAATTTTTGAATCCAGTACCGAAGACACGCCGACAGCCCCCGAACAAACCCCAGCGCGTGTGACGTCATAATGTTAGTTTCACTCATTGCAGTTGATACAGAAATAATAAATACAGTGTTTTGATTTATTTAATTCTGTGCTCATTGTTAAATATTCAAATTTATATTGAAAATGTCGAACCTCAAAAGTTATCGTTCTTGTTTTGTACCATTATGTACGAATACTACAAAATCAACTCCTGACAAAATGTTTTTAAATGTTCCCCAAGATGACAAACGTCGAAATAAATGGTTTCAAGCAGTGCACCGTGATAATCCTAAAACAAAATCGAATTTTTTTTGTTGTGAAGATCATTTCGATGTAAGTATTTCTTAACACCATTGTTATTAATTATTATTTCTCTAAGTATACAAATCAAATAAGTAGAGTTCAGTCAATAAATGTTTTTAACTGGACTCCAAATCATAGCATTAAAAAATTTTTTTCTAGCTGAAAGATGACATGGAAAATTATATTTATTATACAACAATGGGAGGTAAAGCAAAGATTAAAATTGATGTGGTACCACACAAGTTTGACTGTCAACCTAATCGTAAAAGACAAGGCACTACAACGATTCTTAGACCAGCTGCAGAAAAAAGACGGAGACGACAAATCATCCAAGAAATTTTAAGTGAATCGTCATAAAGTATGGGAATTGGAAATCCTCAAGAACCAAACATTGATGCCGTATCAGCCAATACTGTTGAGAATATTGAAGTTGATTTTGCTCCTTCAAATGTAACACCTAACCAAAAGGTTACTGTTGAAACACAAACTAATATTAACAACCGTACTGTTGCTGTACAAGTGAATACGCGTCCTAAGTATCGTAGCGTGTCACTTCAATGTAAAATTTTATCAATCGGAATTGATGAATCCTGCTCACCGATTAAAACTAGTAGCATTAGTACTGCAACATCTCCAATAAAACCATTGCGTCAAAAATCACATCAAAATTTATTGGAAGATGCTCAGAAAAGTTTGTCATCTAGTAGTTTTACAAATTCAAATAGTTCACAAGATATTTATGAACCTTCCGAAAATACCGGCTCAAGTACTATGGATTCTAGCAGCCATCAATCTCCTGTGAAAAAATCTGAAATTTTGAAAGCCACAAATTACTTAATTAACGATAATTTAAAAGCGTATACTGGAGTTCCTCAAGAATGGAATGTGATGCTAGAACGTATTAGTGTTATATCTAATATTGATATTACCAATATAAAATTATCTTTGGTGAAAATACGACGCCAAGATACTTTTGAAAGATTAAGTGAACAGTTTGGAATGAGTGTCAGCAATGCTAGCATTATTTTTAATAAAACAGTTCCTGTATTGGCACATCTATTAAAAAAACTCGTTTATATGCCGGAGTCTAGTAACATAAAAAAAATACTACCGATACCATTTAGAACTATTATTCCAAGAAAGCGGATTATTGGAAGAGCTACCCGAGGCTTGTGCTGTCATGGCCGATCGAGGATTCAAAAACATTGTTCCACTTCTTAACGATAAAAATATTGAATTAATTCGACCACCTTCTGTTAATTATGGAGTCAAATTATCACAATCTGACGTCTTACAAGGCAAACGAATCGCTGCTCTACGTATTCATATAGAACGCGTTATCGGAAGAATAAGAGAGTTTGATTTTTTAAAACCTCATGCGGTTGTTAATCATAATATGTTACCTTTAACAGACAATATTGTTGTCATTGCTGCAGCACTAGTAAATTTACAAGCGCCTATAATTTCTACTTAAGCTTAAGAGTATTTGTATTTTAAAATAAATTACTAGGTGTATGTTTTATCTAAACTAATATATTTATTATTTATTGTACTTTTAAAATAACATCAAAATATAATGAATAATGATTAATAACATTATTGGATGCTTTAAGTTCTCTTTTGGAATCTATTGAAATTATTCCAAGAAAGTAAATGCTTTTAAACCCAAAGATACATGTGCTTTTTCGAAGCTATAAATTCTCGGCTTAAATAAATATAAACAATAAATGATAAGTCCAACGGAATTTTACCAAATCAAACAAAATCAAAGAACTGTTAAAAGTTAAACTATTAAATGAGATTAAACACACATAGCTAATCGGAACTAACAACTCGTTTTTTAGCAATAAATTTTCAATATTATCGTCTAGTCACGGCTAATAGCCGTAAAAGCTGTACTGTTATTAAATAGATATAACATTATGACGACACAACAATGGTGACCAATCATGGCGCGTTTATAGTCACGTGTTTTTTTTTTTAATTTTATCAATTTTTAATTGTTTATAATTAATTGAAAAACATTTTTTTTAAGTTTTTTGCATTAAATATCAATATTATTGATAATAAAGTTTTAAAATACATTAAAAAAAACAATTTTTTTTTTCAAATTCCCAATTGGATGTCGAAGAATAAAATTTAATCACACATATGAAAATATTGCCAAATGTATCAATTCTATTTACAAGGAGTTTGGTGTTGATGTTTCCAAAATTACTCACACTGTAACAGAGAATGCAGCAAATTTTGGAAAAGCTTTTCGTTTATTTTCTGTAAGTAATGAGAAAAACATTGCTGATAATGATGATACCGAGGATGATACTAATATTTTTATCGATGAACACGAAGATGAAGATATGTTATCAGAAGTGGAGGTCATGGACATTAATGCTGTTTTATCACGTCATAGCAGTGATGATGACTGCAATGGTGATGATGATGATGATGATATAATTTTGGCCCCCATATCATAGTTGCGTACATACCCTTAATTTAATTGCAACAAGAGATGCAGAGAAGGCTATGAATGATTTTGAAAATAGTAGTACTTATAAGAAAATATACAGAAGTGTATTTGCAAAAGTGCAAGCTTTTTGGAATCTTGTCAGTAGGAGCACCGTTGCCGCGGATGTGGTAAAGGAATCTTGTTGTTGCACGTTTCCCGTTCCGAATGTAACACGTTGAAACTCGACGTATGATGCGTTAAAAAAAATTATACCATTCAAGAACAACTTAGGGACAGTTTTTGAAAAATTAAAAATTAGCAACCTAAAAACTCAAGAATGGAGTTTCTTAGAAGAATTTTGTAAGGTTGTGGAGCCTTTGGCTATATCGTTAGACAATTTACAGGTATAAATTGAACGATTTCTGATTTTGTTGTACTATGCAAAATGATCTTGAATTTTAGGGAGAAAAATTTTGTTATTTGGGCTGTGTCGCACCTACTATTACTATTTTGAGAAAAAAATTGTTATTAATGTCTCACCTAGCATACTGTGGTCCTTTAAGGGCGGCCTTAGTTCAAGGGCTTGAGAAACGCTTCAATCATATTTTTAATTTAGAAGATGAAAAGAGCAAATGGTTCATTCTATCGGCAATTTCACATCCCAAGTTTAAGATGTTTTGGATACCAGATAGGTATTGTGAAGTTGCAAAAACTTTATTTTTGTCTGAATGTGTAACAATGAAAAATATTTTGGAGTCGTCTGGGAGTACACCAAATATTTCAAGTACATCAGACCCGGAAATCGTCTTTTATAATGACTTTTTAGAAAAATCAACTCCTGTTATGTCGGCACAGAATTTAATCAATTGTGAATGTTTGGCTTTTTTAGAAGATAAAAAAAAAGATTTAAGCATTTTTCAAAATGGATACGTCAACGTAAAGATGGTATTTTTAAAATTCAATACCACCATACCATCCTCAGCGCCTGTAGAGCGCCTGTTTAGTAACGGCGCCCAAATTCTCACTCCAAGGAGAAATAATTTAGGTGACAAATTATTTGAAATTTTGTTAATTCTAAGAGATTCTTTGAAAAATAATACATAAATTCCGAATTTTTTTTTTAACTTGTTTTATTAGATTTGTATAGCTAGGTTTCTTTCTAGGAATTTAAAGATCCCTTGAAATTTTCCTTTAGCTAGAATTCTTAGTGAGTTGAATGTATTTTTATCTGTTATCTATTCATCTAGATAAATCAATATTAGATTATATTATTTTTATCTAGATGATTTTATTCTTTGATTATCTGTATCTGTATCTAGATAAATTTGAAATTATCTATTCCCAACACTGTGTACTAAAGCAATACGACCAAACATGAATTGTGCGAGAGCCAAACAACTGACATGTCACGAATTTTATTGATTTTAAAAAGAGCAATCCACCATTTATTAATTCATAATTGACCTCAATTTTACAAGTTAAATTATCATGATTTACTTATCAAGGTAATTATCACATAGTTAATTATAAAAAAAACTGAGCTTTGGTGCGCTCGGCGTAGATATTGTTCAACTCTCTCTGAGAAAACGTGCAGAGATTTGTTTAAAGTTGAGACGATTCAAATAGTGGCGATTTTCACCTTAAAGACAAAGAACGTCCACAACAGCCCAAGGAAGTTGAAGATGAAGAATTTTAGACTTTACTCGATGAAGATCGATATCAGACATCAGACATTGAACGCCACTGAAATGGCTGTTAGCAAACGTTTACATTATCTTGGACTAGTTCAAACATCGGGAAGTTGGTTACCACGGCAATTAAACGAGAAGCAACTCGAAAACAATTGTGAATTGCTGGTTGAACGATGCGAAAAAAAGTTTGTGACTGGCTAAGTGAAATGGGCTTATTATCAATATCACAAACGAAAAAGAAACATATCATCAACGCCAAAACGCAATATTCGTGCTCAAGTAGGTATGCTATACCACAAGTTGCTGGAACCTGTGGAAACGATCACAGTTGTTCATTATAAACTAAACCAGGAATTGAATGAAAAGCGGCCTGAGTACGCCAAACGTCATAACCAACTAATTTTGCTCCATAACAATGCTCGGCGACAAGTAGCAGAAACCGTAAAAAAATGTATAAAGTACATGAACTGAAAAGTCTTACCTTATCCGTACTATTCGCCGGACATATCATTTCGAGCTATTCAAAATGATTTGTCATCACAGCCTTTCAAGTCTTTTGAAGATATCCACAAATGGATCGATCTATGGATCGCCTCAAAAAGCAACGATTTCTATTGGTGGCATTGATTTGTTGCGTGAAAGATGGGAAAAGGTCGTAGCTTCTGAAAGGCAATACTTTGATTAAAATAGAATGTAGCGTAAGCTATAAATAATTTTTGATTATTAAAAAATAGCGACAATTTTGTGTAAAACCCAATTCAATTAGGTTCTTGTTCAATAACTCATTTCCACAATTTATACATTATCGTTCTTACAATTTTATTGAAGCGTATTATATACATTGACTGGTAAAGGTAAGGTGAAATGTCCAAATTTTCCTTCGAGAAGTTCTGTTTGATGACAATCTAATTGATTTCCTTTCAAACAATGTTGTTGCCAAAATTCCAAATCAGATTCTGACAGACTTTTGTTCCAAGCCTAAAGTGATAAAGAGACAACGTTAATTAAATAAATGAGATAATAATGATTAGTGTTAGACCAATAGAAAAATGGTTTCACATACATTTAAAGAATGCGCTATCCATCCTTGTTCTAATTGGTTATTGTATTGTATAGCAAACTCATTTGCTTCTTTTAAATATTTAAATGCTTTTGTGTCATTATACTTCACAATATTGAAGTAAGCTTCCATGTGGTACAATCTACGAAATAAATAGTGTACGAATTAACTATTGGGCTATGCCAAAAAAAAAATCGTCTAATTGTAAGTCAACCTAACCTGCGTTGTATTCGAGTTCGTTCATCTTTATAACACCGTGTTTGATGATATGTCCTTTACTCTTTAGTACTCTATTGTCATTACATTATTACAGATGGGAAAGAAGGAGGCGAAATAAGCTTTTCAAAGATCCGTTAAAACTACTGCCAAAAATGTCAGTCTTTAGGCCAAACAAAATATGTCTAAATGTACACAAGAAATATGGGACATCGTTTTATCTTTAGTATGCTAATCCTCAGTATTTTACAATCGTTACTCGATTGATTGTCATTAGAGGTAGTAAGAAAGAAGATGGCAAAACCTTTTCTAAATACTGTCAAGACTACTATCTACAAACAGTTTCAGTCATTAAAAATCAAACAAAACATGTTTGACGAATTTTAAAAATTAGATCAATACCTTGGCAAAAGCATATTGAAACATTTTGCTGCTTTTTCTAAAATTACTATCAATTTTTTGATTTCCTTTTTAAATTTATAATAGCTTTCCATATCACCCATATTAATTTTCTGGACTAAATTGATAATTAAACCTTCCAACAAATATAATCCAGTAAATTGATCAACAATCGAATCATTGAGTACTAATTGATAAAATTCTTTAATTTTTATATTCCAAAATGTTGATTTCTCCCAAATTTGATTGCGAATACACCATAACCACATTAAAACAAAATAACGACTTCTCGTTTCATTATCAGTGATACGAATAAAATTACCACCTTGCATTTGATAAAACTCTTCACATTCATCATACGATTTGATAACATAACCAGTTTCTATATGAAATCTTATCGATTCTACATAATACCATAAACGTGCTGATTCATCATGATTATTAACAGCGAAATCTTTTAATTGTTTTAAAATATCAATTGACTCTTGTATTTGTTTACTTAATAAAAAACAATACGTCAATCTTGGTAGGATTGGTAAAATTGACTTTATTGCATTTACTGCTGCCGCTGTACGTATTACCATTGAACCAATACGTCTTGTTTTTTCATTATCTGAACGTAATAGTGCCGACCAAAATATTGTTATTAATAATTTCGTTACAGCTTTTAATTCTTCTTGTTCCATCAATTCAATTTTCATATCGCAAAAATGTAATGCATACACTTCAAGTGCTTTACATAATTTCATACGTTTATAATAAAATGCAACCAATAACATATTTGAATATGCTATACAAATGATTTCATCATCATTATTTGTTTTTAATGCTGTTGATAATGACCATGTTGCAGATAATTCAGCATACTGCCATCGGTTCGTTTTCTAAATTTAATATGAATTAATACAATTTTTTTGATATAATAATGAATTATAGTTGATCAATGCATCATTGGTACTATTTTGCACACTTGATAAGAACGAGATTGTAATAATCATTAAGTTATCAGAAATGTTGAGATGAACGCTTTCACTAATATAATACGCAACGAATTTCCGAAACATCAGCTATGCATTCATTGATGTGTTACAGTTTGTGTAGTGATCCTGATAGTGTTGAACTGAATCTATCACGCATGCGCAAATGATACACAATATCCCATAGTAAATGCTATTTGCACATTTGCGCAGGCGTGAGCAGGTTCAGTTCAACACTATTAGGATCACTTTAAACCGTAAAGAGCACGGCTCATATGTCATTCGAACGAATACAAAACCGGCTCCGTACCATGCCATTAACCAAAAAACGACCGGATCGGTCTCGTATTTCATTTTCTATCATACTCTAACAATAAACAATCGACAACAATGTGCTCGTCAAGTTCCATATAGTTCAGACCACACTAAGCGTGTATTACACGTTCACACTAGATGAAATACGCAAATGCCATACCATGCGTCTGACACGTACAATACTGATTAAAGTGCGCACAGGTTATCCGAAAATGCGTTACGTATGGTGCTGTCTAGTGAGCGTTCACCTCAAGTGTGAGTGTAAGTGATAAAAGTGTAAATCTAAGCGATTATTTCTTGATCACCCTGTGCCATGCCGCATTAAGAAGCTATGGGCAACAGAGCTCGCATAACCCTTAGTGTCCCATTTTTAGAATTTTACAAATTTTATCAAACTTGTGTGCTTCTCGGCTTTCAGCTTGATCCTGCATTGTAGATTCAACCAACTATAATTCATTTTCTTTTTTTTTCTTTGATTATTTTTGACTCAATTATATAAAAATTAAACGAATTCTCACCATAAACAGTGTTGTGAAATGTGATAAAATTTCTGATAAATTATTACAAATATATGATTCACGAACATTTAAATCATCTTCAATTAATGTTGTTGGCAATATAAATAAACCGTACAATTGTTTTATATATAATTTGATTGATTTCAATTTCATTAAGAATTGATTATATGGAAATTTCAATTGATATTGATTTAATGCCAATTGTAATTGTCTTTCAGCTTCATCATATTCATTCAATTCAATATATGCATAACCAAATAATGCATAAATTCTACCACGTACCAAATTAATGTCCCATGGTGCATTACGTTGTGGTAATTGATTTAACATATTTAATGCATTATCAAGTATTGTTAATCCTAAACGGATATTTGATGATATTATTGATATTTTTGAATATTGTAACATGTATTTGATTAATTTTGACCATTTACCTTTAAAAATGAGTGATTGTTTTAATAAATATAAAGATTTCTTCTGGTGGATGCGACTGGGTAAGGCGTCACAGTCCGTGAGGACTCTATATTCCTCATTTCAAAGCTATTTAACTACAAAGACCCTTCCGCTGTTAAAAACAAAAAACTAACTAGAGTCCAATTACGTTAAGAACTACACAAGCAAATTTAAGGGCGTGTCTTGACCCACTTTCACTAGGGTGCAATGAAACGTAGGGGGATGTGGCAATAGCCAATAGAATGCAACTCTAGAAACCCAAGAAATCATGCAGTGGCGGCGACACAAAATTTCTTAATATATTTTCACGAAAATAGATTATGTATGTCACATTTGCTAGTCAATTTAAATTAATATCGTATTCCATTAATCTATCATTTTTGTCACCATGAGCCAAAATTATAAAATCAACGAAACTATTGAATAATTGAGTGCGGAATGCACGGCACTGGAACGCAAGGGTAGATGGGTGGAGCAATGGGGCAAGTGGAGATGACGACCTACTTTCTAGCGGTGTAGTTCTTAACGTAATTGGACTATATTAAAATTTCGATAGGTATAACGAACCTTATGAAGGGGGCCCTGTGATCTCTTAACCAAAAAGTGGATCGAATTATAGGAAACCAATGCCGCCGAAACGATTAAATCCACCATTGTTCAATACTGATAAAACAAAAAATAAATGCTTACCAACAGTTTTATAATGTTCAACTAATTGTGAATATGTTGTTGTTAAAATTGGCAAACATTGACAATTACGATAATCTTTCGTTGTGAAATCACAAATTAATGAATAACGATTTTTCAATTTTCGAATATAACGAAAACCCCAAATGCGTCTATTACCATCACCACTATCACTTGATGACTGATCATCATCATCATCACCACCTTGTCTTGATATTGATGGCAATGACATATATTGACTGATTGAACTTTCAGTTACTGATAATGGAACTGGTTGATTCTTTCTACAATGTTTACCAAAATCCTAAAACATTCACACACACACACACACACACAAAACATTGATTTTTCTTCAAATTAAACACAAAAATACGTACTTGTTCAAGTTTTTGATGGAACGATACATGACCACAAGCACGACATTTACGTGTTTCTTTTTCTAAATATCTAATAGCACGCAAATGGAATTCCCTTTTCTGTTCATCGGTTAATAAATTGTAAGCATTCGCACGAAAATTCGTATTGCAGAATTGTATATAACCACATGAGGCATATTTTGGTAAATCTTGACATGTTCCTTAAACAAAATTATGTCGACATGTAAATGATTTTTAATTGGCCAAAAAACAAAATAAAAAAAACTTACCATGTATTTTATAACCACGACATTCACATGTGATTTCGTTATAATCCTGTGGTGCCATTGTTTTTTCACGTGTTGCAATAATTTTATCATGTAGGAAATCACCTTTGGCACAAGCAAACATTTTAAATTCAAACAGTTTTTTGATTGCTGTAAATTTGTTTTTATTTAAAGAACATTTGAATTGTGGAAGGACTTGCGTAGTTAATTTGATAATAAGTGAAATGCCACACAATCAACTACAAAGTTCCTTCGAATCCACAAACACATCTATCAAAAATTTACCTAAACATGTTTGACGTTGTGAACTATTTCCAACTACATACACTAACATATCTCGATAAAATTGATCACCTAAACTTGCACTACATTTGATCAATAATTGTTCATGTGCTAATAATGAATCAAATGCTTTTATTGCAGCTATATCCGTTGATAATTCAAGATTTATACTATTAATATTACGATTTGATGATAATAAACAAATTGGTAATGATTCAGGTAATTTGAATTTCATTTGTAATTGTTCATGTATCGTAATATCACTAAAATTATCCTGTTAATAATTAACAAAAGAATTATTATTTATATTATTAAATGAATTGATTAAGAAAACAATTTACCCGAGAACAGTCGATATATGTTCTCCAATTATCATCTGTTTCAGTTATATCAATTGAAGGATCTTTTTCTTCCATTAATTGTTGATGTTCTTCTTTTTCACTAGGTGATAACCTATTACCAAAATAAATATTTTATTGTATTATAGAAATGGCGCATTTTATATCTTTTTGGAGGGCTTAGGGAAATAATAACATATTTATTTGGGTAGAGCGCTCCAAAATTTGATATAAGAGTGGCGCGTTATCTTATTATCAGGATAGTCATATGTCTGAGGCCCAAACAAACAAGAAGTCCCGAAAGCGATCTCTTGTAATCACATTATATGATAGATATATGTACACTGTATCTCTGCACTTATGGTAAACGGTTGTTATCGTCAGAGGGCCCTCGATCTGCGACTCTTCTAGAGGTAAGGTTACCTTTACCAAAAGGACTACCTCATCTAAGTACTCCAGTAAAATATGTCAGTTGATGGGAACATGTTCCGTAAGGGGTCAAAAGCCACATCGAATCTGTTCGATTGAATTTAGCAAGCCCGCAGTGCCGTACTGGCCTACCAATATCAAAAACGCAGGTCCCTACTCCCACCGACATCTCACTAATTACCTGAAACTGGTACTATGGAAACCGGTAGAACGCCTCGGGTCTGGTTGTATGCGGTTGGATTCGTGGTGGCTGTTCACACATTGGAGATCTAGATGGGTCTTGCGTTCCAGCTCCAGAGGAATCCGATAACCAGAAGTGATTACTGGTCGGGTATTCTCCCGACACTGATGGTTCCCGTATGAATCAAACCAAACAGCATGTATAGCACGATAAAGCTACGTCACTTTGTTGTTTTAGTAAGAATATCAAATTCCTCCCAAAGAAAAATTTTAGATTTCAACAGCGTATAGGTAGTTAGGCGCGCATCTGAATTAGAATTTACCTGTGATCAGCCCCGGATCTTCAATTTTTATTAGGTGGGGCAAAAACTGAAAAATGCCGCCCACGCCCACTTATATTTATTCTTGCCTTTATTATCTTTATAATAACAGCTATCAGATGTCTACTAATTAATTGACATTTGGACATAGGCCTTCGGGAAATAATGCATCCATCGCTGTTCTTTCTGTGTTAAGCCTATTTATTTACAGATATATAGACATGAACGTGTAGGATATATATTTTATACACAGCACAGGATAGGATTTAAAATAAAAATTGACATTTTCAAAATATTAGTACCATTAAGAAAAACAAAATTCAAATTCAGCACGGTAGCACAATCAAACCTCTTTTTAATTTCTGATATGATTTGATCAAATACCATCATTATTTCTTTAGAAAATAGTTGAACAGGTTTTAGTGTTTGTAATTCGTCTTCACACATTTCATCGAATTTTTTTTACGTTTCGGAATTTGTTTGTTTTCCAAAATAGGGTCAACACCGCTTTTCTCAGCAACTTCTCCAGCCTCTTTTATCCATTATTCCATTGGATTTTGACTCATTTTTTGCAATTTGGCCGCCCTCTGAACTTGCCGCCCGGGGCACAGGCCCCGGCTTGCCCCCCCCTAGATCCGGGGCTGCCTGTGATCCTATGATTTTGTAACGCGCTATTGTATACGGCTATTTAAACAAAACTTATGCCCCACAAATGATAACATAAAATTATAGACAAACCTTTTTAACATATACAAAGGTGGACATATCAGTCCTGCATTATTAAGATCCTTAATATCGATATGATCGATAACAATATTTTTTGAATGTATTAAGGTAAGTAAGAAATTTTCAATCCATCCAGGATTTCCATTACTTTTCACTTGTATAACTCTGGAATGTTCAAATAGAAATCATTTAGAAAAATTAAACAACATTTTTCGATAATTCATAAAACAACAAACTTTTCTAATTCCGGTGGTATTGCATAAACATCCAAAAATTGACATGCCAAACCACCATGGAACCAACGATCAATTGCTTCCAATACACGAACGTTAACACGTTTATCATTCAATATTTTATCAATTTCTCCATTTATTAATTTACCACAATCGATACTTGCTAATATGAAAATATTTGATATATCTAACAATAAATCAATAAAAACCAATGAATTCTGATCAATATGTTGGAAATTATGTAAAACAATAATTGATTTTTTATTAAACATTTTCAAACAATAGCTTTCCAATAATTCATTTGTAATATGGAATTTTCTCCTTTCTGTTATTGATTGATTCTTTGTTGATATTTTAAAATTGGTACCAAATATCTCATTAATACAATAATTTTGTTCTATCGTTAGTTTATCACCAAATGCTTCATTTATTTTGCGTTCTTCATCAGCATGACTAAAATCTGTTACAATACCAAATGGTAATAAAAGGATTGATCGTAACGTATGAAATGGCATCTACGAATATTAATAAATTAATTATTTTCATTTGTTTATATTAAAACATACATCATTGTGTTCTTTTAATAGATTGAACATATCAATACGTATATCTTTTGGTGTGATATTGATCAGTTCTTGTAAAAGACGTGATTTACCTTGTCTTTCAACACCTTCAATTACTAACATTTTCTTAATTTGTCCAACAGACTGTTTTGGTAATTTAATAAAATTATTTATCAATTGTTGATATAAAGTTTCTTCATAATCACGTCCCAATAATGGATATTTACTAATTGTATCAAATTCAGAATGATGACTGGAAGTTTTGACAAAATTAGTAACGGATTATTAAAATAATTATATAAAAAAACAAAACAAACTTTGTAACAATACAAAATTCATAAATCGGTCCTGGTTGTGTGATGCCTTTCAATTCTTTATGTGGTTGTAATAGAAAATGTCTAGAATCCATTTTACAATTAATAAATGTTTCACAATCACATGTCACTTTATTTGTATATGCCATCATTAAACGTGCTGCTTTATTAACAGCTAAACCAATCACTGTATATTCTCTACGTAATTCATCACCAAATACACCAAAATACGTTTTACCTAGAAAACAGATAAATAAATCATGAATTTTTGCTGGTGTTTATTAAAATCTAGAAGAATAACACAACCAGTTGTTACTCCAATTGAAACAGATATAATTGATTGTAATTCACGTAGTGATTCACGACAATCATTTGCACATTTTAATGCAACTTGTATTTCTGATTCATGTTTTAAACCACGCAAACCAAACACAACCAGCAACATCATATCTTTATCGAATAATGACACTTTATTGACACAACCGTGTGCCTCTTCAACAAAACTAATTTTCCAAATCGACATGAAAAAATAAACAAACATTAATAGAAATTTTGCTATATATGAAAGAAAAAAAAACAAATACCGGCAAACTAATTTATAAGTTTCATTAACTAATTGGATAACTTCATTTGTTTTTAATTCAATGTAAACAACATTAATGAAAACAACAACAACTTGTCGCATCTCTGATAAATATTCAAGTGGTTCATTCATTTCAATACATCTCATTACTGGTTTTATAATGAATTTACGTAATTGTTCACGTATTTTTGTACGTACAGCTCGATCCACACTGGGTCTTACTGGAAATTGATATAATTTGTTTTCAAATTAATTAATTGATTAATTGTTATCATTATTAATGGATTTACATGAATATTCATTTAATGCACTAAGTTTTTGATGTTCTAATTCAAAGAAAAATAATGTATTTTTACGTTTTTGTATACGTCGCCAATTTATACCAACATCAATAATTCGAATATGTTTGCCATCATTTAATTGTTCAATTTTATATTGATTTGAATTGACATAAGACCATGCATCCGATGTTAAAATTATATCACCAGCATCACTAATTGATTCAGCTGTTTTAATATCCCATACTGGTTTACCAACAATCACATAATCTGATCTATGTTCATCACCAATAACAGAGAATTCAACTGAACCAGCTGAAATTGCTAATTTCACTGCAATACAACAATTTGATAAATCGCACACATTTTGTTATTTTATTTATTTTTTGAAGTAAAACTTGTTTAGGCGCGACTTAGGGGATAACTCAGATTTTCTTTCTGACGGAAGTAACGCTCGAAATAGTTTCCGCTATTTAAAATATTTAGTTCTACTAAAATCCTAATAATACTAAAATTTCCAACTTCATGTGACAAAATTTAGAAATTCCGTAGATGTAAGGTTGGTATCTTAATTCTGGTGATATTTCTCAGTCATGTGACTACAACATCAGGAAAGCTATTGGTTGGTTGTAGGAATAGGTAAACAGATTTGAATTTAGGTTAGATTGACATGAGCTGATTTAACCTTTAATTTAATTTTTTATTCTCAATTAATGTAATTAATGAATGAATATTCTTCAAAATGTGGGAGTGATATTAACGAATTTTATATCGAATATAAATTAAAATAGTTTAATCGTTTCAGTGATATGTGTAATAAACGTCAAAAAGTTTTACTTCAATCGCGCGTAAAGATTACACGCACACAATTTTTTTACCTTTAAGTATAACATCAAGATCTGTCTTGTAAAAATTGTATTTTTCTTGTATAATTAATGCACAATCAATTGCTTTATGTACCATTTCATACATTGTTGTTTTAGTTTGTGTTGTCCTCCATATTGCTAAGAATGCATCACCAGAGAATTTCAATACATCACCACGATGAAACATAATTTCGTACACCATAGCACCTAAATACATTTAGGAAATATTGATTAAAGTAATGATGAAAAAAAAACCACAACCATTTCATCCCTTATAGTACTTCTACATACCTAAATAATCATTTAAGACTTGTGCAACTCTCGATGGACCACCAATACCAGTTTTATTATATTTCTCACATAATTCAGTAAAACCTATAAAATATCAATAGATAATTATTTATTATTAATTAAAATGCAATATCTTATATCTATATTATACCAGATATATCGGCGAACATCAATGAGCCATGATATGATTTCGGTGTTAAATCGTTGATATTATTAATGATCTCATCTGGCACTAATGATGCCATTAATTCAGTTTTGATCCGTTCTAATCTCATTTCTTCATCATTCTCTACATCATCATCACTATCATCATTATCATTTGGTAAATTGTTTGTTTGTTCGCTTTTAAAGAATGAAAGTATATTTTGAAACATTTTAATTGGACTAAAACAAGTCTCGTTAAATTTTTCCAAATATAAATGTCAATAAAAATTATTACAACACAGCCTAGTTGAATTTGAATTATTTTATTGTTTAAACAATTTTTAACGACATCTCTCGTACAATATAGGTACTATATATATATATATATATCTAATATATTTAAACGAGCAATTCTTGTATATATATATAATGAGGATCTCGGAAACGGCTCCAACGATTTTCATGAAAGTTACAGATTATGGGTTTTTCGGCTCAAGGAATCGATTTATCAAGGTTCCAGGTTCAAGAAAAGCTCGGTTCTCAAGATATAGGCCATCGGAAGCGCGCGCTATCTATCGGTTGTTTTTTTGAACCTTTGCGAACGTTTGGCAACGCCGCAATACTTTCAAATGTCACCCTTTCAACAAGAAACAATTATTATTAAGTATATGGTAATTTTTCTTTGAAACCTAATATACCAATCTGTGCAAAAACTTTAAAATTGTAAGGTCCCTTATATCGTCCAAGCACCAAAAATGCCTAAAAGATTTTTGAAAAGAACGCTTTTAAACAATCTAACTTCACGAAGTCGGGACTCGTCTCAAGAACACCTTGAAGAAAATGTCTGCCTGTACAGCCGCGTGCGAATAAAACTGAGTTATTAGATCTTTCTATTAAGCGATGCTCCTTATGGTCCGTTTTTAAGACTTTTAAACTAGAAGCAAATATGCGCGTTGATATAGAGCAGCGTCAGTTTGCTGATGATTCACTAAAATTAGGCAACGGCGAACTGACCCAAAATAATATGGAAGAAATTGAATTGCCGCAGAATATGATTTCAAACAACAATCTTATTGATGAAGTATTTGGTAACTGCTTAGCCAATGGAAATTATGAAGGGATGAAAGACAGAGCAATACTCGCGCCTCTTAATAGAGATGTTGAAAAAATTAATGATGATATAGTTTCCAAACTTCCCGGAGAGTACAAAATTTACTATAGCCATGACTCAATGAAAGATCAACCTGAAGGAGCAGTCGAATTTACAAAGAATTTCTCAATAGTGTCAACATTTCAGACTTGCCACCACATGAACTAAAATTGAAAAAAAATGCGTTAATAATGTTGTTGCGTAATTTAGACGTATCAGAAGGACTATGCAATGGTGTAAGACTCATTGTAACAAGTCTGTGCAATCACATAATAAAGGCAAAAATTGTTACTGGTGAACAATGCGGCAAAGAAGTACATATACCAAGGATAACCCTTGACTCGTCAAAAGGACAGCTATGATGCACCATGCAGCGTCACCAATTTCCCGTTAGATCTGCATTTGCCATGACTGTCCTTAAATCCCAAGGGCAAACTTTTGAATCTGTTGGGGTTGACTTAAAGTCCAGTCCGGTCTTCATGCATGGCATGTTATAGGTACGTCGCCTTTTCGAGAGTCAAGCGACCAACTGCGTTAAAAGTCAATCTTTCAAATGAAAATCCTCATCATACCCGGAATATAGTGGGGAAGGAAGTGTTTGCTTAAGCTTAAGACCCTATTACATTATTAAAAAACTTTAATGACTAAAATATGTATAAACTTATTACCTACACTCGTGATTTTTATTTGAATAGCCAGTTTATAGTTCTTTTATTATTATGTCGGAAAAATCGAAGAACATTATTCATATTTCATCAGTATGCAATTTATACTAAATATAATTTTCAAAAAACACGTTCTACCAAAAACAAAAACACGAGCAAAGCTCGGTCAACCAGGTACTATATATAAACTAGCATACCCAACCCGGGCTTAATTTAAAGATATATTAATTCGAAAAACATAATAAAAAATACATTAAATATAAGAATGAAACCATCGCAATAATAATTATGATTCATCCCGCATTTCATTTTCTTCTACTCGTTTCTTTAGCGGGTACACGGATAGATCCATGGCATCATAAGTGACCTTAAATACTTCAATGTAAAAAACAATAGCATATCAGTACTAAAAAAAACTATTATTGACTCCGATCGCCACCCAACCTTACAGGATTACCCGCTGGGTCAATATATAGCAAAATAGTTTCCAGATTTGTCAGACAAATGAGGGCGCTGTGGATCTTACTAAATCATTTATATTGACGCCATCAGATGTCAGTTTAGATGGCGAAAGAAAAAGAGAAAGATGGAAATTTTTAAATTTTGTATTTCGTCGACCCTTTATTGATAGATTTATTACTTTCTGTCTAATTTTGTTTTGGTCTCTTTATGTGTAAATAAACGCCATTGCTCATTTCGTTATTTTTATTTTACAAACCAAAACAAAATTTAAATAAAATTCAGTTTGCAGTGCGAAATTATAAAAAATCAATTATACAAGGTAAGTTTTTACGTTTTTTATATCAAAAGAAATAATCATTGTTAAACTACATTATTTTCATATATTTACAAACGAATAAAGACTGTGGAGAAGTATTCTTTGCGGATCAACGGAGGATGAGGAAACAGTTCTACATTGGTTTTCGAAGAACTCGCAAAAGTACGTAAAAAGTTATATTTGATAACACTGATAATAAAGTATTTTGTCCATATGCATACATCACACAATTATTTGGTAATCAGTGCATCATCTAATGATTTTTTTAATCACCTTATTATATTTTATATGTATATATGTAAATGTACTTATTTTTTTAAATTATTACTTCTAATATACTTATAATAAAATAATTAATGTTTTATTTCCCTTCATTAACGAAAAAAAAATAATAATGAGAATAATGAGCAGCCCAGTGAACGTGTTTAAGTTTGGTTTCGAACCAAGTTTCGACATGAACCTAAACTAGTCTTGCACCAGCACCTAATACTTTAGCGCCATCTGACTACTTCCTACAGCTTCAGACACTAAAATTTAGCATTGAGTCGGCGATATAGAGTTATCTATGCATACATACATACTTTCTCTTTTATATACATAGATATCATATTAACCAACACCGCCATCTATGAGGGATTCATAGAACTAAACAATAAATGACAACTATAAACGATAAATGACAATTATTTTTTTCACAGTATCCAAACGATAAATAATTGAGATAAAAACTATCCTACCGTGCAAGTTGGATCAAACTGCACATGGTGTGTAAATTTGATTAAAATCGGTTTAGTAGTTTAGGAGTCCATAGCGGACAAACAACGTGACACGTAATTTATATATACTAAGATATATATATATATATATATATATATATATATACATATATATATATATATACATATATATATATATATATATATATATATATATATATATATATATATCTGGCCTAGAATTTTGCGTCTTTTTGAAGTAGAAACATTACAACTCAAAGGAGTGTACGTAGTCACGATCAACTTTGCGTTCCAGGTACTATATAGTTTGGACTGGACGGGAATTAATACAGGAATAGGGATAGGGTTAGTAAATTATGTATTGGCGGTTGCCTATATGTAGGGGCTTCCAAAAAAATCACACGTCTTATTATCAACAACGGTACTTTATAAAATAACAATAAAACTATGGTAACAATGAATCATGGCAATAACAAGTAAATGAAAACAACGATAATACACATAATGGTGGAAGTAAAAACTAATTGTAACATAAGTATGAATAATAAAGTAAATTAGTATCTCCAGATTGCGAAAGTTGTGGGCCGTTGCCGAGATAACTGCATAGGCAATTGCTCATTGCTGAATCATGGATACATTTAATACATATATAAATTACACAATTAATTGTGTTATATTTCACCATTTCCAAAACAACCATACTCAGTAGAACCCATGTAGTACGTCTTACAGCAATTAACCATAAGAATGTCGTTTACTTCGAAAAATATTCTTTCCATCAAATTTACAATCGATTCCATTATCATGACATTCAGCAATGTTTCTTTCAATAATCCGGTACTGGAATTTAAAAATAGCATTAAACATATTTATAAACTTGATGTTAACTAATCAAGCGATGTACCATCATTGATTATTAATTTCTTTACCATTTCTTTCAATGAAACTTTCATTATCAGCATTTCTTTAGATTATCAGTCTATGACATGCGAGGTAAATTAAATCCAATTCGTTGCAACAACTTTAAATTAATAACTGTAATTTTCTTCGTTTCATCTGTATCATGCCTATGTAGAGGCAATCCACATTCTAATGTGATTTTGATTACCATTCCTCGTATTGTATCGATAGCAATAAGAAGTACATCCATACGAGGTCGGCCATCCCACGCGTACACACCCAAACATGCTATAGATAACCATATAATTCCGCAGATATTGGTAGTCTGTTGTGATGATGTACTGCAATGCGACTATACCAATAAAGCTGTTGTTTTTATTGTCGGTGTATTGCCAGTATCAGAACAAGTTGAAAAAATTGTACTATCAACAATTGACACTTTACATAGGATTGGTGGTATATTTGTATCGTCCATATCCCATGATTGCAATACGTATTATCATAATCGTACTGATACAATCTGTAACAAAATATTCAATCATTAACTTTTCGGATAGTTGACTAATCAAAAATTTGAATCAAATTACTTGTTTGGTAGGTTGATTTCATTTTCTTGTATGTTAGTCGTTTGTGAACAGCCTAATAACACACGTATGTATGATTCTGCATTGAATGCACGACAACTTTGTTGTGTTTTAATACTTGTAATCGATGTTACATTTCACCATCTATTATTAGTATTGTATATATAGCACATGGCAAACTACTTAAGCCATGTACTGTTGTTTGATGTAGATCAATTTATGATAAACCAGCACTTACTGTTATATTATCCAAAAAAAGATTATTTGCTTCAATTATTGATCTTTTGGGACAGAATTTCGGTCAGTATTAAATTATCGAAAATTGTGTTAACAACATTTCTGTTTCCATATATAATGCTATCAATTGTTGTCCATTTATTGTCCAAACTCAAATATCCATAAATTAGGGGGAAATTGATTGAATTCTAGAAAAAAATCCCATTCAGTAATTATTATTATATAATTAACAATAAACATTTCACCCGTACTTGCGTTATGTAAGTATTGTTGGTTGCGTATATAAATAAATTTGTTTGGCATCAATCTAAAATTATTACAATTAATTAGTGCATATAAGTAGTAATGATAATGGAACTCCTAAACTTACACCAACAATTGGAAGAATGCCAAATTTACCAGCAATCTTGTCGACCACATCAAATAAGCGACATATATACCTACAAGAAAAACAAGCTGATTACGGAAATATTCAATAATACCGTTTCGATTCACTGACATTATGTGACTGGGTATCGCTCTGCAATATGCTGGGTGATGTGCAGCATTCTGGCCGTGGCGCTACCGCCGTAGAATTGGGTCCACATGAAATGGTCGATGTGTTCTGGGAGCAATGTGGACTGCATTACTCCCAGAGACCGTAAAAACCCTTTCAACCTCGAGCAGAACCCTTCAACCTCATTCGTGCACACCCCAGTCAAAGGATCAACAAAATGGCGCGAGTGATTCACAGTTTTGTGCACGAATGGGGATGCACAACCCAGCACACCCAGTCCGGAATACCCTCTCCAATGGTCTGTCCAGATCTCCGTACCAGGGAGAACGTATTCCATAATTAGATCCTAGAAAAACTGTAATTAGATTTTTTTGCTTCTCCAGTTTCATATTCCTTACCTCCAACACCGCTTTGGTCCGCCTCTCGACAAACCGAACCACTCCCTTCTTCGTGGCAGTGTCGTACAGACCGACGACCCATTGTTCCCGGACCAACCTACCACGACGATATTTGCGCCGAATAACAACAGATTCGTCGATCTGCACGATGTGACCTACACCACCAAGAAGAAACAGCTCGGGGTGTTGAAGGATCTTCCATGTGCACACATCCCGGAAGTATCTACAATAAAAACAATGTATTCATTGCGATTGTGGTTCACAAAAGCTAAAGGGAGACCAATTGGCCTCTATAATCCAATCTACCTGTAATACTGATACACAGCATGCCGTGGTATGCCAAGTAGTGAGCCTGCCGGCTTGCACCTCACCAGGCAGGCCCACATCCACAGCATGTAGCACATGGATTTCACCGGCAGCCTGCACTTCTCGAAGAAGGTGCCCTTAAGAATGCTGGATTTCTTTCGGCACCTCCTACACCTGAACACATGATTCATGGGTCGCTCCTGATCATGGACCAGGCTGCAAAGCTGCCGGCAGTTCTGCTGGCTGCACCTGCAGTTTGATGGTAACAACTGCATCCTTTGTAAAGTGGCAACGATTTCCCGGTCGTTACCACTAAACAAGTTGACCAAACCCTCAATTGAGTGAACCTCCATTTGAGGGATGCAACCAGCGAAAAATCTAAAAAGGACAATGCTGTATCAATACACATGGTAACATTGAATTGAAGAATACTTACCAACAAATATAAACAAAAAAAGCAACGGGCTGACGCCGAATATAAACACTGGGAAATCTAAAAAAAAGACAACGCATTTTCAATCCATATGGTAACATTGAATTGAAGAATATTTACCAACAAATATACACAAAAAAAAGCAACGGGCCGACGCCGAATATGAACACTGGAAAATCTAAAAAAAGACAACGCATTATCAATCCATATGGTAAGATTGAATTGAAGAATATTTACCAACAAATATACACAAAAAAAAGCAACGGGCCGACGCCGAATATGAACACTGGAAAATCTAAAAAAAAGACAACGCATTTTCAATCCATATGGTAACATTGAATTGAAGAATACTTACCAACAAATATAAACAAAAAAAGCAACGGGCTGACGCCGAATATGAACACTGGGAAATCTAAAAAAGAGAACGCATTATCAATCCATATGGTAACATTGAATTGAAGAATACTTACCAACAAATATAAAC
Organism: Meloe dianella; assembly: GCA_028455855.1. Taxonomy (NCBI): domain Eukaryota; kingdom Metazoa; phylum Arthropoda; class Insecta; order Coleoptera; family Meloidae; genus Meloe; species Meloe dianella. Next base: position 1,578,382 of record JAPTHL010000130.1, read on the forward strand.
AAAAAAAGCAACGGGCTGACGCCGAATATGAACACTGGAAAATCTAAAAAAAGACAACGCATTTTCAATCCATATGGTAACATTGAATTGAAGAATATTTACCAACAAATATAAACAAAAAAAGCAACGGGCTGACGCCGAATATGAACACTGGGAAATCTAAAAAAGAGAACGCATTATCAATCCATATGGTAACATTGAATTGAAGAATACTTACCAACAAATATAAACAAAAAAAGCAACGGGCTGACGCCGAATATGAACACTGGGAAATCTAAAAAAGAGAACGCATTATCAATTCATATGGTAACATTGAATTGAAGAATACTTACCAACAAATATAAACAAAAAAAGCAACGGGCTGACGCCGAATATGAACACTGGAAAATCTAAAAAAAGACAACGCATTTTCAATCCATATGGTAACATTGAATTGAAGAATACTTACCAACAAATATAAACAAAAAAAGCAACGGGCCGACGCCGAATATGAACACTGGGAAATCTAAACAATGCTTTATCAATATAAATAAACCAACTGCTTCTCAGGAAGTTGTAATAAGCAATAAGAAATACCGGCGGCAATCGACCCCACCTACTTTTTGGAATTTCATGGAAAAAAATTGGATAGACTCGTTATTTATTAAAGGAATAAGGGCTGATATCGTAGACACCCCACAGTTTCACGCAGTTAGCTTTGTTTCTCACATTATCAAAGATTAGCCGCCTGTTTTTTTATAGTTCCAACGACTATCTATTCTAACATAATAAATACGTTTGGTATTCGATAGTTTTGTAAACAATAACATTTTTAAATATTTTAATTATTGTTTTGCGCAATAAATTGATATCTTCACTATGCAGCATTTAAAAATTCCCCAATGATATACTTTGGCATAGAAAATATTAAAAATTTACTCTCATGTGAACTGTAACTGTTACTTAGAGTCTTGTAATTGGAATTTCTTTAATTCGTCACGTACATTAAGACGGATGGCCTGTTTATTATAGATACTTTCAATAACCCTCCGATCTGTAAACACCGCCATAAATATCTGTCTACACAGCAAAATAAATACGTGACGGTTCCGAAAATATCGTAAAAACAAATAATGTTTATTTCGAGTAAGATTTTAATTATTCTTGTATATAATAAATTGAAATTGCCACTGTACATAGTATAACATTCATGGATACCGTGATGATATATGGAAAATATTAATGATTTTTGGTTGTATTTGTTGATCTATAAAAATTGTTCATATAATGATATAATGGAGTAATATGAAAATACAACAATTATCCAGTAAAACAATAGCAGTTACAGAAAATGTAAATATCATGTCGAGGCCACTGTTTTTCTTCGCCGCCTACGCTTTTGCCAAATATTAGAGATTTCATAACGATAAGTAACCAGCCACGCCTATTTGATGGCGATAAGTGAAAAACCTGACTTGACCTGCCCCTTTACGAGTAGATCCCAAACGTCGGCGTGTGATAGACTGGAGAGAATAGGACAAGCGCCAATACCAACGGCTTAACGTGGCTTTTTACCAGCGGGGGATAGTAATCATTCAAAACAAATGTGAGGAAGCGTAGCGAAGGAAAGCATAATCTTGTGTCTCTTTCTATCGAGTAGTAGCGAGAACTGCTCTAATGCGCATGCGTTAATTTTAGAGGTGAGACATATATAACGTATCAGCACAATAATAATTCTATTAAAAAGCCATAAATTGATATGCACATTCAAGGAAAGAAGATTAGTTGACTTTAAATTGATTTATTTTTATAAAGTACAAAACAATAAATTGAAAAAATTAATAGATGATACATTATCAGTTTGATGTAACATTTAATTTTTCACAACTGAAATAATCATTTATAAGTGCTGTACACATTAAGGAAAATCAGACAACAAAACCCTAATTTAAAATGTTTTGCTTTAATTGTAAAGATATCGATTATCATACATTTTTAATGTAAAAATAAAAATTAATTCTTTCCTTTAAATTGTGAGGACATGTAGTATATTATGAGATGTTCAAGCCTGCGCAGAAACATCAAGCTCGCTCCTAAAAAAGGTAGGAAGATATAGGTTTCCTTCGGTACGCGTTACGGCGGTCTATTATCCGTACATTACTTATAAGTATATGCTTTTTACTCACCGCCATTAAATAGGCGTGGCTGGTTACTTATCGTTATGAAATCTCTAATATTTGGCAAAAGCGTAGGCGGCGAAGAAAAACAGTGGCCTCGACATGATATTTACATTTTCTGTAACTGCTATTGTTTTACTGGATAATTGTTGTATTTTCATATTACTCCATTATATCATTATATGAACAATTTTTATAGATCAACAAATACAACCAAAAATCATTAATATTTTCCATATATCATCACGGTATCCATGAATGTTATACTATGTACAGTGGCAATTTCAATTTATTATATACAAGAATAATTAAAATATTACTCGAAATAAACATTATTTGTTTTTACGATATTGTTAAAACCCTCTTATTATTATTATTATTATTATTATTACGCGAAAAATTAAAAACATTATATCAAGACAAAAAACATTATGTGCAATTAATGGAAGAATTAAATAATACAAGGCAACATAATAACGAATCCGTATCTGATTTCTATCAACGATTAGAAATGTTAAATTCTCGAGCAATTTCCGCGGCTCAACAACACTGCAAAGATAGTTCTGAATTACCGGGTAGAATAAAAACTATAAATGAAATCACATTAAATAGATTTATTTATCATAGTAAACCAGAAATATCTCAAATGTTACGATGGAAAGACTTCGATAGTCTAAATTGCGCGTTCACTGCCGCGGTTACTGAAGAAAGAGTATTGAATATTAATTCGCGAAACCTCAAACGAAACTCCAATAACCATCATAGTAACTACCACTATCAAAACCCAAACAAATCCAATCAAAATACACAAAATAATTCAAAGGCTGAACAAAGACCAATCAGATCAAATTTCAATGTCATTACACAGTCTGAAAATAAAAAATGCAATTATTGCAAGAAATTTGGACATGTAATCAGTGAATGTCGAAAAAGAAAATACAATAATGAAAGAAAACAAAGCCAACAACAACAACAAAAGTCACAAAGTTCATCTCACCAAGCCGTTCATTTAAACTACCATGCTCCTCCAATGGAGAACATCGCATTGGAGGAATCGCTAGCCATGTTGACGATGTTCCAAAATTAAATATATTCACAACAGACAACGAAGCATCATTCATTGAACTTAATTCTCCGTTAGCAAAAATTGGTAAACTCAGATTTCTTCTGGATACCGGTGCTAATGTCTCTTTAATCAAAGCTTCTTGTCTAATTCCCGAATTAACTAGATTAAACTCGCGTGATAGGCTGATTTTACACGGACTGAGCACCGATGCTCCAGTTGAAACCGTAGGTACTACAACAATTCCATTTCATGTACAAAATAAAGTGTTGTCAATTAAATTCCAAATTCTCAATCAAAAAACTAATGTACCAGTCGATAGTCTAATCGGTCTTGATTTTATACAATCACAAAACGCAAAAATTGACTACGCAAAGCAGCTCCTATTTCTCGAATCTTTACCAAATCCAATTCAATTAATTTGTAATAATAGAAAGCAGAATCAAACATTCATTCTAAAACCGCGAACTGAGACGCTAATCGAGATCAAAATTTCTAACCCTGAAATCAAAGAAGGTATCATTCCTGATACTGAAATCTCTAAAGGAATCCTTCTTTCTAAAGCAATCACATCAGTAAATCATGACGGTAAAACATTAGCTACAGTTCTAAATACAAATTTTACAGAATTTCATTTGCCACTTCTTAATATTCAATTAGAGAAATTACCCCCCGAATATAAAATATTCCAAACCAACAGTCCTAATCGACTGAATTTATTAAACGAGAATTTAAGAATATCTCATTTAAATAGTGAAGAATGTGATTTAATCAAAAATTTATGCGACGAACATAATGACATCTTTCAATTACCAGGAGATCACTTAACATGTACTGATGCAACAAAACATGAAATTAGACTTTCCGATAATAAGCCTATATTTACAAAAACTTATAGATACCCAGAAGCCCATAAGGCAGAGGTAAATAAACAAATTGATAAAATGTTAAGGCAAGGCATTATCCAACCATCAATATCACCGTGGAACTCACCCCTATGGGTTGTGCCAAAGAAAACCGATGCATCAGGTATAAAAAAATGGCGAATTGTAATAGATTATAGAAAATTAAACAATGTCACCATAGGTGATGCTTATCCTATCCCCAATATCGAAGATATTCTAGATCAACTGGGTCACAGCAAATATTTTACCACACTTGATTTAGTCTCAGGTTTTCACCAGATACCGGTAAAAGACTCAGATAAAGAAATAACTGCCTTTAGTACACCAACAGGTCATTATGAGTTTAATAGGATGCCATTCGGGTTGAAGAATGCACCCGCATGTTTCCAAAAATTAATGAATACAATACTCACAGGTTTACAAGGCATTCATTGTTTTGTATATTTGGACGACATTGTAATTTACGGATCTGATCTGCAAAGTCATTTGAGCAAAACTAAAATGGTATTCGAAAGACTCAGGTGTAACAACTTAAAGTTACAACCTGACAAGTGCGAATTCTTGAAAAAAGAAATTGCTTACTTAGGGCACATAATTTCAGATAAAGGCGTTAGTCCTAATCCCGAAAAAGTACAAGCTGTCGTAAATTTTCCAATCCCAAAAAATCAAAGAGATATCAAAATATTTCTAGGGCTTGTAGGTTATTATCGTAAATTCATTAAGAATTTCGCAAACACGGCAAAACCCTTAACTAAATTATTAAAAAAGGACATTTCCTTTATTTGGACATAAGAATGTCAGAACGCATTTGAAATGTTTAAACAAATGATTACAGAATCCCCGATACTTCAGTACCCTGACTTCTCGTCTGAATTCATCTTAACAACGGATGCATCGAATGTTGCTATCGGTTGCTATCGGATCTACCAATTGCATACGCTAGTAGAACGCTCAACTCTGCTGAACAAAACTATAGCACCACATAGAAAGAACTTCTGGCTATAGTATGGAGTGTAAAGCATTTTCGACCATACCTATTCGGTAGAAAATTCAAGATTGTAACGGATCATAAGCCTTTAACGTATCTTTTTAATTGTAAAGACCCTGGTAGTAGGTTAGTTAGATGGAGATTAACTCTAAATGAATATGATTATGACATTATTTATAAAGCAGGAAAAAGAACTCAAATGCCGATGCATTATCAAGATCAATCCAACTAAATATAACAAATAACGAAACCTTTCAAAATTTTATTGAGTATCATTATAAAAATTTAGAAATCACTCCTCAATTCGAAACAAAAAACGATCAATTATTCAGGCATTATCCTAATGTTGTTTTTTTCTCAATAGACATGGATGAAAATAACAATCATTCACAGTCACTTAAAGACAATTATAATTTACCAGAAATCGATACAAGTAAAACCTCTCTTAATTCAGTTTTAAAATTACAAAATAATGATAAAATGACATACCTGTTATTTACCAAGAAATTTCATTTCGATAAAATTACTTACAAGGAAATATTCCAATCTATAAAACACCTAAAAACCGAATTAATTAATAACAAAGTTAAAACTATTCATATTCCAGATATAACTTGTGATAATACAAATATAAAGAGATCAATGTTTTTTGAAATATTGCATTACTTATTCTCAAAAACAAGCGTTCAGGTTATTATAATTAATAAGGAAAAATTTAAGCCAAACACTAAACAAGAAATCGAACAGATCTTAAAAGACAATCATGACTCCAAATTAGCTGGTCATTCTGGTTTTTCACGCACATATAAAAGAATCAAAGAGAACTATAAATGGAATAATATGAAGAAAGATATAAAAATATATATAAAACGATGTCCTTCTTGTCAATTAAACAAAACAAACTTCAGACCGAGCAAAGCTCCTATGGAAATCACATCCACAAGTGAATACCCTTTCGAGAAATTAGCCATTGACATTGTAGGTCCATTACCTAATACAGAACGAGGTAATCGTTTCATAATGACTATGCAAGATGATCTCACGAAATTTTCTTATGCAAAACCAATCCAAAATCATGAAGCTTCGACGGTTGCTTCAGAATTAGCTAACTATATCACTATGTTTGGAATTCCCAAGAAAATCTTATCCGATCAAGGAACCGAGTTCATGTCAACCTTGTTTAAAGAATTAACAAAACTCTTTAAAACGAAACATATTTTATCAAGCCCATATCATCCACAAACTAACGGAGCTTTGGAACGTTCACATCTAACCCTCAAAGATTATTTAAAACATTATATTAATGGTAGTCAATCAGATTGGGATGAATATATTCCCTTTGCAATGTATGTTTATAATTCTCATGTTCATAATTCGACTGGTTATTCCCCATATGAGTTATTATTTGGATTTAAACCATATTTACCAAATAGTATCACGAATCCACCTGAATTTAGATATAGTTATGACGATTATATTAGTAATTTGAGATTAAAATTAAATAAAACTCAACAAATCGCTAGAGGGCATATCATTGAAAATAAAAAAAGAATCTAAAAAATATTATGATACCAAACTCATTGTTCATGACTACAAGGTAAACGATTTAGTTTACGTTCTCAATAAACAAATCAACCCCGGACTAACAAAGAAATTGTCTCCTAATTATAAAGGTGCGTACAAAATAGTTGAAGTTTTGAATAGAAATAATTTCAAAATCAAAATCGGTAATAAAGTTAAAACATATCATTCTAATTTGATTAAACCTACTATTTCAGATGGTGCCGATTAATACCTTTATTATACTATCAATAATAATATCAATAATTTAAGCCTTCAAAACAAAAACAAAAATTAATGAGCATATATCGTTATTATCAGTAATGATTAACAATTTATTAGAAGAAGTCGATTTATTGATTTCCCCGATTACGTTAGGCAAACATAACATCTTGCACCCTCACATTATTACTCCTCGAAAATTGCTCGACGAATTAAACAAAATTAAACTTAAAAATGGACAAGAATTTCCAATTCCTTTGCTGCCAACGACAGTCTATAAATATTTTGAATTAACCACCTTAAACATTGTTGATATAGACGGTTTGACTATATTCTCGATTAAAATCCTTATAGTCGATGACCTTATGTATGACTTATATAAACTTCTACCTTTACCAGCGTATCATAATTCCAGCCACCTATACACCTATATAGAACCTTCCTACAATTATTTGTTGATAAGTGAGACAAAGGTATATTACTCTTTACTATCGGATTTGGGTGATTGCAAAAGTGTTGCAACTAATGAACATATTTGTAAAATATCTACGTTACGGAGAGTATTGGTCCATCCCACTTGTGAAGTAGTCCTCTTCACAACAATAATTGACAAGATTCCTGATGATTGTGCTACAAGAACAAAAAGCAGAATTTGAAATCTGGCATAAAATATCCGAAAATTCATGGATATTTATAATGACTAACCCAACAATGGCAACTTTATCATGCGACACTTTCATAGAAGACATCAAAATTTATCGTAGCGGAACGTTGCCTAATGGTTTTATTTATGTTAAACATTTTTAGTACAATATATCATCACTTTGCAATATGTTGACTTTGTACAAACCGATTAAAACTCCATAAACTAAATAAATAGAATTAAATTTCTAAGAAATACGGTATACATTAGGGGGTACAAACAGAATCGTTAATTCAGAACATTTATAAATAACTCATAAAGTTGTTGGGTGTGTACAATATGGTGATTATAATAAATAATTTAGTTTCTATAATTGAGAAGAAAGGTAACCGCTGAATATGACCATCGAGCAACCTAAAAACAAAATGTAAACAATCTTACAAAAAGTAAATTTCAAGATAGAGTAAAATAAAACAGAAAACTCAACTGTTAATCCTAATACATAATTAAGTGAATACTTTTCTGAAAATCTTATCTGGACTTTCTTTTGGGCACCAATGACTGCAATTAAATAAATCTTGCGATTTTCAATGTTCATGTCGTACCAATTGATTTGTTGTAATGCATCGCATAATCCTTCAGTCTGAAAAGTGACATCATTAGAAATATGTAAATTGATTAAACTTTTATAAACATTTACAACTGTTTCTATCGATTGTGCTGCCATGAAGTTCGATGTAAATATTATTACAGTAAATAAACAACCTGCTGGTATATACCGATAGTCATAAGTGAAGATGACTGATCCCTTTTAAATTAAATTTTATTAATTTTTCATTCATATTGTGCATAATTAATAAATGATTTTTACCGTAACAATTGTTAAAATTCCACTTGTAAGAGCTAGTAGTCCACATAATGCAAAGCATATGATGTAATTCGATATTTCGTTGATTTTCTTAATAGATGGCCTACAAAATTCCATTTCACTCAAATAATTTGAAAATAGTAATACGGAAATATTGAATTACTTACATTAACAATTCTTGATGACGTTTAATATAGTTGCATAGCCTAAATTTCACTTGTTTTTGATATTCTGGATCATCTATCAAATGATTGCTAACTGAATCGACAGTCTCAGATGTCATTATTTCATTAACTTGATCAATTAACATTAGATACTGATATTTCATATGCTGTGTGTAATAAATAAGCATATAAGTGATGGCTCCATATGTGGTAAGGCCAGCAATAACGTAACCAAATTTGTAAATTGATGCCAAAATATTCGAATGTTCTGGATAATAGTCAACGAAATATTTAATTGGTAGAAACGTTATATAGTCAAAATGATTACAAAAAAAACTGCCAGACAACTAAAGAACATGCCAGTTGTGTTAATAATTGTAAAAAGTGATACGATTTTCATTTCGTTTTTAATTGTTGCCTTTGTTGTTTCACATGCATTATCCACTGGCTGCATATTGACTTCTTCAAATATGTTTTCGACAAGTTTTGGGTTTGTTAGCATTACAACTGCACCGCATATTGGCTGTAAATTTACAAAAACAAATACATAGATAGTTAAACAATTGATTACTCTGTGGAATGAATTAAATTGTTTATTACATAGAACATTGAGAAAAATAGAGGTGCATAATGGACAACTTCTTCCATTTGTAATTCATTGAAGAACAAATAAATTTGAATCACTTGACATGGAATTTGTGTTAATAAAAAGAAAATTACTAAAATTTTTATTGGATAACACTGATATATCGTTGATCCAAAGAACTTCACAATAATTAAACAATCGTTTTCTGTTAATTTATTGAATAATTGTTCCACATAAGACATTTTGTTCAGATTTCTATGATATCAACCGTCAACGTACTGAACACGAATAAACTGATGATAATCTAATAACAATAATATTCAATATGCGATATTTTCAGGCGTAGAAGAGACGGATCCCCTTTTCATTAATTATTTATGATATCTGTTTTCTTTGTTTATAAGATCGGGGTATAAGACACGTATTACTTTTCAGGTCTATTTACAAATCGAAAAAGTGCGTGTCATGCGTTGGCATGTACTGTCGTTAACTAACAATCCTTTGCTCTTTATTTTTTCGTAATTAAATAATTCATTAATTAATGCTCATTAAAAGGTTTGTAGGTCATCAAATTGATGCGTTGATAGAATGACTAATTTCGGCGATTAACACAATCTTTTTTTTTTTTGGTGGAGAGGAAATGCGTTAAGCACCTCTCACGTATGGTTCTACCCACGTGAGAGAGTGTGGGATTCTGAGTCCGTCTGGACCCCATACCCACTAAAACCCCTCCTTTTCCCGGTGCGAGTCCGTGACCCTTATTTCCTTCATCTGGACAGTGCGGCGTCACTTGGAGCGTCACGCCGCATGGACCGGTTGGTCTACCTGTGAACAAAATAGAACACAGTTAGTCTCATGTATGGATGGACAAGTGGTACCATCTAGTCCTGGAGGAGTGCCATTTTTGGCCTCTTCACGCGCCAACGTCCTTCCTCGTCATAGTCGAGAGCCTCTCGGACAAGACGATTGGGATGGTCGGAAAGTGTGGAGAACGCCTTAGTGGCAGTCGAATGGAGATACTCCTTCACAGCCGGCATCTCTGCCTCTCTGTGTAGTTGTGTGTTTCTGACAAACCATGGTGCATTAAAAGCCGACCGGAGGAATTTGTTCTGAAGCATTTGAAATCGGTGGATGGAAGACTTGTGAGTGTGACCCCACGCCAGCGAGGCATACGTGAACGTGGGTCTAACGATAGACTTATACAATTGAAGCTTGTTTTTGATGGTTAACTTGCTACGGTGGCCAGTTAACAGATAGAGTTGGGAAATGACATGTTTAGCACTATTTTCTGCGTATCGGATGTGGCTCTTGAAGGTTAGTCGTTTGTCAAAAACGACACCTAGATATTTTGCTTCCGGCTTCCATTGTATAGGTCGGTCATACATATGGACAAAGTCGTGTGGTTGTACTGTTTTATGGGTGATAAGAAGTTCCGTGCTTTTGTCGGGGTTGGCCTCAATCCGCCAGAGGCGCAACCAAGATTCTATGTTATCCACTGCTGTTTGCAGTTTGGACGTGACCTGATATGGATGTTTAGCTCTAGCAATGATGGCCGTATCAGAACCCTGGGGACTCCTACTTCTATGGGATGGACTTCCGAAAGGTGATTGTGAATTTTTGCTCTGAATGTTCTGTTTGAAAGAAAAGAATGGATGAGGTGCACCATGGCTGAGGGAATGCCTGACTGATCTAATTTATAAATCAGACCATTGTGCCAGACTGAGTCGAACGCCTTGGAGATGTCTACAAAGACGACGCTTGTGGTGTACTTCCAGTCGAGACTGACGGAAGCATATTCGGTGAAACGGAGCAGTTGATGAACAGTAGAGCGTTGGGACCTATAACCGAACTGTTCATCTGGAATGATTTGTTTGTCAGAGACTATTTCTGACAAACGTACGTGGATAAGTTTTTCGATTATTTTTCCGACGTTGGACAATAAGCTAATTGGCCGGTAGTTCTGAGGGAACTTCCGGTCCTTGCTGGGCTCGATTGGTAATGTGATCTGGACCTGGGGATTTCTTTACGCGAAATGCGCTAATTAATTGGCGGATTTCCGCTGTTGTGGTGGGACGAATGACAGAGTTGTCGGACTTCCGGAGTATCTCCTTGACCTTATTGTCTATCGTTTCGACATGTTCCTCGTCGACGTCCTTCAATTGGGCCTGCATTGCAGTTCCAAGCTGTCAGCGAACGCCTCTGCTTTCTCGTCGTCCTGATAGACAATGCCGTTGCGACCATGAATCATTGGTATTGGTTTGTTTTCTCTGCGAAGAATTTTTGTCATTTTTCAAAGAGAATTGTCCGCGGGTTCGAGTGAAGAGATCCTGGCATCCCATTCCGCATTCCGTAGATCTAATAGCGAGTTCCGAACTTCGCTGGTGAGCCTATTGGCTTGAATTCTGTCCGCTGGGTTGCCGGATCTATGAAACCGTCTTCTAGCACGGTTCTTTTCGCGAATGAGATTGGTTATTTCGACAGGTAATCTCCACCGCTGCCTGTATTTTGAAATTTCCCGAGTGGATGCATTCAGCGCTTCAGTGACTTTGATTTCAAAATTACTGACTGAGTTTTCTAAATCTTCCGCGGAATTTATTAGTGTGATTGGTCCAAAGTGTGTGTGTAGGTGTTGGTTGAATTTACCCCAGTCAGTGGAACGGCTAGTGACTCTATCATAAAGTGGATCGTTTGCTTCGTTCCCGATATGCATTAAAACGGGGCAGTGATCCGAACTGAGCTCATTTACCACAGTGAGATCAATTTGGAAACTTACGTTGTTTAGAATTACTATGTCGAGAATTTCGGGAACTCCAGTCGCGGCATGATAGTATGTTGGCTCAGAAGGAGCTAGAACTTGATAATTTTTGTCAAACGCGTGTTGGTTCAGTATTCGCCCGTTTCTATTGTTTCGCCTGCTGAACCAAAGTGTGTTTTTGGCGTTAAAGTCTCCTGTGGCAATGACCAACGCTCCTAGTTGAAGAATGTTGTCGTAATCAGAAGTTTCTATAACCGCTGAAGGCGGATTATAGCACGGGGCCACGACTAGTGGACCATTAGCCGTGGTAATTGTGACGGCTGTAGCCTCAACGCTACGACATTCCGGTGTCATCGCGACGGAGTGAGCGATATCATGGCGCACATATATGGCTGTCCCTCCTCCAGGACCAGCTTGTCGGTCGTTGCGATGTAGCAGGTAACCCTGTATGTTAGGGTCTCTTACGCTACCATCAAGGAATGTCTCACATACCATGATGAGATGGAGTTGGTGACATATGGCAAAATCAACCAGTTCGTCACGGGCAGATCTAAGGTCGCTGGCGTTCCAATACGCCGTTCCCATCGACCTAATGTTTTTGGTACCGTTGCCCATTACATTTTTTGGTTAGGTAATTAGGAAGACGACTAAGAATTTTAGCCGCAGCGTCCTGGCAAGTAGTGGCGCCACTGAGTGCAGACAGCATGTCGATTATCATACTGGCTACATCAGTCGGTGGAACTGACTTCTTAGCAGGTCTTTGGCTGGGAGGCGTTTGTCTCTGCTTGGCGGCCGGTTTATGACTGACCGCTTTGCTGTAAGACTGGGTGGTGGGGGAAGGCGGCGCAGAATGCGCCTGCCTGGTAGAGGTGGAGGTGGCAGTTTTAGTGGTAGTCGCCTTCCTGGTGACGGGTTTGTCCGAGACTTTACGACGGTTTGTCGGAAACCTCGGACAACCGCGGAAATTGGCGGTGTGTGTACCACCACAGTTGGCACACTTCGCCGGAGACTTTGCACTTTTGGTGCAGTTACTTGTGGCATGGGACTCACCACATTTGACACACCGATGGTCAGCGTGGCAGTTCCTTTGACTGTGGTGAAACTTCTGACACCGGTGACATTGAGAAGGTTGACTCCGCTTTTTCGGCGGCTCACGGTTCGGAGGTTCCAAATCTCCTTATCGCCGCGCTGCATCTCAACCAGCATCAACGGCATAGCTCGCTTGCTGCGCTCTCTCAGCATTCTGCTGACCTTGATTGGGTGGAAACCTTGCGCCAGGAGGTCGTGAGCGACCTCCGTATGCGTGATACTGGTCTCTTTGTGAATCGAGCATCTTCGTCAATGCACGAAAGTCCTCGATTGTCGCAGGCTGGATGCGAATGCCCTCCCCGCACTGCGACGCCTTTGTGATAGCAATCACCGGGTCGTGAGACTTCATGGCATTTGAGATGCCAATACACTTTGAAGCATCCCTCAAAATAATTGGAGGGATGCGAGGTTTGGGCGGTGCCTGAAGGGCCTGTGACGCCTGTGACGTCGTCGCAACGTCGGACGTTGTGACGGGAGGCGTCTCGACGAGAGGCGTCGGTGACGCCGTTTGTTGGACCTGAGGGGTCCAATTTTTAATCGGGGCCTGCCGGGGCTTGGGGTTGGTCTGAGGGATCTTTTGGGTCGCCTGAGGGGCCTGTGACACACCTGATGACGTGGTACGAGCTTTCTTGCTCGCTGATGCTGGTTTCGGGGTAATGTTGGGAGAATTAATTCTCTTCGCCTTACCTCGCTTCCTGGTGACGGTTTTGAAGTCTCCGTCGGAAGACTCTGAATCTGATGGGTGGAGGGTCCCATCCGTCGTCACCGATTCGACGTCCGAACCGGTAGACTCCGACGATGTCTCCATCGCACTGCCACTTGCACAGGAACTATTGTCTGTTTCACCTGGGGGATGTCGCAACGTTTGGTGACGTGAGGGTCGTCGCCAACGCGAGTTCCCTGGACAGACGCTCAACCTCGCGCTGCAGTGTCTCTATCACCTGCGCTTGGGTTTGGAGCGTCTGCACCAGCTGCTCCATAGAGTTAGTTATGGGGTCGCCCATCACTGGTAACCGCCAACGGCGGCTACTCGCACACAACACGTCAACGACGGCAACGGCCGATGCTGCACCGTTTCGTCCGATCCATCTTCCGGGAAATGTTGCATTCAAGAACTACCGTACATCTCTTGTTGTATGTAAACAATATCTCTCAAGACTGTCAATGGTAAATCATCAAACAACTATTGAAGATCATCTTGTAGCACACTTAAATATCTTCTAACCATTCGATGCAACATCGAAAAAGATTGGACTAAGAATGCGTGTTGAATTCGGTTTTGTCCGTCAACAAAATTAACTTTCCATAATTTCTATTTTCCTCCATCTTTTATGACAAAACTGCATACTTGGTCGTGTTAGTCCACCTAAGGTTTTTGTCTAGTTACGTGTTTGCTCGTGTAGGCAATAAATAATTTATAATCTTCTCTAATATTTTAAGTATTTGTTTAAATTTGGAAAAGCAATAAATTAAATAGAATGTAACATATTGGGAGAAATTAGTTCCGATGAGTATCGAAGTAAATCATTTCAAAATGAAAGAGGACTAATCTTATTTTGATCTGATTTTTTTTTGTGAAGAGTGGAGCAAAATTAGATACTGTCTCGAAACATTAACTATGGTGTAAAGTTTGGCTCAATGTTCTTGCTATTGCACTTTGGAAACAACACAGGTTGCCGTGCGCTTACGTATTTAAACGAGCTCAAATTAATACATCATCACACTGTAACAGTTAAATTTGTGGCAAACTTGAGGAACCTGACAAAGGAGGTGATTTATATATATGAGTGCTAACACGAACCACTTTATTTACTAATCATGAAGGAGTTAAGCGCTGTTTGAATAGCCAAAAGCGACGACATTTAGCTGAAGAATCTGTTTCTGTTGACGTGTCCGTTTTGCGAAAGAAAATATCGCTTGAAACTATGAAACCGGGAGATACAGAACCACCTACATACATATATATTTAGATTTAACTTGCTTACTTACAGCATCGTCAGACTTTAACAGGGTCCAGCTACGTATTCCTTACAGAGCTGCAGGCTCATCGGGCCTGTTGGTGAAAGCGAGGTCTACCTATACCTCTGCCGTCCGGTCGTAACAGCTCCGAGATAGATAGTTCTGCGTAGCTCACCCGCCGAGAACAGTTGCTGCACCAACCCCCTCTACTCTGCGTTAGTCTCCACCACTACCACTACGAATCCATCTCAAAAACACAACATGGGCACCACTCCAGATCGGGCTTCATCGGTTTCCCGTAGTACCAGCATCGTTAGCATCACTGGTTGGATGCTTCGTGAACTCCATGGTCACTACCAATTGAGTCTTGCAATACTCAGCACTGGTAAAGCCGGCTTGGGTCCGTGGGATTGCTGCAATTCAATTTGAAGAGCTAACCAGTGTTCCCAATGGTGATTATTTCATTACTAAGATTGAGGTGATTGTCAATTTAGCTATGGTTATAAAAGTAAACCTTGTTTTAATGGACTTAAACCAAGATATAGAAGTTACATTTAATTGAACAAAAAAAACCCTCCATATTCATACTATTTTACTAATAAAACACTGTAGAACGTTTTGAAAATTTCAAGATGTTAGAAAGGGAAGGATCGTAGAAGTTACCGCACCGACGTCAAATAGAGACCATTGAGGAGCTCGAAGCTAACAAGGTATGTTGTGTTCACTGTATTCTCAGTCACAATTTTTATAGGAATATGTTAATATCGAACTACCGGTATTTTACAGATCAAAACTGGTCTTCAATATCAGACAAAATTCGTCCGGAACCCCAGAATTCGGGGTCCCGAAACCCCTGTATTGAAAGCACTAGACAAGGTCACACTGCTTAAGTTAGTCTTATCATGGCAAAGACACAACAAAGATGATCAACATCAGCTTTTTGATCTCTTTCAAATAATTCAAACTATGAAATATGGTCAACGTATGAGGGTGATGGAAGTATTGTACAAAAGACTCTGTGGGGTGAGTGCTGTTGATCGTCGATATTTCTCATGATACAACGCACCAACGCAAGATGGTCAATGTCAAACTGAATTTGATGACGTGAAGACCTTCTAATGACCATCGATTAATGAATTATTTATAAACAAAAAACAAAGAGCAAAGGATTACTAAATCGTTACCAACGGTGTACGCCAACGCATGACACGCACTTTTCGTCCTTGAAAATAGTCCTGAAAAGTAGAACGTGCCTTATACAACGATCTTATAGACAAAGATAACAGATATAATAAACATTAAATATGGAATAAACCATTTGATTATATCCATATACCTAATGAGTAATCAATAAATTGGGGATGCGTCTTATACGCCTGAAAAGATCGCACATTGAATATTATTATTATTATAATCAGTTCGTCGACGATAAACAACATTGACACTTAAAAAATATGTCTTTTGTGGAGCAATTGTTTAATAAATTAACAGAAAACGATTGTTTAATTATTGTGAAGTTCTTTGGATTAACGATATATCAGTGTTATTCAATAAAATTTTTATTAATTTTCTTTTTATTAACACAAATTCCATGTCAACTGATTCAAATTTATTTGTTCTTCAATGAGTTAAGTGTGGAAGAAGTTGTCCATTGTGCACCAGCATTTTTCTTAATATTCTACGTAATAAACCATTTAATTAATTCCACAGAGTAATCAATTGTTTAACTAGCTATGCATTTGTTTTTGTAAATTTACAGCCAATATGCGGTGCAGTTGTAGTGCTAACAAACCCAAAAATTGTCGAAAATTTATTTGATGGAGTCAATATCCAGCCAGTGGACAATGCACGTGAAACAACAAAGGCAACAATTAAAAAAGAAATGAAAATCGTATCACTTTTTACAATTATTAACGACAATTATTACGACTACACAACGTTTCTACCAATTAAATATTTCGTTGACTATTTTCCAGAATATTCGAATATTTTAATAACAATTTATAAATTTGGTTACGTTATTGCTGGATTTACCACATATGTAGCCACCACTTATATAATTATTTATTATACACAACATATGAGATATCAGTATCTAATGTTAATTGATCAAGTTAATGAAATAATGACATCTGAGACTGTCGATTCAGTTAGCAATCATTTGATAGATGATCCAGAATATCAAAAACAAGTAAAAATCAGACTATGTAACTTTATTGAACGTCATCAAGAATTGTTAATGTAAGTAATTAGATATTTCCGTATTACTATTTTCAAATTATTTGAGTGAAATGGAATTTTGTAGGCCATCTATTAAGAAAATCAACGAAATTTCAAATTACATCGCATGCGTTTCATTATGTGCACTACTGGCTCTTACAAGTGTAATTTTATCAATTGTTACGGTAAAAATCATTTATTAATTATGTACAATATGAATGATAAATTAATAATTCTTTAATTTAAAAGGGATCAGTTTTTTTTGCTTATGACTATCGGTATGTACCAGCAGGTTGTTTATTCGCTGTAACAACATTTTCATCCAATATAATGGCAGCGCAATCGATAGAAACCGTTGTAAATGTTTATAAAAGTTTATGCAATTTACATATTTCTAATGATGTTCCTTTCCAGACTGAAGGATTATGCGATGCATTACAACAAATCAATTGGTACGACATGAACATTGAAAATCGCAAGATTTATTTAATTGCACTGATTTGTGCACAGAAGGAAGTCAAGATAAGATTTTCAAAAAAATATTCACTTAATAATGAACTAGGATTAGCAGTTGAGTTTTCCTATTTTATTTACTCCGTCTTGAAATCTAATTGTTGTAAAATTGTTGACATTTTGTTTTTAGATTGTTCGAGGAGCATACTCAGCCATGTCCTTTCTTCTCAATCTTAAAAAATAAATGATTTATTTTATATTACTTAATGAAATGAGTCTTGTTATTTTTTGTACGAGAATATACACACACACATACACACACACACACAAACACACACACACACACATACACACACACACACACACACACACACACACACACACACACACACATATTTATTAGAAATTGTATTTAATTTATTTAATTTATGGAGGTTCATTGATTTTGTGCAAAATACACATGTTGAAGAGCGATCATATTTTGTAGATGTCAGATAAATAAAACCATATAATCGATTAATTAAAAATTACTTATTTCGATATTAATTTAATTAATATAAAAATGTATAATTTTACGCCAGTGGCGGCGTCAGGGTGAGGTCACGGTGTGCACGTGGCGCAGGTGTTAAATGAATTGTCCAGCTTTGTACACATCCAAATGACCAGTTTTGTTTGATGATAACCTTCAAAGACCGTTGATTCGCTAATTTAGTTTATTGTTTAAATTCATCAGGTTTCAAATGATTATCATTTTAATGTTGCTTTTTTAATGATTCTTCGAAACGAAACGTGCAAAAAAATTCCCCTCTTGCGCACATCCATTAAATACATTTTGCCGCCGTCACTGTGATACACACACACAGGAAATATTACGCAAGATCTTTTAGCACTTGTCTGGTCTGTTTGGCGTTTTGCCTCCGCATCCACCATAATCATTGAACATTTCTTCTTTATTAAAATTCTTAGAAATGTCTCCAACAGCAGAAGCAGTCCTGCCGTGACAAATATTTTTAATATAGACCGTCGCAGACTTCGGGATTTTCTAGCAATTTTGCCAGACGGTTAAAACGAATGGAACGAAGAATGAAGTAGGATGAAAAAAAACAACAACAGAAATATTCTTGAACTTATGGAGGTGACTTTTTCTTTTTGATTCCGACTATTTATACCACGTTTGTAACTTAACGGAAAGCATATACCTAGGAAAGCCAAAAGCCATACCCGGATTTCGATTATTATTAAGTACGGCTCGTCGATAGTAGGTCTGTGAATAGTTGAAAATAGCAGATTTATGAAGCAAGATATTTTTGTTCATTCTAAATGTGGAAATAACCTTGCTTCGTCAACTTATGTAGAATTTAATCATCTACCTCGCTGTGCAATCAAATTTTAGAAACATTGATCTGATTAAAGCAATGATCTCAAAATTGTCATTAGCTCTATTTCCTAGTAATTATAGCTACAGTTCAAAATCATTATAATCAACCAATCATACAACTCAATAAATAATTAAAACTTCAGGAACGTATACAATTAGGGACAGTTATGATTATTTATTATTTATAGGTAGGTAGTATGGAAATTGTTGATTATACGACAAAAATATTTCGATTTATAAACAAAAGTTAGTGTCGAATTGACAGTCATTAGATAAACTTTGTTCAAAACACTTGAACAGTTTCTATTTTATGTAATAATGGTCAAGTTGATTGCCAATCCGAAGACAGGGGCCTATAAAATAACGAGCATCGATTCTTGTAGAATTTTCAGGGAAGGAAAAAAGGTTGAATCAGTAGTTTACCTCGATTGACGCTTATGAAACCAAAAACAAATTCTCTTTGTCACGTGGAATCACGCAATTATTCCGACAAACTCGTAGATCACTCGAAAATATGACCAATCAAGAACCAAACAATTTTCCCGGAAGTCCAAAGTGGAACACATTTGTGAAAATCAGAACTATTCCTCACACATCCAAATTTGCCCAAAAATTGGATGATTCTACTTTACGAATGGACAGCTATTTAGAAAAAGTTTAAAGGAAACAAATTATTGTGACGGGTGTCTGGTCATTAAAACGTTGCCAACCCAATTCTTCTCAGAAACAATTTTTAATTATGACAATCTTATCTTGGCGAGTGTTTCAAAGAGGACAAATGATGACCAACGTAAAACACTAACATAATATACGCAAAAACAGAAACAAGACTTCTGGCCGAAGCGCTCTTTGTATCAGGCTGCTCACCCTGATATAGTCACACAAAAGGTAGACGAAAAATTCAAAAAAAAGTTGACAAATAATGAAAGAGACAACAGGACATAATAAAGGAACATGAGCACTGACACCGATATGTCGAACACAATTCTGTTTAGGCCGTACTATTTGCGGTGATGTTTCGAAGCACTTTGTGCGTCACTATTAGAGTGCTCACACTTTTTTTGAAGATTTAATCCATGTACTGGTTGTAAATGGGTATAAAGGCCACTATTTAGTAGATCTTCGAGAGCATTTTAATTCTTTGGAACACCTCTTACATTTAGCCAATTGAACGTTTTTTTTCTATTCGGAAATGGTGCCAAACGGAAGCTTCATCGTTTTCTTTTCTGTGCTCAGCAAAATATTATGTAGCCATGTCATCTAATTAAAATATTCTTAAATTAAATGTGATTTGTCTAACTGAAAATACTTAAGGTATTTAGATACTTTGGCTACGGTTTATTCATATGGATGTACAGGCACAAGAACAGGAAGTCCTAATATTAAAGTATTAACAAAAGCTACTGTGGATAAAGTAAATCAACATAAAGAATTCTTCATTGTATCACCCTAATCGATTTCTTTTCACAAAATACCGAAGAATAACTGATTCGTGTGAAAAACGTTCAATTTATTAGAAACACCACATGCTTAGTCTGCCAGTTTTTAAATTTAGGCGGCAATTTTCAGCTTGGTATCCAGCATCTTTGCACGGCCAGTGGATTTTCGCGTATGACTGCATTTACACGTTAAATTCCGGCTTGCGGGATTGAGTGTCTATTTACGCGACGAACCGGTTCGTCTATTTTCACTCACGACTCAGTCGTGCGGTTAAGACTGTCCGTGTAAAGGGTGAAACTAATAAGCTCTGTTGTGTTCACTGTGTTCTCAGTCACAGTGGCTCATGCCCGTGTTGTTCACATTCCTATGTTATATTGATGAACCGATTTTAGAACGTTTTCACTTTACGTTACGTCTATTTGGAAATTTTGATTTATTAGTCATGTTCCAACACATGTATTTTTATAATAAAATGTAATTTTTATAGAAATCTGTTAATAACGAAATACCGTACGGGATCGCGGAAATCGGGGTCTCGGAATCCCTGTATTCTAAGCACTAGTGACAAGGTCAGACTGTCCAAATAAGAATTAGTCTCATGCGAGCCAAAGAATAGCATTTGCATTAATATGTGTTCGGGAGTTTCAACTTCCAATTCACATAGTCTACATCTCTCACTGTGTGATTTGATCACTTTATCGAGATGACGCATTCCATAAGTAGTTGTTCTAATTATAAGAAACTGTAACTACTATTTAAAAATTGTAATGAGTTATTCTTTATTAATCGTTTCCACAATTCCCAACAAAAAATGATCAATATCAACTTTTTGATCTCTTTCAAATAATGCATCTATAAAATATGGTCAACGTAAACAGGTGGTGAGATTATTGTAGAAAAGGATGAGTGTTGTTAATTTCTCACCCTACAACGCATCAAGGCTACTAGATGGTCAATGTCAAACTAAATTTGATGACCTACAAAACCTTCTAATGACCATTCATTAATGAATTATTTAATTACAAAAAAAAGGAAGGATTGCTAGTTAACGACAGTATATGCGAACCAATGACACGCACTTTTTCGATTTGAAAATAGACCTGAAAAATAGTACGTGTCTTATAAACAACGAAAATAGATAAAATAAATAATTAATAAAAAGAGGATCCGTCTCTTCTACGCCTGAAAATATCGCATATTGAATATTATTTTTATTACATTATCATCAGTTTATTCGTGTTCAGTTCGTCGACGGTTGATATCTTGGAAATTTGAATAAAATGTCTTATGTGGAACAATTATTCAATAAATTAACAGAAAACGATTGTTTAATTATTGTGAAGTTCTTTGGATCAACGATATATCAGTGTTATTCAATAAAAATTTTGTTAATTTTCTTTTTATTAACACAAATTCCATGTCAACTGATTCAAGCTTATTTATTCTTCAATGAATTACATATGGAAGAAGTTGTCCATTATGCACCTCAATTTTTCATAATGTTCTACGTAATAAATTATTTAATTAATACCACAGAGTGATCAATTGTTTAACTATCAATGTATTTGTTTTTGTAACTTTACAGCCAATATGCGGTGCAGTTGTAGTGCTAACAAACCCAACAATCGTCGAAAATTTATTTGAAGAAGTCAATATGCAGCCACTGGACACTGCATGTGAAACAACAAAGGCAACAATTAAAAAAGAAATGAAAATCGTATCACTTTTTACAATTATTAACACAAGTGGCACATTCTTTAGTTGTCTAGCACTATTTTTTTGTAATCATTACGACTACACAATGTTTCTACCAATTAAATATTTCGTTGACAATCATCCAGAACATTCGAATATTTTGGCATCAATTTATAAATTTGGTTACGTTATTGCTGGACTTATCACATATGGAGGCATCACTTATATGCTTATTTATTACACACAGCATATGAAATATCAGTATCTAATGTTAATTGATCAAATTAATGAAATAATGACATCTGAAACTGTCGATTCATTTAGGAGTCATTTGATAGATGTTCCAGAATATCAAAATCAAGTGAAATTTAGGCTATGCAACTATATTAAACGTCATCAAGAATTGTTAATGTAAGTAATTCAATATTTCCGTATTACTATTTTCAAAATATTTGAGTGATAAGGAATTTTGTAGGCCATTATTAAAAAAAATCAACGAAATTTCGAATTACATCGCATGCTTTTCATTATGTGCACTATTGGCTCATACAAGTGTAATTTTATCAATTGTTACGGTAAAAATCATTTATTAATTATGTACAATATGAATGATAAATTAATAATTCTTTAATGTAAAAGGGATCAGTTTTTTTTGCTTATGACTATCGGTATGTACCAGCAGGTTGTTTATTCGCTGTAACTACATTTTCATCCAATATAATGGCAGCGCAATCGATAGAAACAGTTGTAAATGTTTATAAAAGTTTATGCAATTTACATATTTCTAATGATGTTCCTTTCCAGACTGAAGGATTATGCGATGCATTACAACAAATCAATTGGTACGACATGAACATTGAAAATCGCAAGATTTATTTAATTGCACTGGTTTGTGCACAGAAGGAAGTCAAGATAAGATTTTCAAAAAAATATTCACTTAATAATGAACTAGGATTAGCAGTTGAGTTTTCCTATTTTATTTACTCCGTCTTGAAATCTAATTGTTGTAAAATTGTTGACATTTTGTTTTTAGATTGTTCGAGGAGCATACTCAGCCATGTCCTTTCTTCTCAATCTTAAAAAATAATTTATTGCACTCACAGAACGCAACTAAATGAACACTTAATGAATTGTTCTGAATTGATCTGGAGTTTCATTCATTTTGTGCAAATTACACATATTAGAAAGTGATCAAATTTTGTAGAATTGCTAAAATGTTTAAGATGAACAAAACAATATTATTAGGATTATTTAAAATTAATTAAGTTTTAGTTTGATAGATGTATTTTTCTTATAATTATAGAATGTCATATCTAGTGTAAACAGGTATATTTCTTAATTCATTGTAGAGAATATTATGAAAATGGGTAATCAATAAATAATACGTTAATTATGTTCTTATTCAAGGTCTATTAAAATGTGTAAAAATTTCGGTGTACCGGTTTCGGCACAAAGCCATCATCAACACCAATGCTAATTAAAACGTAAGCAGCTATTAAGTGTTACTTAAAATTGATAAAGAAATCATCCCAATAAAAGTTTGTTATTGAAATGTTTTTTTTTTGGATTTAACCGCAAATCCCGACTCGAACCGAAATGCAGGATGCGCTAACGATAACCAAAAGTATAATTGGTTCAATGATATTTAGCGTCTCAATAGCGTTTCAAGTAAGTACTTATCCGGGTGGTTTGTGCATATTTGAAACTCTATTGATATCCTAATTTTTACAAATAGCATCTCAATAGCACCTCAAACGTTTCAACTCAAGTATATATTTGATGAGTTTGACACGCTATTGAGATGTTATTTGTGAAAATTAGGATATCAATAACGTTCTATGTGCATCACTTCAATAATAATAATACTACTACGGGTTTGTTTTTACAGCAATTTTTATTTCTTTAAACAATGAAATTCAAAATACGATCAATATTTTACCACATTATCTGCAGCAATGGAATTCTGTTGCCTTCGAAAACTGTAAGTCAACATTTATTTCATTAAACTCATTATAAACTAAAACAAAAGTGAACAACTTTTATATTAATTTATTAATTAATTAAAGTATTATAAAGCTTACCACCTAATGATTTTAGCTTGTTCTACCGACTTGGTTTTCTGACTTTTGTCTTACCACACTAAATTTTAAATCTCATCTGGTTCTCGTGATTTTCGTCCTTCGAGTTTTATTGGTACAATAATGGTCATTTTTTTGATTGACCACCACACAAGGGCCTATTTGCTTTTTCGTTTTCTGTCACTCATGTTAATTAATTATTTTATCACACGAAAATTGCACGTGAACATATTACGAACAGGCGTATACAGTATCTGATCAGTAGAAGAAATGAACATAAAACTAAATGAGTGCCCTCATCTCCTTCAACTTGCAATTTTTTTTGGGAAACCTAAATAATACGATATTTTATGATAGGTGGAAGATTCGACATCTCCCTAGGGACTATCGTAATAGTCGCATTCATACAACATCATTAAAATAGAGATTGAAAGTAGAAAACCCTTTTTTTTTCTAAAATTTTAAAGTAAATTTGAAAAATATGCATTTGATGGTGTGCTATTGATGTGCTAAATTTCGACTCGGGTCCAGGCGGTTAAGAAAGATTTTCTCGGGCTACCATGTAACTTTATTACATTTTTAGACTGCACTTGACAATTCATTTGGTTCATGAAATATACTGCCTTCTCTCGTACGTCACGTATTCTGAACAAAGCCAAATAATTGCACCATATAATTTCACAGTCTAGGGCCAACGCTCAATATTATTGTACAATAATATTGCGCAATAATATTGATAGTCTAGGGGCCGCATTGCACCTAGCCGTGTGTCGAAATTGTACTTGAATAGACACATACATGACATTTCAGCCTATATACGGTTTTCAGACCAAATAATTTTTCTGTGATTAGTCCAAAATCGTAGATGCTGCAAACGAAAGTGATGCCGACAATTTGGATGTAGTTTCGTTATCATTTTCCACAGTGAGTTCCGGGAAATATTTCCGGAGCTTGAGCCTATTCCGATATACACTGTTCTAATCTGAAAATGAAATAAATCTCATTTCACAAAAATATAATTTATTTCTTTCAACCATTTGCGACGTGGTCAGGTAAGCGTAGTCATGACTGGTGGATATTCCAAAGTAATGTGGCTCATTATCATAACATTCAATTATTATTGTTATTATTACAAGATACATAGCACTGATTATTAAAATTTCATACAGGCCTAACAATGTCATTTTCTAATAATAAGCGACTGAAACTCTTTGGACTTCAAAGTCTTCCTCCAGGCGGCAACGATTTTTTCCATGAACTCCCATGTTTAAACACCACAAAATCACTTATTTACTAATACTAGATAACAGTCAAATGACACCAAAAAACGTTAAAGCGATAATGAGCAATTTTTAGAATTTCGCTGGCTTTATCCTTGCTGACTAAGAAGACTTTACTAATTTCAAAATAGGCACCACCCCCGCCGTACGGTAGAGGAGCAATCGACCAGATAGATTACGAATCACTCTATGATAAAGCACCTGTCATAAATTACAGTTTACAGAACCGACATTACTCAATGAGGCATGCTGCAAATCTTCCTATAGGTCTCCATGATACATGCGCCTGAGAGCAAAATATTAAATTGTTTATTTTCATTTGAATCAGCGTGCAGACTAGTTGATAGAAATGTAAATCAAGAGCGAGTTAGCTTTTTGTTCTATCTTTAACGTGGGCTAGATAGAGCAAAAACATCTCCTTCAAACCATTTTTCAAAAAACTTGTTTCAAACATTTTATCAGTTTAATTAATTTACTTTATTCAGATCAATTTTTTCAAAATTTGATTAAAGAGCGATGTCGATTATCAAATTCTACATAAGTTGACGATGCAAGATTTTCTTCAAATGTAAAATGAACAAAAATATCTTGCGTCAAAAATCTGCTATTTTTCAACTATTCACAGACCCACTATCAACGAGCCTTACTTAATAATAATCAAAATCCTGGTAGGGTTAGGTCTTTTGGGTTTCGTAAATACTTTCCGCTAAGTTACAAGCGTGGTATAAGCCCCCTGACAAGCTAGCGACAGAGTCGCCGCGCCAGAGTCGCAATAGAGTATAGCACAGATTCTTATGTAGGCTGCCAAGCTTGCGACAGACGAAGGAGAATACGTCGAACTCGGCGTTTTCGGAAATCGGCGACAGAAACGCTTACCATTGTTTCTTATGGGGCATGCCACATTTGCGACAGAGTCCCGGCGTTTTTATGGAGAAGTTGTTTATAGTATGTAGAATTCTTGGAAAAAGATAAGAATTGGAAACTGTTTAAGATGTTCAATTGTAAGGGGTATCATAAAACTAGTAATTGGCAAAGTACCCATAGGTTATTGTCCAGGTGGAGGTATAAGGGCCGTTATGAAGAATACTTTAAAAGCAGATAGTCAACTATGGTCGAAGTAGATGTATGAAAATTGTTCTTCGTAAAGGGTCCGTTCATTATGAAGTTTCGTCTGGTAGTGGTGAAGATGGTAATTACAGTATAGTTAGAGAAATTTGTAAGAGTTTTAATAAAGAACAAATATTCAATGATTGTGGTGAATGAGGAGTCAAAACGCCAAACGGACCAGACAAGCTTCAAAAGATAATAGTCAACAAAATATTTAATTGGTAGAAATATTGTGTAGTCGTAATGATTACAGAAAAAAACTGCCAGACCACTAAAGAATGTGCCACTTGTGTTAATAATTGTAATACGTGATACAATTTTCGTTTCGTTTTTAATTGTGGCCTTCGTTGTTTCACCTGCAGTATCCACTGGCTGCATATTGACTTCATCAAATAAATTTTCGACGATTTTTGAGTTTGTTAGCACTACAACTGCACCGCATATTGGCTGTAAATTTACAAAAACAAATGCATAGATAGTTAAACAATTGATTACTCTGTGGAATTAATTAAATAATTTATTACGTAGAATATTGTGAAAAATGGAGGTGCATAATGGACAACTTCTTCCACACTCAACTCATTGAAGAATAAATAAAATTGAATCACTTGACATGGAATTTGTGTTAATAAAAAGAAGATTAATAAAATTTTTATTAAATAACACTGATATATCGTTGATGCAAAGAACGTCACAATAATTAAACAATCGTTTTCTGTTAATTTATTGAATAATTGTTCCACATAAGACATTTTGTTCAAATTTCTAGATATCAACCGTCGACGAACTGAACACGAATAAACTGATGATAATCTGTTGAAATGTTGAGTTCATCTACAAAAATCATTCTCTTTTAAAATATTAGGTTTTTAATATTTGAAGTTTATTTTATTTTAATTTTGGATAGTTTTCTTTTCTTGGGTGACATTTGGTAAACACATTGTCATCCAAGTAGAGGAATTTATGTTATTGTTCTGAGAAGTAGAGAAAAAGGTCTCGGACTACAAGTCATAAATCTAGGTATAATTTAAGGGTAGTATAGACTGTTTAGAACCAAAATATAGAACAAGATGTTATATAGTAAATAACCAAAATATAGTTGTAAGTAGTTAGTTCTCTCTGATCATTAGTGGACGATTACACTAGGGTCAAGCTTGCGACAGAGTCGCCGCGACACTGTCGCCAAGTGGTGAACACATTTGTAGGTGTCAAGCTAGAGCGACACGACGAATCATGATGTCGACGGAGGAGGATGTGCTGTTAGCTGTTGTTGTTGCTTGATATCTTAAGAGAAAGCGGAAAAAACGTCAATACGCCGTTCATCCAATTAACGCGCAATTGTACATACTTACAACAATCCACACATAAGAACGTAGCAACCGTATTGATTGGTGACATTCGCGAATAGTTGGTGGTCAAATGGATTTGAAATTTTATAAAATATTTTATTGACGAATTGAAAATATGTTGTATTTATGTTGGTATGTTGGTATTTGTGTACGTGCAGGACAATGGCCTGTCGGTACTTTGCCAATTACCAGTTTTGTGATGCCCCTACGATCGAACATCTGTTCCAATTCTTTTCCCAAGAATTCTTAGTAATATAAACAACTTGCTCATAAAAACGCCGCGACACTGTCGCAAGCTTGACACGCTCCATAAGAATGTATGGTGAATGTTTCTGTCGCCGATTTCCAAAAACGCCGAGCTCGACGTTTTTTCTGTCGCCAGTCGCAAGCTTGACAGCCTACATAAGAATCTGTGTTATACACTTTGTCGACGCTGTCGCGGCGACACTGTTGCGGCGACCCTGTCGCAAGCTTGACACTAGATAGAGCTTGTTTCTTATGGTTAACTTGCTACGATGGCCAGTTAACGGATAAAGTTTTTCGGCATATAGGATGTGGCTCTTGAAGGTTAGTCGTTTGTCAAAAACGATACTATCTAGTTAGATATTTTTTTCCTCGGCTTCCATTGTATGGGTCGGTCATACATATGTGGGGCTGTACTAACTTACGGTTGATAATAATTGGCGTGGTTTCGTCGGAGTTGGCCTCAATTCTCCAGAGGCGCAACCAGGATGCAGATGACGACACAACGATCTTTAATTGAAACTTTCAGAGAAACATTATTCAATAATCAATTGTCTGTTACAGTAGGTCAACATATATTTATATCATATCAACTACATACGTAGTACTGCCACAAACAATTAAAAACTGTTTAGAGAAATAATCTGATTACAGAAGAGCAATCAAGGTATTAAATCACATTAATGCCTTATTAATTATCAAAATGCATGCACAGGATATATTTTCAGGTGTGGTCTGTTAATTATCTACATTACACAGAAACGTATAGTTTAAGAATTATCTAGCAATTGATGGTCAGCTATCTATATTTTACTGCGTGTCCTGTGAAGTATAATCGATGTCTTCAAAAACTATTTAACGACCTACAGATTGATTGGAAATTTCGATGGCTTGAATCATTCAACTAGATACATGATAATCATTAGATAACTACTGAATTATTATTGATGGGAATTTGTCGATTGATTAACCATATATTGATCGTAATACCAGACTGTAGACTGAGCAATGAGAGCCGTCCTCAAAATGCATTTTCATTTCGAAGAAATTGTTAAAAATAGTCTAATGGAAAAATATTAAAAATTTATAATTTAACAACATTTGATGACCTACAAAACCTTCTAATGACCATTAATTAATGAATTTGTTAATTAGAAAAAACAAAGAAAACAGGATTGCGCACTCTTTTCCCTTTGAAAATAGACGTGAAAAAAAGTACGTGTCTTACATAAACAAAGAAAACAAATATAATAAATAATCAATAAACAGGGGATGTGCCTTCTACGCTGGAATATATCGCATATTAAATATTATTGTTATTAGATTATCATCAGTTTATTCGTGTTCAGTTCGTCGACGGATGATATCTTAGAAATTTGAACAAAATGTCTTATGTGGAACAATTATTCAATAAATTAACAGAAAACGATTGTTTAATTATTGTGAAGTTCTTTGCATCAACGATATATCAGTGTTATTCAATAAAAATTTTATTAATTTTCTTTTTATTAACACAAATTCCATGTCAACTGATTCAAGCTTATTTATTCTTCAATGAATTACATATGGAAGAAGTTGTCCATTATGCACCTCAATTTTTCATAATGTTCTACGTAATAAATTATTTAATTAATACCACAGAGTGATCAATTGTTTAACTATCAATGTATTTGTTTTTGTAACTTTACAGCCAATATGCGGTGCAGTTGTAGTGCTAACAAACCCAACAATCGTCGAAAATTTATTTGAAGAAGTCAATATGCAGCCACTGGACACTGCATGTGAAACAACAAAGGCAACAATTAAAAAAGAAATGAAAATCGTATCACTTTTTACAATTATTAACACAAGTGGCACATTCTTTAGTTGTCTAGCACTATTTTTTTGTAATCATTACGACTACACAATGTTTCTACCAATTAAATATTTCGTTGACAATCATCCAGAACATTCGAATATTTTGGCATCAATTTATAAATTTGGTTACGTTATTGCTGGACTTACCACATATGGAGCCATCACTTTAACGAGTATTTATTACACACAGCATATGAAATATCAGTATCTAATGTTAATTGATCAAGTTAATGAAATAATGGATTCTGAAACTGTCGATTGATTTAGCAATCATTTGATAGATGATCCAGACTATCAAAAACAAGTGAAATTTAGGCTATGCAACTATATTAAACGTCATCAAGAATTGTTAATGTAAGTAATTAGATATTTACTTATTCCTCTTTTTAAATTATTTGAGTGATATGCAATTTTCTAGGCCATCTATTAAGAAAATCAACGAAATATCGAATTACATCGTATGCTTTGCATTATGTAGACTACTAGCTCTTACAAGTGGAATTTTAACAATTGTTACGGTAAAAATCATTTATTAATTATGTACAATATGAATGAAAAATTAATAATAATTTGATTTAAAAGGGATCAGCCATCTTCACTTATGACTATCGGTATATACCAGCAGGTTGTTTATTTACTGTAATAATATTTACATCGAACTTCATGGCAGCACAATCGATAGAAACAGTTGTAAATGTTTATAAAAGTTTAATCAATTTACATATTTCTAATGATGTCACTTTTCAGACTGATGGATTATGCGATGCATTACAACAAATCAATTGGTACGACATGAACATTGAAAATCGCAAGATTTATTTAATTGCAGTCATTGGTGCCCAGAAGAAAATCAAGATAAAATTTACAGAAAAGTATTCACTTAATTATGTATTAGGATTAACAGTTGAGTTTCTGTTTTTTTTTACTCTATCTTGAAATTTACTTTTTGTAAGATTGTTTACATTTTGTTTTTAGGTTGCTCGATGGTCATATTCAGCGGTTACATTTCTTCTCAATTATCGAAACTAAATTATTTATTATAATCACCATATTGTACACACCCAACAACTTGATGAGTACTTAATAAATGTTCTGAATTAACGATTCTGTTTGTACCCCCTAATGTATACCGTATTTCTTAGAAATTTAATTCTATTTATTTAGTTTATGGAGTTTTAATCGGTTTGTACAAAGTCAACATATTGCAAAGTGATGATATATTGTACTAAAAATGTTTAACATAAATAAAACCATTAGGCCTTTAGAAAAAAGCGATTAATCCATTCGAATAGATTCGTCGTGTGAAATGATTCATCGATTTGAAAAAAAATCTGGTCTGTATGACATTTCTAAAGTGATCCAAATCGAAATCCATTGTGAGTTAAAATAATTGTTCTAATACATAAAATTGGCTTTAAATTTTTACATGAATTGATTCTAAGTAGAGCACAGATTGATAATTGCTGAGAAACCCAATTTTGTTCTTTATTATTTCGGTGGATGATGCTAAAAATAATTCCGTGTTTATCTTTGATGATGTTACATGCGACAAGCAGCATCACATAAGACAATATTTTAGTATAGGACGACACAAAGACATTGATTGTTTTTATCTCTGTCAGACTTATACACGTATACCTAAGCAACTGATTCGTGATAACGCGAATTGTGTGGTAATCTTTAGACAGGTGATCATAATCTTAAAATAATTTACATTGAAAATGTTGGAAGTGATATGAATTTTGAGGAGTTTAAAAAGGGATTTGATTCTTTTATACTTCATAAAGAGAAAATCAAGTGTTAATGTGATGATGTGCATGTGCTCAACTGCTATAAGTGGTTGGTGAGCTGTAAAATGGGTGCGATTGATCTGTTCAATCTGTTTACATAATAATCGTATCAGCTGTTCAAAAAAACTATATAAGAAGGAATGAGTAAGTTAAACGAATGTGTATTCAATCAGTAGCTATTACAATGTTGAAACAACAACATAAACAAGCTAGAAAGAGACTCATTGAAGCAGTTAGTAATGTTAGAAAAAAATACAAGCAATTAAAATCTAGTGACACTGAACAAGTTGAGAAGATTAATTCATTATTTCAACAAATAAGCAAACCATTACATGAATTAGTGACAATACAAAAAAATAAAAATCAGCCCCGTACACATCATCACATGATGCAACATCATAAAGACAAACAAGAAGAAGAACAAGAAGAAAACAAAACCATTGTTAAGAATGAACCTCCAGATGTATTAGATACGCCATTTGCACATGATGATAACGATAGTGATAATGATGATACTAATGATGATGATGATGATGATGATGAGGTATTTTCCAAAGGAACTTACGATGCATATGTTAGTGAATTTCCCCTGATCGCTCAACCCTATATAGAGAAATTAATTACACATCATAGAACAATTCATTTGAAAAAAATACAATATGATCCATGGAATAACACAATGTTAATTGGAAGAACACCTTTGAAAATTAAAGGTAATGGTAACATACAAATTGGAGATAATGAGTTTCAAGGTACAGAAGCATTGTATGACTTGGTCTTTTTAAAAAATCCATTGGTCGACAGAACTGCTTTTGTAGAAGACTATGAAAATTATAAACAGATTATATACAATACAAATTTATATAATGATAACTAAGACAGAAATCAACAACTACGTGGAGATAAGTCTAACAAATATAAGTATATCATACGACCTATTTTGAACATGCTAAAAAGAAAACATAGTTCAGAACTACTAGTTTCCCCTAGAACTACTGAAAGCTCGATGCATGACAGTAATACAAGTGGTGGTCCTAGTAGTATCGGAATTAGTAAAGAAGGAGGGGCATATTTACACTTGAATAAAAAGCCTATGGAATACGTTTATTGGGATGATGTAAATGAATTAGTCTATCGGTTGGCTGTGTTGCATGCATCACGTAGAGCCGGTAATAATTCGCTTCATAACGAAATTATTGCCATTGAAGAAGAATTACGTGAAGCTGGTGTAATATATTAAAAATGTCACAATATATGGATGTGCAAGGCTTTCGTGTACCTGATAAGAAATATTCACCAAAAGAATTAGCAGTTTACTATGGCCATAGAATGAGTCATTTTGTTTTCAAATCACCGTATTGTTTCAAAGCACTTCCATTGGAATATAAAAAACAAGCTCACTGGGTGACAAACAATCATCATGGCTTAAAATGGGATGATGGTTTTGTAGAACCTGCAGAATTTGGAAATATACTTGATCGAGTAACTGTTGGATATGACCAAGTCTATGTAAAAGGGTTAGAGAAAAAGCAATTTATTGAAAAATTTCTCTGCACGGTATTAGTTAATGAATTACCGGAAACACCACGTCTTCATAAATCTAATCCAACTTGTATGTATCATTGTATTTCAAATTGTATGTGTGCTTTAACAAATGTTGTTCAACTGTATGAAATTTTTTATGATGAATAAATAATGATGAATATAATAAGTTATTGTCTTTTTTGTTAACCTGATTCAGTTTCATTATGAGCATTGACAAGTTCGGACGTGCTTGGAAGCATCCCTTTCCAGAAGAAATAATGAATGACTTGAATACGCTGTATTTTTCAAAAATATCCATTGTTGAGAATAACATAAACGAAACATTCCAGCGATATCAACAATTGGAGAATTTATTGTCAAACAAAACAACACAAATTAATTTATTAACAAAAAGATTAGAAGAACTTGAACAATTACAAACAACATCACCTTCAAGGCAGATGTTATCAGAAAGGATTGATGACTTGAATACGCTGTATTTATCAAATATAAATACTCTTAAAAGTAATATACAAAGAAATTTTGAACGATATGAACAATTGGAGGATTTATTGGATAATAGAACAGCACAAATTGATTTATTAACAAAAAGAATAGTAAGACTAGAACGGATTCTCGTTTAAAAAACACAAATAATATAACCTCGAATATTACCTAATCAATAAATAATGACAAATGTAAAACAACAAGTGATTAATGAAAGATTTAAACCGATGCGAAGAAGCTTTTCACGACGCCGAACAATCATAAGAGGTTTAGATGACCTTTGGCAAGCTGATTTAGCCGAATTAAGTGAATATGCTAAAGAAAATGGCGGACATACGTTTATATTAGTTGTAATTGATTGCTTTTCTAAATTTCTTTGGATGCAACCATTAAAATCAAAATCTGCTAAATATGTGACAGTAGCAATGGAAAATATACTTAAACAAAAGCGCCATCCAAGTCACCTTCAAACTGATCAAGGAAAAGAATTTTTCAATAAGCAATTTAACACTTTAATGAAAAAGTATAAAATTAACGATTATAATACGTATAGTGTGAAAAAAGCAGAAAGGGTGATTAGAACTTTAAAAAATAAATTATACAGGATGTTTGCATTCAATGCATCATATAATTGGATCGATAATCTTGATGACGTCACTAATGAATACAATAATACAGTACATAGAACCATTCACATGAAACCCAAAGATGTAAGCAAAACAAACGAAGACTATGTACTTGATTCGTCTTATAATTATTTGAAAATATTTACCGGTTCTAAATTTAAGAAAAACGATCTTGTTCGCATTAGTAAAATGAAACATCTATTTGAAAAAGGTTATACACCAAATTGGACAACAGAATTATTTAAAATCGTTAAAGTCAATATAAGTCATCCTGTGACATATATTTTGGAAGATTTGAATGGTCAACCAATCAGTGGATCTTTTTACGAATTAGAATTGCAGAAAACTCATTATCCTAGTATTTATTTGATTGAGAAAGTTCTACGTCGTAAAGGACCTAAATTATATGTGAAGTGGTTGGGCTTCGATGAAAACCACAATAGTTGGATTGACATTAAAGATATTACCTAAAATATATTGAATGCGTTCATAAGTATACAATATATACAGTATATATACAGTATATACAGTATACAATGATATATAAATTGAAAAACTAGTGTGAAATACATTATTTTAAGAAATTATTCCATAGTGAAATGTTTAACAGTGAAGTGATCATTAATAATGCCTAAACGTTAATTTTGAGACAAGACGTTCACATTTTTTATAAACATTCAATTCAAAAACTATTAAAATCTGTTGAACCGTACCAACGGATGACAGTGATTGAAAATTATACAGACTGTCCATGGTCAAATGAACAGACAAAAGACGGGCCGGATACAAGTCATTGTTTTTATATAAATTTACGATTAGGTCGTTTAGACAACTTAATAAAATTAATTAATAATGTCACAAAGTGAAGTTGTATTACAAAGTGCTCTTGATGGAGAAAATGCAGTTGCATTAATCAGAAACATGATAAAACTGAATTTAATGAAGATGAATGTTCTACATGTAACAAATATTTGGACGAAACTACCGAAATTTTATAAAAGTGATTGTGACCTAAGAAATCTAGTTCTTTGCTTGGACTGCGGAATGGACAACAGATTCAATCAAAACGTCGTACATAACCATCCATATAAAATCTAAAATCTATTGTTATGAACAATAATTATAAATGTAATAATGATGATCTTTTTTCTTTATTGGATTGCTTGTAATTTTTTTTGTATTACAATATATAAATAAATTGTTAATTTACAATATGATCTAAAATTATCTTATCTGACACACTACATATTGAAAACAAATACAATTTCTACAAAATAAATAAATAAATAATAATAACAAACATTATGTTTCTTTTAGAGAATATTAATTTGTTTACATTTATATAAAAAAGAGGTATCCTACAGTTGTAAATAATAAATATATGTATGGTTATGACTCATCATCAAAACCAAGGCACAACATTTTTTTATGGGGAATTTAAATGGGTCGATGATATAAATGCGATCAACGTTCAAGAAATTCCTGAAAATTCTGAAACTGGTTATATTTTGGAAGTTGATATCGAGTATCCCAAGAGTTTACATGACAGTTATAATGATTTTCAATTCTGTTTTGAAAACGAAACTAGTCCACAATCAAAATGCCAAAAATTAATATCCGATTTTACTGATAAAAAAAATACATAATTCATCATAAAAACTTACAGCAATGTTTAAAACATGGTTTAGAATTAACCAAAATTCATCGAATATTACAGTTCAAACAATCATGTTGGTTAAAGAATTATATTGACCTTAATACACATCATCAAACATTAATACGGGTCCATTATAAATAAATTAAACAAATAACATAATGATCACATTGATTAATAATATTTGAAATAATTTTATTAATAACTTCTTAATAAGAGACAATTAAGTTTGCATGTAACCAGCAAGAACTGTTACGGTTGAATAGACTCCCCTTGCAACCTGAAAATGATTCACAAATACAAATATATCAAAATGTGGTAAATGGAGAAGCATCATATAAATGAACTCAACTGTTAATCCTAAGACGAAATTGATTGAATAATTTTCAGAAAATTGTATACGAATCGGTCTTTGTGCACAACTCAATACAATTAAATACATTTTACGATTCTCAATATTCATATTGTACCAATTGATTTGTTTTAATGCTTCATAGATATTTTCACCCTAGAAACAAACAAATATTCAAAAACAAACGGTTGATAATTGTTTAAAAAT
The DNA here is from genome assembly GCA_028455855.1 of Meloe dianella. NCBI lineage: Eukaryota > Metazoa > Arthropoda > Insecta > Coleoptera > Meloidae > Meloe > Meloe dianella. The sequence goes on from JAPTHL010000130.1 coordinate 1,615,100, forward strand.
CAATAAAATCAATATTTACCACAGTTTCAATTGATTGTCCTGCCATAATCAGTGCCGTGGTTGTTGTTAATGAGGTAATAAAAGCTATTGTTACATATCGGTAGTCGTATTCTAATTCTGTTGTTTTCATTGAATATATTGCAAAAACGACACTTATTAAAAATAATAATCCACAGAATGCGAAGCAAACAATGTAATTTGATATTTCACGAATTTTCATATGTCCCGGCCTGCAAAATTTACATTTGTTTTAATTTTTATAAATTTGATTAATGATATATAATTAGGCAAATACCCTAAAATTTCCCAACTTCGTTTAACAAAATCAATCAATCGACATTTAACTTGTTTTTGATAATCAGAATCATCAATCAATTCTTGAAAATGTGAATCGCCTTTATCGCATTTCATTATTTCGTTGATTTGATCAATTAACATTAAACTTTGGTATTTTATATGTTGTGTGTAATACATGACCTGATAACAATGTGCCGTAAATATAATAGGTCCAACAAAAGCCAAGCTAAATTTATAAATTTTTATAAAGATATTCAAATATTCTGGCCAATAATCAGTGACAAATTTAATTGAAAGAAATGATGTATAATCGTATGTATTAAATGAATAAAATGCGATACCAACACTAATTGCCATCATTGTATTAATAATTGTGAAAATTGAATTGATTTTGATTTCCTTCTTAATCTGTGATCTCGTCGGTTCGATTGCATCATCGATTGGCAATATTTTCATCTCGTCAAATAAATTTTCAACAAGTTTTGGATTTAACAACAATATAATTGCACTTAATATTCCCTACAAATTCAAACAATTACCGAATTATAAAGCAAACTAATTAAAAAAATAAATACGTAGAAAATAGTGAAGAATCCTGGTGCATATTGTGTGAATTGTTTCAAATTCAATTCATAAATAATTAAATAACTTTGTATCGATTGACTTGGAATATGCAATAATATAAATGAAATCAACAAAATCTTCACAAAATAAAATTGATGTATTGTTGATCCAATGCATTTCACAATAATTAAACAATCACTTTTTGTTAATGCAGTCCACAGACGGTCCATATTAGTATATTTGTTTTAATCAAATTTCTATGTTCTTTCTGGTTGATGAATTCAAGACAACTGAAACATTGTTAGATTGTGTCTGTTAGCTCTAATACTTTCAGTACTTCCATTTTATTTCTCAATTGTCCTTCATCAATTGACAGATAGCAATGCCACGTTTCCATCATAATTTTTTTTCTGTTAATGATAATCTTTATACGTTTCCATTATCTGCTTTCCACGTGAATATCATTATGGTATAGCTATCGTATTTTTCCATGAACGAAATCACTAATTAATTTGATTGATTTCCAATTACATTATCTATTTGTACGTAAATATGATGTTTTGAAAATTAAAACACTTTTCGGTATTAATTCATAAATGATGTCATGATGGAGACTTTTACTAACAAAAATATTTCTTTCATTCTTGTATTTATTCGACATTTTCTACCACCGCATCCATTGCATTTTGCCAACATCCAAAATATCCATGGAACTATGTTAAACAAATGGGGATCAGATAATAAAAGGAAAACTTGCAATTTCTACTAACGAAAATGAACCAATAGTATTCCCATTTGTTAATTGATTATGATGTGAGTGAAATTACAGATTCAACAACTGTTTAAAAAACACGAATTCAAACATTAAATTAAGAATATCCAAAACGTTAGCTACTTCTCTGGCATATGAATAAATCAGAAATACACGTAAGAACTCCCTGTTGTTTTCCTAAATAATTCATTAATCCACAATCATTATACCGTTCGTAAATTGATAGATTTGATTATGTCTCTGTTAATGATAATAAAAGCTTATCGATTAGTGATAATTGTCATTTGTTGTTTCACCTTGATTCGCCTTGTGTGGAATTTTTGATAAAATCGTATATCTATGTATTTTACATATATTGCGGTAAACGTAATTACTGACATTATTTATTGATTTTCGTACATTTTATTATAATTAATTGGTAATGGTAATTTTAGATGTGACACTGAAAAGAAAATTGTTTATTTAATTCGACGCTTCAGTCCAAACCAGAAACCATTTTCTGCTGTCACATTGAATTAGGTACAATTACGAAACTCCTTAAAATATGATAAAACAACGCTTTTATCTCTAACAATGCAAATCTTGAACCAATGCAATTCCTTGGTCCTATACCAAATGGTAAATATGTATATGGATTAATTTTATGTTTATTAACATCATTAAAACGTTCCGGATCTGGATAATACAATGGATCACGATGGATACCATAAGTTGGTATCCATAATAAATTATCAACCTTCAAATGTATTTGTGTTTCATCGGGTCTGATTGGTTTCATTGTGAATGGTTTTGTACAAATACGATCGGCAACAACAGCTTTTGGCCATTTACGTAATGTTTCCGATGCCACCATTTCCATATATTTCATTTTCATTAAGGCATCATACGTTAATTGATCATTGCATTCATTTGCAGTGTCATCGACTTCCTGTTGTAAACGTTGTTGAATTTCAGGATTAATACCTAATTCATCGCCCATGAAACACATGATGTTTGAAACTGTATCAAAACCAGCAATAAAGAATATCATTGCTTGCGATGCGATATCAATATCTGTGAATTGTGTTTTATTATCGATTATTATCGATTTATCGACAATATCTGATTCTTCAACAACAGCAAAACCTTCATTTTGTTGATTGTTGATTGTGTCTTCTTCATGTTTCAAATCATTTCTACGTGCTTCTAATAATAATTGAATCATATCAGGACGGGCAATACCATGTTGTTGGCGTTGTTTGATATTTTCTTTGATTAAATCCACAAAGAAATCACTGGATTCCTTTGACAATAATCGTACATCAATGATTTTATATAAATTCGGGAATCCACTGAAATTCGTTGCTTTTTTACCCATTAAATAAAATTCATTATTGCGTTGTTCTAATGAATCACATTTTATACCAAATGCAGTTGATGCAATTACATCATTTGTATAACTTGTAAATGTATCTTTCATTTCAATTGTGACAATATATTCGTTTTGCCTTAAGAAATATCTAACGAATTGTTCAGCATTTTACTGCTAGTAAATGCAGGACTCAATGTTGAACGCATATTTCGCCATTTTTGATCTAAAAAAAGAAAAAGAAAACAAAGCTTATTTGTTAAAAGCATTGCTCGATTGTCTATCTAGTACATTAATTCCATCAAATGCGTCATTCCAACAATCAAAATGTGATATGGCAAACTATCAAAACTGATTACCTTTTAATGCGAAAAGATTTTTACTTCACATTGGATCGCTCTCTTCCGGTACAAAAGAGCGATGATTTGAAAAATGATCAAAATCCTTCACCGCAACCTGTTTAATTAATTGTGGATCACGTAGAACCAAAGTTGGTACTAGCATCTGATACATTCCTGAATATCTAATTTTGTTTTAAATCAATAAAACAAAAACAAAAACAAACAATAAATAAACACACCTTGTATTTGGACTGGAATTGTAGACATATTCAACAAGTTCGGCAAATGATTGTTTCCCCATGAATACACCCCAATTATTACCAAAAATCGGTACAGGTGTTGTTTGTTTAACATCTCTCTCTATCCAATAATTATACGTTTTTTTTCAATAACCAATAGATTAATGCTAAAGAAGCAATCAAAATTAATATCCACAACATTTTCTTTTATGTTCAATAAACTCGAATTGTTCCAATTGTGTTCGACAAACAACAAATTTAAACAATTTATTAACAAATGATGTAAGTCGATAAATATACAATTATTATGAATTAAAGAGGGAAAAACCCCCAACGAATAGCACACTCATCATATCCATTATTATTTAATTCCATACAAGGTCATCAACGATTATTTATTTCAGTAGATAATAGTTCTATGTATCTCGAGAAGTATATGAAAAAATCGCAGTATCCTTTGTTTTGTTTGTTATCAGTAAACTTAATGGAGTTTATTTGGGCATTGGCAGAAGAAATGATAATGAGTGCATTGTGCAGTGAGTAGGGAAAGTATCAGATTCCTAGACGAGTCGCTGCCACCAAGGCTTCTGTTCCGTTTCTCTTTTCTTGCACGTTTTCCTGTATGACGATTTGTATGCTTTCGGGGTGGGTTGAATTCTTCGGTGGTACTACAATAATGCTGGGGGAAAGGGGACGGACGAGGATAATGCGCCACCATCGTAGAGGGTAAACGCAAAAGTGGTTTCGGTATTGATTATTTTATTAATGAGTAGTATACTCAAAAAAGTACGACAAATAATATATTAAGCTCATTAGTAGATACATTTTTGAGTGCATCCGCTCGAAAATTGCGGGAAGTTTCAAGGATATGGCCTGCAAGGACAACCAACTTTTCTAATATTTTTTTTAAATAAATCAAATACAGAGTTTAATTCTAGAGAGTAATCAACCAAATTGAATGTTAACAAATGTTTGAAAACATATGATTTACCAACAATCTCATATGAGACTAAACAATTCACAAAATCTGATATGAATAAAAGGTAATTTAAAAACTAAATTCCATAATCATCGATTTGATGAATATGATGAAAAATCAATAATATAACAAATTTTGTCAATAATCAATAACCACAAGCGCAACAAAATATTGAACTGTAGGGTATTTAATCAATCAAAACATAATCAATATTGAAGATCAATAAGAAAACAGACACTGGCAGGTTGGGATTGGAACCAATCGGTGTTTATATCTCGTCCACCAATATTACTTTTCCTAAATACTGTGTGGGTGTCGTGTTTTTATACGATAGATTACACACGAACTATCCAATTCGCAGGAGCAGAAAATATGACACAAACGATGGCTGTACAGGGCAGGGATACAGACATCCGTTATTATTGAATAATTTATCATTGTATCATTCGATTTCAGGTAATTGTGAGAGAGAAATCAGTCTCAACAAATGATTACAACTGTAAAACAGTTTATAACTCAGGGACTTCCAGAAGAGCCTGGAATCCAATGAACATGTTGATTTAACAGATTTCATGATTCCAGAGAAAAACTGGACATATGTTGATAAATGATCGATTGGATATGTCAATGGATTTATATCAAAAGAAATGAAAACACTAAAAACTTGTGATAAATGTAAAAGTAATTTAATAACTGTTGATAAAATTGCCAAATGGCATGACTTGGTTGTTGAAAAAGAATATTTAGATACAGTACCGAACAAACTAAAATATTGCACTCGTCAACTCATTAAAGGTTTATGTCACTGTTATAATATAACTGGATATTTGTTGCCAAAAATATGTTAGCTATATAACTAAATAGTGCTTTTGAGCAGTGTTGGGAATTATCTAGATATTATTATCTAGATAATTTATCTAGATATTTTTTCTTTTATCTTTTATCTGTATCTAGATAAATTTAAATTTTCATTTTTTCATCTTATCTAGATAAAAATATTTACATAACAGATATTCGGCAATTATTGGTATTCTGCCTATTTGGTATTGTTTTTGTTCTTCGGCAGAATACCGAATAATTTAGATTATTTTTAAAAACATATAAAGAATAAATATTTAAACGCACTCAATTACTTTTAGATGAAAATGAAAATAGAACCATTTGTCAACAGTTTAAACTATATTTCAGTAATATAATCGAAAACGTAAACACAAACATTCAAAAAAAACACAAACAATTTGTCTCTTTTTGTTATAAAATAAAAAAAATCTAATACGTAATCACAGAAAACCCAAAAATTAGTATATAAAATCTTCACTACATTTAAAATTAAGAAGAGGCAAGTTGTGGTGTAATAATATGGCAAGAGTTTAGATCTAGAAACTAAAAGAGTGTTATTACGTATGAAAATGTCTGAATAACTTGGATTTTCTACAAAATTTCGGATTCCTCTAGAACAGTTATTCAGAGTGTTTTTGCTCCGCTAGTTCTTTCATATAGCTCTGATAAACTTTTCTAGAAGAGTCCAAAATTTTGTAGAAAATCCGACTTTTTCAAAGATTTTCAGACTTAATAATAAAACATTTTCAAAGATTTTCAGAGAAATAACACTTTTAAAAGTCTTATTCACACTTATTCACAGAAATATTTCCACCAGGGCATACATAGTTATTTTTATCTGTTATCTATTTATCTAGATGAATCAAGATTGTATTATCTTATCTTTATCTAGATGATTTTATTCTTTGATTATCTGTATCTGTATCTAGATGAATGTGAAATTATCTGTCCCTACACTGCTTTTGAGATGTTGTTGAATTATTTGGTGTTAAATGTACACTTTAATTTTGTTGATAATTGTCAACATGTTGATGAAATCAAGTTTTATTTAATTAGAAAGTTTGCAATATTATGTTGTAACACCAAACGCTACCTCCCCCACTCCAGGTGACACAGACACCGCTTTACGTGCAAGTGGTAGTGCGACGGAGAAACAATCATAAAAAGTTAATGGAATTATATAGATATATTTAATTTTTGTTATTAACAAAAGAAAACTGAAAGCGTACAAAGCGAACGCAGCCCTAATGCTTAACTATTTCTTCCTGTTTTATTTTACTTCATTGTAAATCATAATATATTACAACCTATAGCCGTCCTTTCCCATCCAATCAATCGTTCATCTGAACGAAGCCTAACAATTTCGCTTGTTAAATCTGCTCTCCACTAGAGTGCGCTACTATCAATACAATCTGCACATATCTGGAGCTACATGAAAAGAGATATCATTATAATGATCACTACGTAATAGAAAAAGATACTACATTTCTCGCAAGTTAAATCTAAATATATATGTATGTAGGTGGTTCTGTATCTCCCGGTTTCATAGTTTCAAGCGATATTTTCTTTCGCAAAACGGACACGTCAACAGAAACAGATTCTTCAGCTAAATGTCGTCGCTTTTGGCTATTCAAAGAGCGCTTAACTCCTTCATGATTAGTAGATAAAGTGGTTCGTCTTAGCACTCGTGTATATAAATCACCTCCTTTGTCAGGTTCCTCAAGTTTGCCATAAATTTAACTGTTACAGTGTGATGATGTATTAATTTGAGCTCGTTTAAATACGTAAGCGCACGACAACCTGTGTTGTTTCCAAAGTGCAATAGCAAGAACATTGAGCCAAACTTTACACCATAGTTAATGTTTCGAGACAGTATCTGATTTTGCTCCACTCTTCACAAAAAAGAATCAGATCAAAATAAGATTCGTCCTCTTTCATTTTGAAATGATTGACTTCGATACTCATCGGAACTAATTTCTGCCAATATGTTACATTCTATTTAATTTATTGCTTTTCCAAATTAAAACAAATACTTAAAATATTAGAGAAGATTATAAATTATTTATTGCCTACACGAGCAAACACGTAACTAGACAAAAACCTTAGGTGGACTAACACGACCAAGTATGCAGTTTTGTCATAAAAGATGGAGGAAAATAGAAATTATGGAAAGTTAATTTTGTTGACGGACAAAACCGAATTCAACACGCATTCTTAGTCCAATCTTTTTCGATGTTGCATTGAATGGTTAGAAGATATTTAAGCGTGCTACAAGATGATCTTCAATAGTTGTTTGATGATTTACCATTGACAGTCTTGAGAGATATTGTTTACATACAACAAGAGATGTACGGTAGTTCTTGAATGCAACATTTCCCGGAAGATGGATCGGACGAAACGGACCTTGCAATGGCCTCCGCGGTCTCCTGATGCGACTCCCTGTGATTCCTTCCTTTGGGCTTTGGTAGGTCAAAGAACAAGTAAGTATTCTGGACAGATCCACGTGATGACTGTGAACTTGAAGAACTTAATGTATTCTTCATGAATTTAGTCAGATATCTGAGAGAATGTTACTTAAGGTCAATGAAGGTTTTTTAAGGAGAGACTATACCAGTGTATTGAAGAAGTAGATATCTTCGAACATTTATTAAGTAACAATTCCGAAGTTATACAAAAATCAGATGCCATACAGGACAATTTGTAAATATTTCTTAATATTTCGAGTTATAATCGCACTAACTGAAAATAAAAGCTTTTGTCCAAAAAACATGTACCTTTTGTAATTGTCTTGGTATATTCTTTATTGAAAATCTGTCTATACTAATTCAAACTTATATGATTCGGCACCCAGAAATAAAAACGCCCAAGGCAGGTGCTCCTGTAGCCCCCTCTTAATCCCCTCCTGATCAACCAGTGTTCCCAGTGGTGATTATTTAATTACCAGGATTGAGGTGATCGCCAAATGCGTTAAGGTCCAATAAATCGTTGATTTGTTAATTACTGACTTGAAAGAATTCGTTCATTCTTAAAATAAACAAAACTCTTATTTTAGCAATTACCGTTGGGAGACCAAAATACAATAATAATAATTGACTCATAATTTCGCCTTGATTTTTAAGTAGGGAAATGGATTTTCAAAATATGTAGAAATTTATTCAAAAAAAAAACAATGCTACAAAATAAAACATTAACAAACATTGAATTTTTAAATATCTAACTACTTAATAATTAAATAAAAACAGTCCTCACAAAAATTACAAAGTCGTAACTCTCGACGTCACCATCTTTATTATGAAAATATTTAAACACAAGCACATGTAGAGGTAAAAGACATTGGAAAAATAATCTCAATCTTTCTTAAAATACGTATTACAAATATTAAGGGATATTAATAACATCAACAATACGAATTCTATTTATGGGAGCAATTTAACAAAAGTCGATATTAATAAAAAGAACTTCGTGATTTGAATTAATTATTGTGATTTTTTCAGAATATGTATCTTCAAATGAGCTGTTAAATTACTTTGATTCGTAAATCCTTTATGACAAATATTACAACGATATGACCTTTCACCAGTGTGTACCCTCAAATGAGCTTCTAAACTACATTTTTGTGTAAATCCTCTACCACAAGTGTCACACTTATATGGCCTTTCACCAGTGTGTATCCTCAAATGAATTTTCAAATGATTTTTGTGTGAAAATCCTTTACGACAAGTGTCACACTTATATGGCCTTTCACCGGTGTGTATCCTCAAATGAGTTGTTAAATTACATTTCTGTAAAAATCCCTTACCACAAGTGTCACACTTATATGGCTTTTCACCAGTGTGTACCCTCAAATGATCCATTAAATTACATTTTTGTGTAAATCCTTTACCACAAGTGTCACACTTATATGGCCTTTCACTAGTGTGTACCCTCAAATGATCCATTAAACTACATTTTTGTGTAAAACCTTTACCACAAGTGTCACACTTATATGGCTTTTCACCAGTGTGTACCCTCAAATGAGTTTTCAAATTACATTCATGTGAAAATTCTTTACCACAAGTGTCACATTTATATCGCCTTTCACCAGTGTGTACCGTCAAATGAGCCTCTAATGCACATTTTTGCGTAAATCTTCTACCACAAGTGTCACACTTATATGGTCTTTCACCAGTGTGTACCCTCAAATGAATTTTCAAATGGCCTTTTAGTGGAAATTCTTTACCACAAGTGTCACACTTATATGGCCTTTCACCAGTGTGTACCCTCAAATGATCCATTAAATTACATTTTTGTGTAAATCCTTTACCACACGTGTCACACTTATATGACTTTTCACCAGTGTGTACCCTCGAATGAGCTTTCAAACTACATTCATGTGAAAATCCTTTACCACAAGTGTCACACTTATATGGCTTCTCACCAGTGTGTACCCTCAAATGAATTTTCAAATGACCTTTCTGTGAAAATTCTTTACCACAAGTGCCACACTTATATGGCCTTTCACCAGAATATAATTTCATACCAAAGGTGTTGGGAGATTTTTGATTTTCATCGACTTTTTCTTCACTATGATATTTTTCATTATCATCTTTATTTGTTTCATTAATACCAATACAATTATGATTAGAAAACTGATAATTTTCAGTAAATTGATCTTCTTTATTACTATCATTAGTAACAATACTATCCTTGTCGATTTCAGTCGCAATTATACTTTTATTGTTTCCTGGTTTTTTATCAATATCCAATAAATCATTTTCTCTATGAGTACTTATTTCATTAGAATTACCAAGAGACTCATTGAAGTTATGGTTATCATTAGAAATATGATCGTCATCATCATTATCGTCTCCTAGAAAAAACACAATTACAACTCATGTAACGAATGTGAAAATGTACGACGAAGATTGGAAACACAACATCACAATATTGATCTACAAAATAAAGGAGACCGCAAAATACTAAAAAACTACAGGGGAATTATATTGATGAACAGTGGTGTAAAATTATATACGGTTATAATACGAAATAAGCAAGAAGAGAATACTAAGACTGCAGAAAAGCGCTTAGGCTATCGAAAGAATCGAGGTAAAACCAGCGCAGTATTGATAGTAAGATAAATAATTGAAAAAGCTATAGAATATAACCACCCTGCTGTTACTTTTTACTTCATAGATCTCGCAGAAACGTTCCAGGTCTAACTGATGAAAACTCCATTACCCAAGGAATGAAACAGGGAGACTTGCTAAGTCCATCTTTATTAAATTTGGTTATGAACTGCATAATGGAGACCATCAGACCTAATCCAGGATATCGAATGGACATACATAATGGAAACATATTGTAACAAAATGTATCTATGAAACCAAGAAGAGATGCAAGAGGCAGATTGAAAATTCCATAATTGACCAGGTTATGCACTACAAATAGCCAAGCGTCGAAACCACCAGCCGAAAGGATATCCTTGGAGAAACAGAAGAACTCTGAAAATCACAGGTTACCTGAGAGACACACAATATGGCGAAATAACTATCTATATAAGAATTGAGGGAAAAGTACGAATATACAAGGCTATGCTGCGACCTGTACTAACATACGTCACCAGGACGGAAACAAAAATGAGAACTATAGAAACGTAAGTGTTGAGAACAATTACAAATCTGTCACTACCAGACAGACAAACAAAAACAATTCCATCCGAGAGACATGCAAAATTCAAATCAAATGGTCTAAAACAAGAAAGAAAAACTCTAAGGAAGATTTTATCATCAATTTTAGTATGCAGATGATCCACAGATCTGCTAAGAGTTTCCATTTCATTTTTTTAAAGATAAACGACATCACTTTGATAAAGTCTTAATGTATGGACAAATTGTAATTATTTCTATACCTTTTTGGACATCTTCATTAACTGAAATATTGCCTTGTCTTTCATCAGTTGGGGGACAATAAATTTCAAAATCGCCATTATCTGAAACTAATCCTAAATGTTCCATATCTTCGTTGTTATTATTATTATTACTGTTATTTGGATTTACTCGAATTTTTCGATCAACATCTAAAATTATTCTTTGAAATATGTGGAATTTCTGTCATACAACGAAAACTTATAATTTTCGAATATGGATCACTTTCCAATATCTAAAAATAAAAAGAAAAATGTTGATAACAATAACTTACTAGAAAACATCTGTTGTTTGTTTACTTTTAAATTTGTTAATTCAAAAATTATTTGCCAATATGGTGGTTCTACTTTATCATCAAATATATTCACACATGATTCTGTTGTTTTGTTTTATATATCACACAATCGACATTTTCTCATTTTAAATCGGTAATTATCTGTAAGAAGAAAAAAGAAGCTAATAGATAAAAATGTCACCATGGCTGTTTACTTTTTTGCAAATCAACTTTATGACGTGTAATTGAGGAGCGGGCCCATTGATATACAGGGTCACCCAAATCAAATAGAATCATTCGAGAAAATAGAAGCAATAAAAGAGTCGTATGATGCGCACATCATACGACTATTTTATTTCGTTCAGTTGCCACAATGTTTCTAGAAGGAAAGGTCAGTTCTGCATACTAGATACAGACAATTGGTAGGCGGATTTGTCGAAAGTTTTCTCGACTAGGTTGATAGCACCGGTGAATTTGTGTCGCCTACCTTACCCATTAACACTAGCAGGACCTTAATATTTCCTAAATTATTGATTCAAACAAATATATTGTTTGTAATAACTTTTAATAAGTCTGAGAAAGCCTGAAGAAGTTTTATACCTTGCTGCAATAGTATTTTCAAAAAACTCGGATAACTGTTGTAGAAGGATACGAAATTGCGTAGAAAATCCGACATATTCAGGGTTTTTCATAGTTTTGCAGTGAAAATAAGACTTTTAAAAGTGTGTCTGCATTTTAAACCAACTATTTTAGATGGTATTGTGAACTGCTGGGCCTTTTTCGAAGACAAGGGGGCAAATGTTCGGTCTCTACTAGGGTAGTAAGTGCTCCGCTTTTTGTGAGAGCACGATTGATGTCGATATTTATTTTCGTTGCTCTGACACTGGAGGAGCTTAATGTTATTTCGTATGAGTCCAATTTGACCGAAGAGGGATTTCAGTGTTTCCAACTCAATAAAAAGAAAACATAGACGAGAAACGTATTGTATATAGTGATTATTTATAAACTGAGGCTACTTATTTTTCTAAAGTTTGGTTTTGTTGTAGAGGGCACTGCGTTAGTCAGTGATACCATTTATACTTTGGCGTATTTATTTTAGCCATCCTGAACTGCAATCATAGTTGATCTATTGTCGTCAACCCTCCATCTATTGGTATCTTAGGAAAGATATATTGATTATCTCTCTTTGAGAGGCCTTTTCTTTAATTCAGCAGTTGGCGAGATTACACCACCCATGTTAGAATTAGTCTTATGCGAACCAATGCATTGAAAATCCACATAGTTTTTACATCTCTCACTGTCTGATTTGCCCAGATTTTTTAGATAGTGCTTTTCGTAAATAGTTGTTCTAATTATGACAAAGAAAGACACACCAGAAATGATCAATATTCGCTTGCTGATCTCTTTCAAATAAGGCAAATTATAAAATATGGTCAACATAATAGGGGTGGTAGGACTATTGTACAAAAGGCTCTATTATGGAGTGAGTGTTGATAATCGTTGAAATTTCTTATCCTATAACGCATCAATGCACGATGGTCAATGTCAAACAGAATTTGATGACCTACAAAACCTTGCAATGATCAGTAATTAATGAATTATTTAAATAGAACAAAAAACAAAGAACAAAGGCTTCGCCGTTAACGACGGTATATGCCAACGCATGTCACGCACTTTTTTCTTTTTGAAAAGAGACCTGAAAAATAGTACGTGTCTTATAAACAACGAAAATAGATATAATAAATGATTAATAAAAAGGGGATGCGTATTCTACGCCTGAAAATATCGCATATTGAATATTATTGTTATTAGATTCTCATCTGTTCAAATCGTTGACGGTTGATATCTTAGAAATTTGAACAAAATGTCTTGTGTGGAATATTTATTTAAAAAGTTAACAGAAAACGATTGTTTAATTGTTCTGAAGTTTTTTGGATCAATGATATATCAGTGTTATTCAATAAAAATTTTCTTTTTACTGACACAAATTCCATTTCAAGTGCTTCAAATTTATTTGTTCTTTTATGAATTAGATATGGAAGAAGTTGTCCATTATGCACCTCCATTTTTCCTAATGTTCTACGCAATAAATAATTTAATTAATTTCACAGAGTAATGAATTGTTTAACTAGCTATGTATCTACTTTTTTTTGTACATTTACAGCCAATGGTAAGTGCTGTTATAATCCTAAGAAACCCAAAACAAGTCGAACATTTATTTGAAGAAGTCAATATGCAGCCAGTGGATAATGTACGTAAAACCACAAAGGCAACAATTAAAAAAGAAATGAAAATCGTATCACTTTTTACAATCATTAACACAAGTGGCACATTCTTTAGTGGTCTGGCAGTTTTTTTTTTGTAATCGTCATGACTATACAACGTTTCTAACAATTAAATATTTCGTGGACTATTATCCAGAACATTCGAATATTTTTGGATCAATTTATAAATTTGGTTACGTCATTGCTGGACTTACCACATATGTAGCCATCACTTTAATGATTATTTATTATAGACAACATATGAAATATCAGTATCTAATGTTAATTGATCATGTTGATGAAATAATGACAACAGAAAGTGTCGATTCATTTAGCAAGCATTTGATAGATGATCCAGAAAAATAATTAATGTAAAGTTTTAGATATTTAGGTATTCCTCTTTTCATATTATTTTAGTGAAATGCAATTTTGAAGGCCATTGATTAAAAAAATCAATGATACATCGAATTACATCGTATGCGTTTCATTATGTGGAGTACTAGCTCTTACAAGTTTAATTTTTACAATTGTTACTGTAAAAATTATTTATTAATTATGCACAATAAGAATGAAAAATTAATAATAATTTAATTTAAAAGGGATCAGTCTTCCTTGCTTATGACTATCGGCATGTACCAGCTGTTTGCTTATTCGCTGTAACAACATTTTCATCCAACATAATGGCGGTACAATCAATAGAAACAACAATTCAAAAAATGGAATCAAGGTAGACAATGAAAAAATAACAGCGATTGAACATATGCCCAGTCCAAAAAATAAAAAAGACATTCAAAGGTTTTTAGGCATGGTAACGTATGTAGGTAGATTTATAAATAGCTTATCTTCTCTTACTGCTCCTCTTAGAGAAATAATTAAAGTTAACAATATATTTATGTGGAAAGAGCCACAGGAAAAAGCGTTGCAAAATTTAAAAGAAATAATATCTAAAAGTCCATGCTTACAGTATTTTAATCCGGAAATTTCTATAACAATATCTGTGGATGCATCAAAGGATGGTATAGGTGCAGTCCTACTTCAACAACAATATGCACAAATTGAAAAAGAATTAATGCCTGTATTGTTCGGGGTAGAAAATTCCTTTCAATATGTATATGGTCAAAAATTTCTAGTAGAAACTGATCATAAACCTTTGATTTCTATTAATAAGAAACGATTAGTTGATTGCCCACCTCGTTTGCAAAGAATGCTATTATCTTTGCAGAAATATGATTTTGAATTACAATACAGACCTGGCAAAGATCTAATAATTGCAGTAACATTATCCAGAGCAAATTTGAAGGATGTTTATGATAGTAATTTAGATCTTGAAGTATAACTGTTCAAATTAAAATTACTGATGAGAAAATAGGAGAATTAAGAGAAGAAACAGAAAATGATGGGCCCAAAACAAAATGACAATTGAGAATAATCTAAAACATTAGTATTATTAATTTTAGAAATGAAATTACGCAAGGTAATGGTCTACTTTTTAAAGGAAACAAAATTATAATTCGAGAGACATGTCGGAAAAATATTTGAAATAACATACATTCAGGTCATTTCGGCATAAATAAATGTATTCAGAGAGCGAACACAGCAGTTTATTGGCCACAAATCAACCGTGACATTGAAAATCTTATAAAGAAATGCGAAAGTTGCCAAAAATTCAGTAAATCAAATTCTAAAGAACTACTGATCCTTCATGAAATACCAAAAATTCCTTGGTATAAAATTGGTATGGATATATTTGAATATATCGTCGATTATTATTTGGAGATCATCAATTTAAACCAGAATCTTACTTCCAAAAATCTAATTGATAAATTAAAATCCCTTTTTGCTCGTCATGGTATTCCTTCAACTGTCATTTCAGATAATGGAAGACAATTTGTAAGTGAAGAATTTGGAAAATTTTCTAAAAATTGGAATTTTAATCATACTACTTGTTCACCTCGCCATCAACAAGCCAATGGCATGATAGAACGTACCATTAAAACGTGTAGAAACATGTTAAAAAAACTGATGAAAACAATGAAGACACCTATTTATCGTTATTAGCGTACCGTAATACTCCTGTATACGAATCGTTCACACCTGCAGAACTGTTAATGTCTAGAACACTACGTGATAAATTACCAAGAACTGAAAAAATCAGTCTATAATCAGAAGATGGAACTACACAGAAACAGATCAAACAGATATTATGATAAACATGCAAAAATTAATCCTAATTAATTAACATCATCGTAGGTAAGGTTTCAATTAATACCCACATTAACATGGCAAAATGGTCAAATTGTTTCAAAAGTAAAAAAAATATCAGTTTCTGAACAACAATAATATATTTAATGACTTGAAATAAGTAAATATTGAACAACTAACAATTACAACTATTACCCTTGACTGAGTCTAAAAGAACAATGCCAACATGATAATATTCAATATAGATCGACACAGCGGCCTCTTTATATGAATATTATAACAGCCCCTTTCCTTTAAAGAAATTATTTAATGTTTGGAGGGAAGTATACAATCTTTGAATTTGCTAGGTAATTTACAATTACGTTTAGATCTTCTTACTAGCTCTACTGGAGTGGTTGGTAGATACAATGGAAAATATGGAAACATTTATTCCTCTTTTTTTCCACATTTATAAATTTGAAGCAACGGTCCATTGGTCTACACATTTGAACAGCTAGTGCCGAGGTCTGAGATTCCTTAGTTTTCCAAAAAAACTTTTAGTTTCCTTTAAATCGCGAAAAATTGTTATTTTATTTGTTCCTCTTTATTTCTCGGGTAATGACTTTTTGTTTTTGTTGCTTTGACCACTTTTTAAGCCATTAAAGTACTGAGGTCTGAGATTCCTTATTTTTCTGTTAAACTTCTCAATTAGAAAATTAGATATTTGATAGAGATGTGACAAAAGAAAGTAGGTACTTTAGAGGTGGGGTGCCGCTTCCACCTTTACTATGAGGCAGGTATCAAACATACAATTGTTTTACTTACGTCCTAATCTACAGCCTATCCTGTCTCTTGGATTTCAGTGGCGTTCGTAAATATACATAATGAAGTGGAAAAATATGACGAAAATAATAATTAATTTTTTTATAACTGTCTAATGTATTGTGAAAGCAAAAAATCAATCAAGCATTATTGTATAGCGATTTTACTGTAGTACATTAAAGTGAGTAATCTTGAACTGCTTCGGTAGTCTCCGATTCTTGCATTTCAAAATCCTCAGGATTTGCAGAACCAAACAAAAATCGTCTTCATCGTCTTCATCCGAGGTTTCACCAGTTACAACATTACCTAGTTCATATATTGCGTGGTCCAAAATACCCTCTTTTATAATGTCTTCATCTTCGACTTTTTTTATATGGTTATATACATTAATCCATTCATCTGTTGTAACGGAATTGAATATCTCCCTAGCTAATTGTTCAACATCTTTGAATTTAAAAGTAACATTCCTTTGGGCCACCCAATTTTTAACAATTGCCCATATCTTTTCAACTGGATTTCAATCCGGATGATAGGGTGGTAACCGTACAAGGCGTGTTGGGATATATGAAGTTTGATTAAATTATATAACTCTGGCTTGGTCATGCTCGTATTATGCTGTATATTTTTCTGCTCTAATCATGCAATCATCGCGGCGTTGAGGTCACTACTTGATGGAACTTTTTCAACTTTTATATTATGATATGCTGCATTATCAATTACCAAAACAGATCGGGGTAGAAGATTAGGAAGAAGCTGTTCTTCTACCCATTTTTATTGTTTTAAATTTTATTTCTTACAGAATTCAGAAAAATTGAAGTGTTACAATTTTCAATTATTAATTTTCATTAATTCTTTCACATTTAAAAGTGGTTGTTTTTATTTATATTGGCTTCATTATGTTAATTTTTTTTATAAATATCTATTTTTATTTCACATACATGTACTCTCATATTAAATTTATAATTTTAACTTCATTTGTATTTAGCTATGGAATGATGACGGCTCTGAGAAGTTTGAGCCAAAACTAGTCACAATGTTAATACAAATATTTCTTGGAAGAGCTTCTCATTTACTCATTTCATAATTTTTATTATAATTTTCAGATATTATTAGAAACATTAATATTTGAATTAATTTAATTTTAAAATTCATGCAAATCTTTTTCTAAGCGAGTCGCCACTGAATATTGTTTTTCTGTCTCACTCTATGAAGTCTCACTTCACTACTGGATTCGTTCTAGCGCTACACTCCCCCGCCCCGCAGTTGTATTACCTAACCGGGCAACCGTACTCTAATAAAGTGTTAGAAAGTAGGCAACTTGTTCTACATGTGATCTCAAAACTTGTGCCAATTGACGATGATTTATCCCCTCCAACGAGGTGCTCGGCAGTAGGCAGTTTTATATACCTACAATCTTTTTCTACAAATGTGGATTTTATAAAATGGAATGTTTTGGTAAAAAATAAAAATATATAAGTAACACGCAACATGAAAACTGTCGAAAATACTGCAGAGCGCGGATTGATATTAAGTTAAAAAACTAAATCTACTTAAGTTTAAATTTATCAAACTTATCAAAGATTTTTTTCCGTAATAGTCTTAATTGTCTAAGGCCGAGTTCAGCTTCCGTCCCTTATTCTATTCCACTTTGAAGGTCGGTTTAATTTAAGAGAGAATAAACAGATGGGAATGCGTTCAGCTTGAGAATTTGTTCCTTAGTTTAAGAAAAGTCTGTTATGCCGTGTTGCCGTTGTCTGGCGCATGCGTTATTCATGAACAGTGTAAATTTAAGGGATATTTGGTCCGAACTTTTATCCATAAAGTTGTCGATTAGGTGCATTTTGCAATATCACCGTAAAAATTATCTAGGTGTCGTTTTTGACAAACGACTAACCTTCAAGAGCCACATCCCATACGCAGAAAATCGTGCTAAACATGTCATTTCCCAACTCTATCCGTTAACTGGCCACCGTAGCAAGTTAACCATCAAAAACAAGCTTCACTTGTACAAATCTATCGTTAGACCCACGTTCACGTATGGCTCGCTGGAGTGGGGTCACACTCACAAGTCTTCCATCCACCGATTTCAAATACTTCAGAACAAATTCCTCCGGTCGGCTTTCAATGCACCATGGTTTGTCAGAAACACACAACTACACAGAGAGGCAGAGATGCCGGCTGTGAAGGAGTATCTCCATTCGACTGCCACTAAGGCGTTCTCCACACTTTCCGACCATCCCAATCGTCTTGTTCGAGAGACTCTCGACTATGACGAGGAAGGACGTTGGCGCGTGAAGAGGCCAAAAATGGCACTCCTCCAGGACTAAAAGGTACCACTTGTCCATCCATACATGAGACTAACTGTGTTCTATTTTGTTCACAGGTAGACCTACCGGTCCATGCGGCGCCACGCTCCAAGTGACGCCGCACTGTCCAGATGAGGGAAATACGGGTCACGGACTCGCACCCGGGAAAAAGGAGGGGTTTTAGTGGGTATGGGGTCCAGATGGACTCAGTTTCCCACACTCTCTCACGTGGGTAGAACCATACGTGAGAGGTGCATAAAGCATTTCCCCTCCACCAAAAAAAAAAAACCGTAATAATTATATTTTCTTTTGATAGAATCACATACAGAGAAATTATTTGCAAATATTTACCTACGTGCACTTGTACATTTTAAATATAATCAACAACCAAAAATAAAAACTCTATTAATTTATTTATTCTAATCAATTATTAATTTATTCTTCTTACTCTTTACTATCGAGAATAATAATAATTTAATTTCTTTTGGAGTTTTCGGTCAAATTTTATATACATATATTCTATTCGATAAATGAAATATAATAACTGATTTTCTTTTAATTGTAATTAAGTAATTTTCTTTCGACAATTTTTTGCAAGAACCTATCGCAGGTTTTATTTCTAATTATTCTAATTATTGTCCATTGAAATTATTAATAAATCTTCAATATCAATTAATATTAATATTAATATCAATTAATATCAATTTAGTTCAAATACATTAAAATTTGTTAAATTTATACATATTTCAACGGCGAATATTTTCCTTACATTCAGTTTAAGGGCCCGATTTCGGCAGTTTAATTTGGGTCGTTCTTTAAGGGCGCTCTCCCCCTTAAATTTTCAAGATGAACGCAAATTCTCGGTTTAGCATCGTTTGTCACACGGTCAGCTCACAAACTGTTTTAACCCTTCAGCACTCTCGTGAAACAATTCATTATCATTACTCTCACGATGAGAAAAACTCTCACACTTTTGCGCATGCGCATAGTTCCTTAAATTTTAAAAGCAAGATACATTTAAAAATTCTAAAATATTACTTTATTTATGTTGAAATAATATAACGATTACTTATATTCCAAAAATATTAGGTTGATAGACATTTTAAATTATACAACAATAATTTTTAGTTTATAACTTTATTTTAATTTTTTACATTCAAGCAGAAATTATTACTTTTAGTTGAGCAATGATATATATTTCTTTTGAAAAGAAATATCAATTTATTTGAAAATAATATTAAGTATCATTAATGTTTACTTAAATTTTCATAAACAATACGAACGAATATTTGAACTTTGAAATAATCAAATGAATAATACTTTTATATATATTAGAATTAGCAAGACGTAATCTTATCAACATATTATTAATATTGCAGTCTTAGTATTTTATAATAAATGAAATTATGTATAGTTCACTGGTATAAGAGACTAGAACAATTTAAAAATTTTAGCACATTAGTCAGTCAGTCATTGTTCAATAATATTAATATAATTTTTGCAGTCAGGACAAAGTAAAGTAGAATGTCCAGAACATATAGAAGTTGAACAAACGGAACAATTTTTTTTGTGTACTTATTTGACCTACGAGGACACCAGCTACAAATTCCAGTACTCTCTCTCTCTCAATAGCATCAGACGGAATTTCTCCAATATTTTTGATCGCGGTTTTAAGTTTGACAGGTAAACTATGTATCTTACTGCGAGTAATCAAGTGAGGTCTTACCAACTGTTTACCCAACTCACGCAAATAATGTTGGCGACTCATTTTGTTTTTAGGGTTTTCACTCCAAATGAGTTGCGAGTTAATACCAGCAATATTTAAAAACGAATAAAAAACGACCATAGGCCAACGATGTGTTTCTCGGGCAACAGAATACTTAGCTTTTAATTGATCTACCACATCAACACCAGTTTTTGTGTGGTTGTAAAATGTTAAAATCTCGGGTTTTAATTTAGATCCAGTATTGACATCTATTTTATCTGAAGAATGAAGAGTTGAAAGCAAAAGTACATTCTTTTTTTCTTAGGAACATACGACATAACCGTGCACGAATCATTAAACAAGAACTTGCTACTGCAAATATCACGACATTTACATTCAATCAATTCTTGTGGCAATTCTGTTTTATTTTTCGTTATTGTCTCTACAAGAATAGTGCGACGATTTTTCACATAATCTTCTGCTAATGGAATAGATGTGAAAAAATTATCACAAGTAATATTACCACCTGTATCTAAAATAGTTTCCCAAAGACGATTCATAACATCAACAACGGCATTAGATTTCTGATAGGGTCCGAAAGGTTGTTTGCCACAATAAATTTCCAAATTTGATGTATAAAATTTTCTCGAATCAACAAGTGCGTAGATTTTGATACCATATTTTGCTGCTTTGTTAGGTATGTACTACTGCTTGAACTTGCAGCGTCCCCTAAATAATTCTAACATTTCGTCAACGGTCGTATACTCACCAACGGTATAGTTTTTATTACATTTCTGGATAAACTGGTCCGAAAATTCCCTAATTGGAGCTAAATTATCTAATTTTCTACGTTCTTCCCGAGTGGTGGTGTCATCAAACCGTATAGCTGAAGAAAGAAGATAAAATCTTTTTAAACTCATGGTTCCACGGAACAAATCGGGTGCAGATCCATCATTAGTCCAAAACTCTTTTAAGTTCACATGTGATGCATTGTATAAGCCTAGGTAATAATGCAGTCCAAAAAAAGCGTGTATCTCTTCTACATCAATTGGAAGAACTTCCAAAGGATTTTTATACGATACTCTCAGTTTAGTAAGCTCTACATTAGTATATTGCACGATAAGCTTTACCATGTCATCAGTAAAAAATAGTTTCCAGCTATCAATAGGAGTAACTGTATGCTTGGCGCATTTATTTACGCCAGGAGCTTTCAAAACAATATTGTGTTTAGCAGTTATTTTGTTTTGAGCAGAAGTATTCAAGAACCATTTGGTATTTTTATGTTTTCCTAAAATATACCCACCATTCAACACATGACAATTATTATTATCATCGCCAGCATCATTAGTATGTCTTGCTCTTCATCGTCGTCATCAGAATCATATTCAGACTTGGATTCAATTTCATCAGGTCCAGATGTGTCTGTCTCCAATCCATCTTCATCGTGTATCTCATCTTCTGATTCATCATTTAACCATTCTGGGGGAATCGTTTTTTTTTGGCAACTCCTTACTGGCCTTCCCATCCTGTCATCAATTAAATTTGAAAATTTATTATTTACAACAACTCGATTCTTATGAACTACTTTTTATTAACCAATTATAATAACTTATCTTTTTCAAGCACTTCAAAAATTTATACTTATTAGTAATATTTAATACTACATTAATGTATTTTTATATTTATTTTTACATTTACATATGTATTAAAAAAGACTAGAATGAGATTAATTATTTATTTTTTTTTGGTGGAGGGGAAATGCTTTAAGCACCTCTAACGTATGGTTCTACCCACATGAGAGAGTGTGGGATTCTGAGTCCATCTGGACCCCATACCCACTAAAACCCCTCCTTTTTCCCGGGTGCGAGTCCGTGACCCTTATTTCTCTCATCTGAACAGTGCGGCGTCACTTGGAGCGTGACGCCGCATGGACCGGTTGGTCTACCTGTGAACAAAATAGAACACAGTTAGTCTCATGTATGGATGGACAAGCGGTACCTTTTAGTCCTGGAGGAGTGCCATTTTGGGCCTCTTCACGCGCCAACGTCCTTCTTCGTCATAGTCGAGAGCCTCTCGGACAAGACGATTGGGATGGTCGGAAAGTGTGGAGAACGCCTTAGTGGCAGTCGAATGGAGATACTCCTTCACAGCCAGCATCTCTGCCTCTCTGTGTAGTTGTGTGTTTCTGACAAACCATGGTGCATTAAAAGCCGACCGGAGGAATTTGTTCTGAAGTATTTGAAGTCGGTGGATGGAAGACTTGTGAGTGTGACCCCACGCCAGCGAGCCATACGTGAACGTGGGTCTAACGATAGATTTGTACAAGTGAAGCTTGTTTTTGATGGTTAACTTGCTACGGTGGCCAGTTAACTCCATAACAGCTGTTTATATACTCCACATATAAAGGTGCCTTTTCATGCCGACGCTCGACGCTGGTTTCGGGCGTCAAATGTGGTCACGTGATGTGAATTGAACTTCGCGCCATCGAAAGAAATTGTGGCGAAAAATTTCAGCGTTTAGCGTCAAATTTAAGCGAAAAATAAAACATGATTAGCGAAAGTCGATGTATCGAGACAACGACTGTACTTAATAGGTTATGTATGTAATTGTAATTGTCACAATAATTACAAATTATCCGTGTGAATACATTTATCTATAAAATGATGTCTACTGAATACGATTATCAAATGTGAATTTACCAGTGTCAAAAAATTATTCGGCAAGCGCAAATAAACAGGCTTCGACGTAATAGGATTTTAATTACGCTTATTCTGAATGATATTGCTAGTCATAACAAAAACAAAAAATTAAAAAGTAAAGATTGTGGGTACATCCGTTGTATAAATTGCGACGAGAGCACGGATTTTTTGAAGCAATATTTCCAACACTTTCTTCGTTTCCTGAAAAATTCGAAAATTACATTCGTATGTCTGCCTCTCAGTTTGAAGAATTACTGGGCTTAATTGGTCCACATATAAGTAAACAAAATGTGAGAGAACACATTTCAGCTACCGCTCGACTTGTTATGACTCTGCGGTAAGATCTTGTAAACTTTGTTACTATTATATGGTCTTATGGAGTAAAATTGTACTAATTATAAAAAATACTTTTAGATACTTGTCGACAGGTGATTGTATAACATCTATTTCATATCAATATCTCGTTGGCGTAGCAACAACAGCAAATATCATTGCTGAAACTTGTCAAGTTATATGGAATTGTCTTCAGCAAAAGGTTTTACTTTACCGTTTAACAACCCGTGACTGGTTAAAAATTGCAGATAGTTTTGATAAATATTGGCAATTGCTTCATTGTATTGGAGCTATCGATGGGAAACACATACAAATACAGGTATATACTATGATTAATGTACAAGTAAATTAGTTTAATTAATATATTTTTATAATTATTATCATTATAATTTCAGAGCCCTGACAATGCTGGCTCGCTATATGTTAATTACAAAAAACATCACAGTATTGTACTGCTTGGAATATGCGACGCAAATTATTCATTTCTATTCGTTGATATTGGTGCATATGGTCGGCGTAGTGATGGTTGCATTTTTCGTGATTCTCAAATGGGTCAAAAATTTGAAAAACATGAAATGAATGTACCGGAAGCGGAGTTGATCACAGTTGATGGTATGCCTTTACCATATGTGCTTGTTGGTGATGAGGCTTTTCAACTAACAGATTATCTACTCCGACCGTACCCTGATAAAGGCGGTCTTAATAAAGACAAAACTATCTTTAATTATCGTCTCAGTCGTGCTCGACGAACTATAGAAAATTCATTTGGCTTACTAGTCAGTTTGTGGAGAATCTTAAAGAAGCCAATACAAGCTACAGTGGACAATACTACTAATATAGTCAAAGCAATTATTTGTCTTCACAATTGGCTCCGTAAACAGGATAAGGATAATAATTACATACAAGAAAATATGGTAGATCGCCATGGTAAAAATGGTTTTATTCCGGGACTCTGGAGAGATGAAGTGGGAGATCATTCAGCACTCCAAGATGCAAGAATAAATGGGAATAATTGTAGTTCTTGAGCTGCAGTAACTATTCGCGATGAATTTTGTGACTATTTTAATGCAGAAGGGGCTGTTCCTTGGCAATTTGATTGAATATCAAAATAACTTTCTTCTATGTCAAGTATTCCAAGTAAGGAAAAACAAATCCAATCTAAATAAACAAAATGTCCACATTTTTCTGTTAATAATTAATCAATTGTAGATGGTCCCTAGTAATTTCAAATATTGTAAGAATCGAACTCTGTATTTTAAAACATGAATTTTAAATTGTAAAAATTATTTTTAATTTGAATAAACTTTTTTATTGCAAGACATACATCCGAGATTTTCATTTTGGCAGATAATTACTAATTTGAATGTGTGTGATGTCATATTCTTCTGTTGTGAATTTGAAAGTACGATAATAGATAATAGTACGGGTTAACTGAGAGCGGAAATTGACATATAATTTTTTCTATAAGTTATATTAGAGAGTCAAAGTTATATTCGAATAAAAACTCATTGTGAATATTTTTAATAGTCACACCGCAGTTGATAAATTAAACTGGTAACCTTAAAGAAAATTGTATCTGCTATCGATTACTATCAATATCATTGTTCGAGTTACGTTGACGCTAATATAACCCGGGAAAAAGCTAAACTATATTTAATTCTCATCACGTGACCACATTTGACGCCCGAAACCAGGGTCGAGCGTCAGCATGAAAAGGCACCTTAAATCAACAAGCACAAATACGCTCTCTACGGATACCTCCGAATTGCGCCGATCGGAGCCGACGTCTTAAATACTGACCCCTCACTTTACTATGGCGATGAGACATCAAAAAGAACATTTCGACTAAAATTTCAAATTATTTGACAGTAATTTGATCAAATCTTGGTACTACCCTGTGTAAATGAAAACAGGACACAATTTGGAGATTTAATTGTGTCTTACGCGTATTTTCATTCAGATCGACATGCATGGCTATAGGCTTTTAGAGCATACAATACCGCCTCTGGCTGTCTGTGAACTTTTGAGGTTTCTTCTTAAACGCTCTCTAGCACATAGTCCTATTGCAAGAGTTACGGTTTGCATTGTTTTGGATCCATCCATATACCAGATGGAAGATTATCGACCCAGGTTTTTATCCTTTGGCGGTTTTCTATAACTACATCAAAGGGAATTTTGAAGTCAAATTTCCTCGGCATTTATATATGGTTTTGATTATTTATATTATTTGTTGAATAAAACTGACCGTCAACACGATATGCATAAACAATTGGCCTAATTTGAGCATTCAAGATGATGAACAATCTCTCTTAAAACTGGTAGTGTTGAAGCTGTTAAAACTGCATTGCCAAAACTATTGAAACAATTAAAGGCAATCGAACATCCAATATAAAACCAAACAAAGATGTTAGAATTTGTTAACATTTGGTAATTCACATTATCATTAAAGAATAATAACAGTTCATGTAATTTTATTATTAATTATTTAATTAAATCTTTATTTCCAAAATTCGCTTCATTTCTGTCTAAATACTTTGTCGTTTAGATGTCGTGTGCATCACACGATACAAATAGTCTTTATTCATTGCCCGCTTCTACATGGTACATAATAATAATAATGAACACTAACTCTAAGACAAGAACTTTTGGGGTGGTGTCACAATTCTACCACTTCTAGTGGTTTTCAAAGATGAATTCAATTATTGATTTGATAGTTTAAGGCTGAAACAAGCTCAAATTCATCCTTAGATTTACAAATATTTGATTGATGATGAAGCATACTTAATAGACCTTTTCTTTTATTGTTAGCTTCTTGTCAGTTACCAAATTTCCTTCCCTTTGTGTAGATTTAATAAATTTACTATTTCGTTTACAAATTTTGTTGTTATTTGAACGAACATAATACGATACGGTTTTTTATTTTTGAAACAATTTGACGTTTTTGCCATGTTGATGTAGGTGTTAATTGAAACCTTACCTACGATGACGTTAATTGATTAGAATTAAATTTTGTATGTTTATCATTATATCTATTTTTTATCAATTATATTTTTGTAAGTAAGATTCTGGTTTAGATTGATGATCTCCAAATACTTGGAAAAATAATCTCCGAACATAAATAATTCTCTTTTTTATATTCAAATATATCTAGATCAAATTTATACCACGGAATTTTTATTATTTCATGAGAGATAAGTGGTTCTTAGAATTTGATTTACAGTATTTTTGGCAACTTTCGCATTTCTTCAAAAGATATTCAATATCACGATTGATTTATGGCTAATAAACTGCTGTGTTATTTATGCCGAAATGACCTGAATGTATGTTATTTAAAATGTTTTAGATCAGCATCATTTTCTGTTTCGTCTCTTAATTGTTCTATTTTCTCATCAGTAATTTTAATTTGATCAGTTATACTGCATACCTGTCCTTCAAGATCTCTATTATCATCATGAATATCCTTTAAATTTGCACTGGATAATGTTACTGCAATTATTATATCTTTGCCAGGTCTGTATTTTAATTCACAATCATATTTCTGCAAAGATAACAGCATTCTTATGCAAATCGTTTCTACTAGAAATTTTTGGCCATATACATATTGAAAGAAATTTTCTACTCCGAACAATAATTTTGAAGTAGGACTGCACCTATACCATCCTTTGAAGCATCTACAGATATTGTTATAGAAATTTCCGGATTAAAATACTGTAAACATGGGCTTTTAGTTATTATTTCTTTTAAATTTTGAAACGCATTTCCCTGTGGCTCTTTCCACATAAATATATTGTTAACTTTAATTATTTCTCTAAGAGGAGCAGTAAGAGAAGATAAGTTATTTATAAATCTACCTACATACGTTACCATGCCTAAAAACCTTTGAATGTCTTTTTTATTTTTTGGACTGGGCATATGTTCAACAGCTTTGATTTTTTCGTTGTCTACCTTGATTCCATTTATGTTTTACCTAATTTTGACTTACTTAAATTAAATTTTACATTGTGAATTCTTGCGAGTTTTAGAACTGTTTGTAATCTCTCATCTTGTTCTTCTCTCGATTTTACGTGAATTAAAATATCATCAATATAAATTGAAATACCCTCTTTATCAAAAATCTCTCTTGAAATATTTCACTTGCTGTTGTTATACCAAAAGGCAATCTATTAAATTTAAATATTCCATGTAGTGTACCGAATGTACATAACTAGTAGCATCCAATTGTAGAAAAAAAAGGGTTCCATTTAAGTCTTTCATCTATAGTAGGAATTTTAAATATATGTTTTCTAATTACTTTATTTAGATCTTTGGGGTCTACACCAATACGAAGAGAACCATCAGTTTTTCTTACTAAGGCCAAAGAATTTAGCCAGTCTGTCGGCCCCGTCTCTTTTTCAATTATATTGAGTTCTAATAAATCATCTAAATATTTTTTAAATGGTTTCTCTAAAGCGAATGGAACATTTCTTATGGGATTTATTACTGGTACAGCGTCTTTTTTCAATATCAATCTGATAAGGTCTACCAAGCATACATACACCTTCGAATACATCTTCTTATTTCTAATATATGTACCCTTATCTTGTACAGAAATGTTGTATCTGAGGGCTCCAAATCTACATACTACTGTGTCTGGCTGCCAGATGCCTTTTGGTTGTAACTCGACCCAACTTTTTGTGTTTGGTTCTAAAATCGATAATTCTTTGGCGCCTTTTTTGTTGTTATAATATTTGGCCTGTTTATTTTAGGTTGCATTTAAATGTTTTTTGGACTTTTCTAAGTTGATCAAGTGTAGACTTAATTTATCTAAATTCATTGGTTGATCTTGATATTATAATTTCATTTGGGGAACTGTTTTCAAAAACTGGCGTATTGCGTAGTTGTAAAAGCGCTAAATCTATATCTTTCTCTTCCTGTAACACTTTAATAACCATTCTTTTTACGACCTGTATATATCGTTCACTCAGTCCGTTTGACTTTCTGTATGTAGGTGACGTAATTATGTGTTTAAAGTTCCATGCTTGTAAATTGTGTACCACCGTCACTAACTACACACATGGGGACACCAAGCCTGGCGAAAATAGGTTTTAATTTGTTAATTAATGGGTGACTATTAATGTTATTGAGCTTTCCCACTTCTACATATTTCGAAAAATAATCAACTGCGATTAAGTTTTGTATGCCTTTAACCTCAAAAAGATCGCACCCAATTTTGTACCACGGAATCGCGTGAATTTCATGCGGTTTTAATGGTTCCGCGACTTGAGATGACGCGTACTTTTGGCATAGCTGACAAGAATCAATCATTAATTTAATTTCGTTACGCATAGTAGGCCAGAATACCATCAGACACGCTGGCTTCTGTAACCACACAAATGATATCATTAAAATCAAGATCATTACTTGCCGATGATTTAGTACACGCTCTAGATAAAGCATCCTCGATTACCAAGTCTTTTCCGCTTTTGTAAATTAATGTAAAATTATATCTTTGTAAATATAATAATATTCGCTGTAATCATGCCGGGACTTTATTTTGTGGCTTATGGTCACTTTCGACTGTGACGTGTCTCCCGAAAACATACTTATGAAATTTTGTGAGTCCAAAGTATATGGCTAATAATTCTTTTGTTATTTGAGCTTGGGACATCTGGGTACCGGTTAGGTACAATAACAATAACAATTTCTTTTTCCGGATCGACATATTCAAGACAGGGATGTTTATTATACTATTTTTAATGTTGTTGAAAGCTGTTTTATGGGGGTCATCCCACTGAACATGGATTTCTTTTCTCAGAAGGTCTCTAACGGGTTTTGTTTGTTGAGAATAATTTGGTATATATTTGCTCATATAATTTATGATTCCTAACAGAGTCGGTTAGTGATATCAAGCGTGTGTGTGATTGTTGTGTAAATGAGCACTACCAGAGTTTCTGATAAATACTAAATTTTATTAATAATTAAAAAGGTTTATATACATTAAACTTAACCTAATTAACAATTAACAATTATAAAGAATGCAAATTAATATTACACAAAACTATTGAAATCAGCAAAGTTACACATTTGTGTTGCATTAATCGTTATTATTACTGTTTATTATTACTTAATGTTTTGACTTATATTATATATAAATAATCGATTTGATGACAATTACAAATGTGTAATATAACTATGTTATGATGACAACTGATATGTTAATTAGATCAGTCTCATCACAATTATCAAAATAATAAAAATCTGGTTAATTATGAAATTAAACATATTGCCAATACGACAAAAAAAAATTATTAAAACTGAGTTATAAATCTGTCTGAAACACTACTCTCTTAATCTTCAGTGGTCACTTAATCATTCGTTGGTCGAATAGTCCTTGTACTTTTTCAAACCGTTATGCAAGTTCGCATTGATTCACCAATTATTTCTTTTAGATGATTTTCAGTTGATGGAAATTCAGCATACCATAATCCTCCGAAGTGAGGATTATTATTATTATCGAAAACTTGCGTATAATGTCAACAGTAGTAGGCCCAAATAGTTGGCATCGGTGACATTGTGACGGTATACTTTTGGCATTTATTAATTTGGTATGTTCGTATATTTCTTTTGATTTTTCGTTGTTGTTTAGGCTTATTGTACATAGAAGAATTGGTTGTAATATTGTTTTTCTTTTGTAATTCATCAGTCGCATATCTGTAATGATGGAGTGTTTTTCTTTCAACAATTCTTGTTTCATTTCTTCTTCTTATAATGACATTTTGGTACATTTCTCATAACGACTTGCAACCGTTTATCATTTGAATTTTGGTCTGCTCGTTAATTCCGCCTCATAAATTTGATTTGCAAAAAAAGTAAACAGCCATAATAATATTCTGATCTATAAGTTTCTTTTTTCTTCTTACAGATAATTAGCGATTACAAATGGCAAAATGTCGATTGTGTGATATAGAAAACAAAACAACAGAATTATGTGTGAATATATTTGATGATGAAATAGAACCACCATACTGGCAAATAATCTTTGAATCAACAAATTTAAAAGTAAACAAATAACTGATGTTTTCTAGTGAGTTATTATCAACATTTTTCTTTTTATTTTTAGATATTGGAAAGTGATCCATATTCGAAAATCATGTGTTTTCGTTGTATGAACCTATTACAGATATTCCACATATTTCGGAGAGTAATTTTAGATGTCCATCGAAAAATTCGACTAAATCACAAGAATGATAATAACAACGAAGATATGGAATATTTAGTATTAGTTTCAAATAATGGTGATTTTGATATTTATTGTTCCTCAATTGACGAAATACAACGCAATATTTCAATCAAAGAAGATGTCCAAAAAGGTATAGAAATAATTACAAATTGTCCATACATTAAGACTTTATCAAAGTGATGTCGTTTATCTTTAAGAAAATGAAATGGAAAACTCTTATGTTAGTTTTTATGATCAGAATCTTAACAGATCTGATCATCTGCATACTAAAATTGATAATAAAATGTTTTTAGACATTTTCTTTCTTGTTTTAGACCATTTGATTTGAATTTTGCATGTCTCTCGGATGGAATTATTTTTGTTTGTCTGTCTGGTAGTGACAGATTTGTAATTGTTCTCAACACTTTCGTTTCTATAGTTCTCATTTTTGTTTCCGTCCTGGTGACGTATGTTAGTATAGGTCGCACCATAGCCTTGTATATTCATAGTTTTCCCTCAATTCTTATATAGATAGTTATTTCGCCATATTGTGTGTCACTCAGGCAACATGTCACATGTAGATTTCTTCTGTTTCTCCAAGGATATCCTTTCGGCTGCACCAGCCCCCTCTACTCTGCGTTAGTCGCAACCACTACTACTACGAATCCTTCTCAAAAACACAACTTGGGCACGACTCCAGGCCGGGCTTCATCGGTTTC
Source organism: Meloe dianella (assembly GCA_028455855.1). NCBI lineage: Eukaryota > Metazoa > Arthropoda > Insecta > Coleoptera > Meloidae > Meloe > Meloe dianella. The sequence goes on from JAPTHL010000130.1 coordinate 1,646,884, forward strand.
CTGTAGTACCAGTATCGTTAGCATCACTGGTTGGATGCTTCGTGAAATCCATGTTCACTACCAATTGAGTCCTGCATTACTCAGCACTGGTGTCGGTGGCTTGGCACCGTGGGATTGCTGCAATACAATTTGAAGAGATAACCAGTGTTCCCAATGGGGATTATTTCATTAACAAGATTGAGGTGATCGTCAAATGCGTTAAGGTTAAATAAATCGTTGATTTGTTAATTACTGGCTTGAACAAATTCATTCAATATAAAAGAAAAATCCTTTATTATTTTAACAATTACGGTTGGAAGACAATAAATAATAATAATTTTATGGCATACTACAAAGTAAAGTTAAGTTCATCAGTTCGCAACATATGTTACATAATCTACCACTTGGTATAACTGCTGTCAAGCGAAGTTAGAACGTAGAACGTAGGTGAAATTTTGTTCAAATTGACTCAGAATTTTATCTTGATTTTTAAGTAGGAACATGGATTTTCTGCATATGTAGAAATTTATACAAAAGTGTTTTTCATCACACACAAAACCAAAACAATTCTACAAAATGAAACATTAACAAACATTGAATTTTTAAGTAATTACTTAATTATTAAATAAAAACAGCCCTCAACAAAATTACAAAGTCACAACTCTCGACATCACCATCTTTATTATGAAGATATTTAAACAAAATCACATGTAGAGGTAAAAGACATTGGAAAAATAATCTCAATCTTTCTTAAAATACGTATTACAAATATTAAGGGAGAAATTTAACAAAAGTCGATATTAATAAAAACAATTGCGTGATTTGAATTAACTAATGTGATTTTTTAAGAATATGCATCTTCAAATGATTTGTTAAATTACTTTGATTCGTAAATCCTTTACCACATGGGTCACACTTATATGGCCTTACACCAGTGTGTAACCTCAAATGAGCTTCTAATGTACATTTTTGTGTAAATCCTCTACCACAAGTGTCACACTTATATGGCCTCTCACCAGTGTGTACCCTCAAATGATACTTTAAAACAAAATTTTGTGTAAATCCTTTACCACAAATGTCACACTTATACGGTCTTTCACCAGTGTGTACCCTCAAATGAACATTCAAATGACATTTTTGTGTGAATCCTATACCACAAATGTCACACTTATGTGGCCTCTCACCAGTGTGTACCCTCAAATGAACATTCAAATTACATTTTTGTGTAAATCCTATACCACATATGTCACACTTATATGGCCTCTCACCAGTGTGAACCCTCAAATGATCCTTTAAAACAATTTTTTGTGTAAATCCTTTACCACAAATGTCACACTTATATGGTCTTTCACCAGTGTGTACCCTCAAATGAGATTTCAAATAACATTCATATAAAAATCCTTTACCACAAATGTCGCACTTATATCGCCCTTCACCAGAATATACCTTCATACCAACGGTGTTGGGAGATTCTTTATTTTCAACGACATCTTCACTATGATATTTTTTATTATCATCTTTATTTGTTTCATTAATACCAATACAATTATGATTAGAAAACTGATAGTTTTCAGTAAATTGATTTTCATTATTACTATCATTAGTAACAAAGATATCGTTATCGATTTCAGTCTCAATCATACTTTTATTGTTTCCTGGTATTTTGTTAATATCTAATAAATCATTTTCTATATGAATACTTATTGCATTAGAATTACCAAGAGACTCATTGAAGTTATAATTATCATTAGAAATATGGTATTCATCATCATTATCGTCTCCTAAAAAAACAATTACAACTCATGTAACGAATTTGAAAACGTACGATAAAGATTGGAAACAGAACATCTCAATATTGATCCACAAAAAAAGAGACCGCAAAATACTAAAAAATTACAGGGGAAGTATATTGATGATCACTGGTGCAAAATTATTTACGGCTATAATACGAAATAAACATGAAGAGAATATTAACATTGCAGAAGAACACTAAGGCTTTCGAAAGAATCGAGGTACAACCGACGCAGTATTGATAGTAAGATAAATAATTGAAAAAGCTATAGAATATAACTACCCTGCTGTTACTCTTTCACATCATCGATCTCGCAGTAACGTTCTAGACCTAACTGATAAAAACTCCAAGGAGTGAAACAAAGACACTTGCTAAGCTCAAGTTTTCTAATTTTTTTATGAGCTACATAATAGAGATCATCAGAGCTAATCCAGGATATCGAATGGACATACATGATGGAAACATATTGTAACAAAATGTATGATCATATCTATGGAACCAGGAAGAGATGCAAGATGCAGATTGCAAAATCCTTAATTGACAAGGTTATGCACTACAAATATCCAACTATCGAAACCACCAGACGAAAGGATATCCTTGGAGAAACAGAAGAACTCTACGAATAACAGGTTGCCTGAGAGACACACAATATGGCGAAATAACTATCTAAGAATTGAAGGAAAAGTACGAATATAGAAGGCTATGCTGCGACCTATACTAAGATACGTCACCAGGACGGAAACAAAAATGAGAACTATAGAAACATAAGTGTTGAGAACAATTACAAATCTGTCACTACCAGACAGACAAACAAAAACAATTCCATCCGAGAGACATGCAAAATTCAAATCAAATGGTCTAAAACAAGAAAGAAAAACTCTAAGGAAGATTTTATCATTAATTTTAGTATGCAGATGATCATCAGATCTGTTGAGACTCTGATCACGACATCACTTTGATAAAGTCTTAATGTATGGACAAATTGTAATTATTTCTATACCTTTTTGGACATCGTCTTTAACTGAAATATCGCTTTGTCTTCCATCAATTGGGGGACAATAAATATCAAAATCGCCATTATTTGAAACTAATCCTAAATGTTCCATATCTTCGTTCTTATTATTACTGTTATTTGGATTTAGTCGAATTTTTCGATCGACATCTAAAATTACTCTTCGAAATATGTGAAATAACTGTAATAGATTCAAACACCGAAAACATATAATTATCGAATATGGATCACTTTCCAATATCTAAAAATAAAAAGAAAAATGTTGATAACAATAACTTACTAGAAAACATCAGTTGTTTGTTCACTTTTAAATTTGGTAATTCAAAAATTATTTGCCAATATGGTGGTTCTATTTTATCATCAAATGTATTCACAAATAATTCTGTTGTTTTGTTTTATATATCACACAATCGACATTTTCTCATTTTAAATCGGTAATTATCTGTAAGAAGAAAAAAGAAACTGATGGAGAAAAATATCACCATGGCTGTTTACTTTTTTGCAAATCAACTTTATGACGTGTAATTGAGGAGCGGGCTCATTGATATCAAATAGAATCATTCGAGAAAATAGAAGCAATAAAAGAGTCGTATGATGCGCACATCATACGACTATTTTATTTCGTTCAGTTGCCACAATGTTTCTAGAAGGAAAGGTCAGTTCTGCATACTAGATACAGACAATTGGTAGGCGGATTTGTCGAAAGTTTTCTCGACTAGGTTGAATTTGTGTCGCCTACCTTACTCATTAACACTAGCAGGACCTTAATATTTCCTAAATTATTGATTCAAACAAATATATTGTTTGTAATAACTTTTAATAAGTCTGAGAAAGCCTGAAGAAGTTTTATACCTTGCTGCAATAGTATTTTCAAAAAACTCGGATAACTGTTGTAGAAGGATACGAAATTGCGTAGAAAATCCGACTTATTCAGACGTTTTCATTCATTTTCAGAATTTTTCATAGTCTTGCGGTAAAAATAAGACTTTTAAAAGTGTGTCTGCATTTTAAACCGACTATTTTAGATGGTATTGTGAACTGCTGGGCCTTTTTCGGAGACTAGGGGGCTAATGTTCGGCCTCTACTAGGATAGTAAGTGCTCCGGTTCTTGTGAGAGCACGATTGATGCGGATATTCATTTTAGTTGCTCTGGCAGGGGGGCAGCTCAATGTTATTTCGTATGAGTCCAATTTGACCGAAGAGGGATTTCAGTGTTTCCAACTCAATAAAAAAATTTATGTTTTATAAATAAAATAAAAGCTAGTCATAAGCATTGAAAATTGCATTAGTCAGTGATACCATTCATACTTACGCGTATTTATTTTACATAGTTTGTAGAACTGATTGCTGTAGCACCACAGTGTCACCCTCATACCACTCAACCACTGTACGCTGTTCGTACATTAGATTAGATTGAAGAGGTCGATTGGTCTTATAAGCCATCCTGAACTGCAATCATAGTTGATCTATTGTCGTCAACCCTCCATCTATTGGTATCTTAGGAAAGATATATTGATTATCTCTCTTTGAGAGGCCTTTTCTTTAATTCAGCAGTTGGCGAGATTACACCACCCATGTTAGAATTAGTCTTATGCGAACCAATGCATTGAAAATCCACATAGTTTTTACATCTCTCACTGTCTGATTTGCCCAGATTTTTTAGATAGTGCTTTTCGTAAATAGTTGTTCTAATTATGACAAAGAAAGACACACAAGAAATGATCAATATTCGCTTGCTGATCTCTTTCAAATAAGGCAAATTATAAAATATGGTCAACATAATAGGGGTGGTAGGACTATTGTACAAAAGGCTCTATTATGGAGTGAGTGTTGATAATCGTTGAAATTTCTTATCCTATAACGCATCAATGCACGATGGTCAATGTCAAACAGAATTTGATGACCTACAAAACCTTGCAATGATCAGTAATTAATGAATTATTTAAATAGAACAAAAAACAAAGAACAAAGGCTTCGCCGTTAACGACGGTATATGCCAACGCATGTCACGCACTTTTTTCTTTTTGAAAAGAGACCTGAAAAATAGTACGTGTCTTATAAACAACGAAAATAGATATAATAAATGATTAATAAAAAGGGGATGCGTATTCTACGCCTGAAAATATCGCATATTGAATATTATTGTTAATAGATTATCATCAGTTTATTCGTGCTCAGTTCGTCGACGGTTGATATATTAGAAATTTGTAAAAAATGTCTTTTGTTGAATATTTATGGAATAAATTAACAGAAAACGATTATTTAATTATTGTGAAGTTTTTTGGATCAACGATATATCAGTGTTATTCAATAAAATTTTTATTAATTTTCTTTTTACTGTCACAAATTCCATTTCAAGTGCTTCAAATTTATTTGTTCTTTTATGAATTAGATATGGAAGAAGTTGTCCATTATGCACCTCCATTTTTCTTAATGTTCTACATAATAAATAATTTAATTAATTTCACAGAGTAATGAATTGTTTAGCTAGCTATGTATTTACTTTTTTTTGTAAATTTACAGCCAATGGTAAGTGCTGTTATCATCCTAAGAAACCCAAAACAAGTCGAACATTTATTTGAAGAAGTCAATATGCAGCCAGTGGATAATGCACGTGAAACCACAAAGGCAACAATTAAAAAAGAAATGAAAATCGTATCACTTTTTACAATCATTAACACAAGTGGCACATTCTTTAGTGGTCTGGTAGTTTTTTTTGTAATCGTCATGACTATACAACGTTTCTAACAATTAAATATTTCTTTTGGCTTTCGCATATACTTTCCGTTAAGTTACAAACGTGGTACAAATAGTCGAAATCAAATAAAAATCTCCAATGTCACCTCCATAAGTCCAATAATATTTCTGTTGTTGTTTTTTTTTCATCCTACTTCATTCTGCGTTCCATTTGTTTTAACCGTTTGGTAAAATTGCTAGAAAATCCCAAAGTCTGCGACAGTCTATATTAAAAATATTTGTCAAGGCAGAACTGCTTCTGTTGTTGGAGAAATTTGTAAGAGTTTTAATAAAGAAGAAATACTCAATGATTGTGGTGGATGAGGAGTCACAACGAAACACGGACTAGACAAGCTCCGAAAGATCTTCTTACGTAATATTTGCTGTGTGTGTGTTTCACAGTGACGACGGCAGAATGTCTTTAATGGATGTGCACACAGGGGGGAAATTTTTTTCGGCTTTTGCACGTTTCGTTTCGAAGAATCATTAAAAAAGCAACATAATTATTTGAATTATTTGAAACCTGATTAATTTAAACAATAAACTAAATTAGCGAATCATCGGTCTTTGAATGTTATCATCAGACAAAACTGGTTGATTTGAAATAAATATGCTTTTGATCATTTGGATGTGTACAGAGTTGGACAATTCATTTAACTTCTGCTGCACGTGCACACCGTGACCCCACCCTGACGCCGTCACTGGCGTAAAATTATACAGTTTTAGATTAATTGAATTAATATCGAAATAAGTAATTTTTAATTAATCGATTATATGGTTTTATTTATCTGACATCTACAAAATATGATCGCTCTTCAACATGTGTATCTTGCACAAAATCAATGAACCTCCATAAATTAAATAAATTAAATACAATTTCTAATAAATGTGTGTGTGTGTGTGTGTGTGGGTATATATTCTCGTACAAAAAATAACAAGACTCATTTCATTAAGTACTCATCAAGTTGTTGTGTGAGTGCAATATGGTGAGTAGGTATAATAAATAAATTATTTTTTAAAATTGAGAAGAAAGGTCAGGGCTGAGTATGCTCCTCGAACAATCTAAAAACAAAATGTCAACAATTTTACAACAATTAGATTTCAAGACAGAGGAAAGAAAACAGGAAAACTCAACTGCTAATCCTAGTTCATTATTAAGTGAATATTTTTCTGAAAATCTTATCTTGATTTTCTTCTGGGCACCAATGACTGCAATTAAATAAATCTTGCGATTTTCAACGTTCATATCGTACCAATCAATTTGTTGTAATTCATCGCATAATCCTTCAGTCTGAAAAGGAACATCATTAGAAATATGTAAATTGCATAAACTTTTATAAACATTTACGACTGTTTCTATCGATTGGGCTGCCATTATGTTGGATGAAAATGTTGTTACAGTGAATAAACACACAGCTGGTACATACCGATAGTCATAAGCAATAAAAACTGATCCCCTTTAAATTAAATTATTATTAATTTTTCATTCATATTGTACATAATTAATAAATGAATTTTACCGTAGCAATTGTTAAAATTACACTTGTAAGAGCCAGTATTCCACATAATGAAAAGCACACGATGTAATTCGAAATTTCGTTGATTTTCTTAATAGATGGCATAGAAAATTGCATATCACTCAAATAATTTAAAAAGAGGAATAAGTAAATATCTAATTACTTACATTAACAATTCTTGATGACGTTTAATATAGTTGCATAGCCTAAATTTCACTTGATTTTGATATTCTGGAACATCTATCAAATGACTCCTAAATGAATCGACAGTTTCAGATGTCATTATTTCATTAATTTGATCAATTAACATTAGATACTGATATTTCATATGCTGTGTGTAATAAATAAGCATATAAGTGATGGCTCCATATGTGGTAAGTCCAGCAATAACGTGACCAAATTTATAAATTGATGCCACAATATTCGAATATTCTGGATGATTGTCAACGAAATATTTAATTGGTAGAAACATTGTGTAGTCGTATTAATTACAAAAAAATACTGCCAGACTACAAAAGAATGTGCCGCTTGTGTTAATAATTGTAAATAGTGATACGATTTTCATTTCTTTTTTAATTGTTGCCTTCGTTGTTTCACATGCAGTATCCAGTGGCTGCATATTGACTTCATCAAATAAATTTTCGACAAGTTTTGGGTTTGTTAGGGTTATAACAGCACCTGCCATTGGCTGTAAATTTACAAAATCAAATACATAGATGGAAATATGTGGAATGAATTAAATGGTTTATTACGTAGAACATTATGAAAAATGCTGGTGCATAATGGACAACGTTCTCCATATCTAATTCATAAAAGAACAAATAAATTTGAAGCACTTGAAATGGAATTTGTGTCAGTAAAAAGAAAATTAATAAAATTTTTATTGAATAACACTGATATATCGTTGATGCAAAGAACTTCACAATAATTAAACAATCGTTTTCTGTTAATTTATCCCATAAATGTTCCACAAATGACATATTTTTTAAGTTTCAATGTTATTTATCGTCGACGAACTGAGCGCGAATAAAATCCTGTTGATCTCATAGTGATGATAATAATAATAATAATAATTCTCAGGCGTATAAGACTCATCCCCTTTTTATTGATTACTCATTAGATATATGGATAGAATCAAATGGTTTATTCCATATTTAATGTTTATTATATCTGTTATCTTTGTCTATAAGATTGTGGTATAAGACACGTACTACTTTCCAGGACTATTTTCAAGGACAAAAAAGTGCGTGTCAGGCGTTGGCGTACACCGTCGCTAACCATTTATTTTATCACACGAAAATTGCGCATGAACATACTACGAACAGGAGTACATAATACCTGATCAGTAAAAGAAATGAACGGAAACAAAATGAGTGCTCTCATCGCCTTCAACTTGCAATTTTCTTTGGGACACCTAAATAATACCATATTTTATGATGGGTTGAAGATTCGAGATCTCTCTAGGGACTATCGTAATAGTCGCATTCATACAGCATCATTAAAATATAGATTGAAAGTATAAAAATCTTTTTTTTTTCTAAACGTTTAAGTAAAATGTAACGTGCAGTCGGAGCAAGGCGTCCATTGTCGATCTGCCAGTTCTGAAACCAAATTGGAGGCGTGGAAGATTGTTGTTAGACTCCACGTAGAGTTGTAGTCGGGTGGTGATGATTCTCTCGAATAATTTTCCGATTCCACTCAAGAGGGTGAACGGACGGTACGATGTTGGATCGCTCGGATCTTTGTCTGGCTTCGGAATCATGATGGTTTTTCCAGATCTCCATGCAGATGGAAAGTGGCTAGCAAGAAGACAGCTCGTGAAGAGTGAGGCTAGTAGTTCTAGCATGGCTTTTTGCCAGAAGGTTTTGCCATCTCTATAATCGAGAGACGAACAGGTGTTGCATCAGAAAGTTTCGCGAAAGGAGTTGATGTCGCGGCGGACAGTGGCGTTGAGTCGGTTCCATTCGGTTTTGATGACGGGATCCCTGGTAGCAACGTAAGACCTGTAGAGGCGACGTTCGTGTTTGATAAGGCTGATGATGCGAGCCGGAAATGGACATTCAGAGGTAGAGATCTTGACCAAGGGGCGACAGCGTCATATGCCTTGAAGATGGTGTTAGACACATATATTATTTGCCGGTTGTTTAATTTCATAATTAAACAGATTTTATTATTTGATTACTGTGATGACACTGATCTAATTGACATATCAGTCGTCATCATAACATAGTTATATTACACATTTGTAATTGTCATCATAACAAGTCTATATTAATAATTTGTAATTGTCGTCATAACACATTCATTAATCGTTTATTTATATAATATAAGTCAAAACATTAAGTAACAATGAACAGTAATAATACGATTAATGCAACACAAATGTGTAATTTGTTGAATTAATTAGTTTTTTGTGTAATATTTATTTACATTCTTTATAATTGTTAATTGTTGATTAGGTTAAGTTTAATGTATATAAACCTTTTTAATTATTAATAAAATTCAGTATTATCAGAAACTCTGGTAGTGCTCATTTACACACCGGTCGATGGAAGCTATATCCGTGATGACAGCAACTGGGGGAAGATTTGACAGCACTAGGTCGCGAAAAATGTTCCAGTCTGCACTGCTGTTGTTCCGTACCATCGGTGCAGGAGGTGGAGGAGTAATTGTAAAGTTGGCTAGAAGTGGAAGGTGATTAAAGGTGACGGTTGGCCCTATGAAACAAGAATCAGGAAAAAAAAATTGCGAGAGAATCGGTGGCCAGTATGTGGTCGATGATAGAAGATCCTCTGTGTGTGATGCACATACTTTGCCTGTTAATTGGCCTGAAAATGGTGGGACAACACATGAGATTAGTAAGGTGGAGAGGTCGCCGAAGGCGAAATGACGAGCGTTGAAGTCTCCCCTTATGATGGCTTTTGGAAGGGGCGCGAAGTATTGGAAGAGGTCCTTGGGGAGCTCTTTAGTTGGAGGAATGTAGAGCGAGACGAATGTTACCCGTTGCCTGTTGAAACAGACAACTGCCGCGGTGTAGTAAAGGTGGTCGAAGAGCCGGATGGTCGCTGCGGGATGCGTTGAACTGTTGGTGGGCGAGAAGAGCTGTGCCGTGTCGGTCTTATCTTCTCTGAAAAAGTCCGAGAAACTTTGAGAAAGTCTGAAAAATGTTGAATAAGACTGAATAACTGAGTCATTTGGAACTCTTCTGGAAGTATTTGGAGATCATCAATCTAAACCAACCAGAATCTTACTTACAAAAATATAATTGATAAATTAAATTCCGTTATTGTTCGTCATGGTCGTTCACACCTGCAGAACTGTTAATGTCTAGAACACTACGTGATAAATTACCAAGAACTGAAAAAATCAGTCTATACTCAGAAGATGAAACTACACAGAAACAGATCAAACATATATTATGATAAACATACAAAAATTAATTCTAATTAATTAACATCATCGTAGGTAAGGTTTCAATTAATGCCCACATTAACGTGGCAAAAATGTCAAATTGTTTCAAAAGTAGAAAACCGTACATATTGTTATGATCTTTATATATTCATAAATAAATATCAGTTTCTGAACAACAATAATATATTTAAAGACTTGAATTAAGTAAATATTGAACAATTAACAATTACAACTATTACTCTTGACTGAGTCTAAAAGAACAATGCCAACATGATAATATTCAAGATAGATCGACACAGCGATCCACTTATGTGAATATTATAACACATATTATGTTCGTTCAAATAACAACAAAATTTATAAACGAAATAGTAAATTTATTAAATCTACACAAAGGGAAGGAAATTTGGTAACTGAAAAAAGCTATCAATAAAAGAAAAGGTCTATTAAGTATGCTTGATCATCAAACAAATATTTGTAAATCTAAAGATGAATTTGATCGTGTTTCAACTTGAAACTATCAAATCAATAATTCAAATCAACAATTGAATTCATCTTTGAAAAACACTAAAAATGGTGCAATTGGGGACCACCCCAAAAGGTCTTGTCTTAGAGTTAGTGTTCATTATTATTATTATTATATAAAAAAAGGGGGATGTCATATAGATGTATGTACTGTATGTACCATGTAGAAGAGGGCAGTGAATAAAGACTATTTGTACCGTGTTATGCACACGCCATTTAAACGACAAAAGATTTAGACAGAAATAAAGCCAATTTTGGAAATAAAGATTTAATTAAGTAAATAATAACAAAATTACATGAACTGTTATTATTCTTTATTGATAATGTGAATTACCAAATGTTTGTTAACAAATTCTAATAACATCTTTGTTTGGTTCTATATTTGATGTTCGATTGCCTTTAATTGTTTCAATAGTTTTACCAATGCACTTTTAACAGTTTCAACATTACCAGTTTTAAGCGAGATTGTTCATCATCCTGAATGCTCAAATTAGGTCAATTGTTTATGCAAATCGTATTGACGGTCAGTTTTATTCAACAAATAATATAAATAATCAAAACCATAAACAAATGCGGAGGAAATTTGACTTCAAAATTCCCTTTGATGTAGTTATAGAAAACCGCCAAAGGATAAAAACCTGGATCGATAATCTTCCATCTGGTATATGGATGGATCCAAAACGAATGAAGGGACTACCATAGCAATCTATGGACCCAGTTACAGGGGATCGCCCACCATAATGTAAACTGGAACTCTTGCAATAGAACTGTGTGCTAGAGAGCGTTTAAGAAGAAACCTCTAAAGTTCACAAACAGACAGGCGTCCATGTCGATTTGAATGGAAATATTGGCAGAAATTAGTTCCGATGAGTATCGAAGTAAATCATTTCAAAATGAAAGAGGACGAATCTTATTTTGATCTGGTTCTTTTTTGTGAAGAGTGGAGCAAAATCAGATACTGTCTCGAAACATTAACTATGGTGTAAAGTTTGGCTCAATGTTCTTGCTATTGCACTTTGGAAACAACACAGGTTGCCGTGCGCTTACGTATTTAAACGAGCTCAAATTAATACATCCATCACACTGTAAGAGTTAAATTTGTGGCAAACTTGAGGAACCTGACAAAGGAGGTGATTTATATATACGAGTGCTAACACGAACCACTTTATTTACTAATCATGAAGGAGTTAAGCGCTCTTTGAATAGCCAAAAGCTACGACATTTAGCTGAAGAATCTGTTTCTGTTGACGTGTCCGTTGTGCGAAAGAAAATATCACTTGAAACTATGAGACCGGGTGATACAGAACCACCTACATACATATATATTTAGACTTAACTTTCTTACTTACAGCATCGTCAGACTTTAACGGGGTCCAGCTACGTATTCCTTACAGAGCTGCATGCTCATCGGGCCTGTTGGTGAAAGCGAGGTCTACCTCTGCCGTCCGGTCGTAACAGCTCCGAGCTAGTTCTGCGTAGCTCACCCGCCGAGAACAGTTGCTGCACCAACCCCCTCTACTCTGCGTTAGTCTCCACCACTACCACTACGAATCCATCTCAAAAACACAACATGGGCACCACTCCAGATCGGGCTTCATCGGTTTCCTGTAGTACCAGTATTGTCAGCATCACTGATTGGATGCTTCGTGAAATCTATGTGCACTACCAATTGAGTCTTGCAATACTCAGCACTGGTAAAGCCGGCTTGGCTCCGTGGGATTGCTACAATACAATTTGAAGAGCCAACCAGTGTTCCCAATGGTGATTATTTCATTACTAAGATTGAGATGATTGCCAAATACGTTAAGGTCCAATAAATCGTTGATTTGTTAATTACTGGCTTGAAGAAATTCATTCAATATAAAAGAAAAATCCCTTATTATTTTAGCAATTACGGTTGGAAGACAATAAGTAATAATGTAAAGTAAAGTTAAGTTCATCAGTTCGCAACATATGTTACATAATCTACCAATTGATATAATTGCTGTCGAACGAAGTTAGAACGTAGAACGTAGGTGAAATTTTGTTCAAATTGACTCAGAATTTCATCTTGATTTTTAAGTAGGAACATGAATTTTCTGCATATGTAGAAATTTATTCAAAAGTGCTTTTCATCACACACAAAAACAAAACAATCCTACAAAATGAAACATTAACAAACATTGAATTTTTAAATAATTACTTCATAATTAAATGAAAACAGTCCTCACAAAAGTTACACAATCTTAACTCTCCATGTCACTATCTATATTATGAAAATATTTAAACACAATCACATGTAGATGTCAAAGACGTTGGAAAAATAATCTCAATCTTTCTTAAAATACGTATTACAAATATTAGCAACATTAACATAAATAATACGAATTCTATTTAATAATGAAATTTACCAAAAGTCAATATTATAAAAAGAACTTCGTGATTTGAATTAATTAATGTGATTTTTTCAGAATATGCATCTGCAAATGAGTTGTTAAATTACATTGATACGTAAATCCTTTATAACATATATTACAACGATATGACATTTCACCAGTGTGTATCCTCAAATGAGTTTTCAAATTACATTCTTGTGAAAACCCTTTACCACAGGTGTCACACTTATATGACCTTTCACCAGTGTGTACCCTCAAATGAGCCTCTAATGGACATTTTTGTGTAAATCCTCTACCACAAGTGTCACACTTATATGGCTTTTCATCAGTGTCTACCCTCAAATGAATTTTCAAATGATTTATGTGTGAAAATGCTTTACCACAAGTGTTACACTTGTATGACCTAAAAGAGAAAACAAATATAGTAAGTAACACCATCACGACCAATACTAGATTCGATCCGCTACTAAATGACGAAGAATCTCAGTTTAGCACCGAAAACAACACCAACGAGAACTCAGCAAATGAAGAACCGACAAAATTAACACCGCCACCAATTATAGTTCATGGTAAACCTGAGACAGACCAACAAACTAAAAACCTTTTTGAGAGCTGCAAATCTACGCTAAGACGTGGGTTTCATATAAAATATACCAAAAATAGTGTCATTATTCAACCAAAAGATGCGGGCGAATGGAAAGTAATGAAAGCCCTGTTTGAAACTAAGGATGTGTCGTTCTACACCTACACACACCTACATCTGTGAATTTAAATAATATAAAAACTAAAGTTCCATACGTCTTAAACGTAAAAGTGAGTTGGGAACGTTTAAAAAATAGGGCAGTGCTAACACAATGCCATAAATGTCAGCAATGGGGACATGCGGCGGCGAATTGTTTCGCAACACCGGTGTGCAAACCAAAATGCAACAATTGTCAAGGCAAACACCTTAGCAACTCAACGCAATGCCCCATATACACTGCAAAAGCAGAGCAGATCAACCTCACCAATGGGAAACAACAAAGCAAAGCAGCATATGTGCCAGCACCAATTCCACAAAAACAAACGTATGGGAACACCGCAGACAGCAACTGCAGCAGAAACAATCTCAACAACCTCAGCAACACGAAGACCCGTAACAAACATGGCAAGTCAATGAAACTCACGTTGCTAGTACGTATGAATTAGTTAATGAAATTAATAAATTGAACAAATCTTTGGATATAAACAAAATGTTAAAATATGTTAGGCTATTGAATCAGCAAATTGTAAAATGTAAAACGGAAGGTGAAAATTTTTCAGCCCTCCTAGACATTATTAGCATAATTGATAATGAGTGAATTAAGAATATTAGTATGGAATTCACACAGTATCAGTGGTCGAAAAACAGATCTATCTCAATTTATTAACAAACATAAAATAGATATAATTGCATTATCTGAAGCACATCTCAAAAGACAGCACAAGTTCATTATGAGAAATTTTTCAATATATAGACGTGATCGAACAGAAATAAAGCCAGAAAAAGTATCAAACCACAGTTGATCCCACATATAAAGCAATAATGAACGAAATAAATAAGAATATCAAAGAAAAACTAGCTTTAAAACGAAACATAATTTGGCAACAAAAATTAGAAAATCTCAAACCACGAAAACATTGAAAACTAAATGCCAGTCCATACCGCCATTAACATAGTGATAAAGACAAAGCTGAATTAATCAGCAATGTCCTACAGGAAACCTTTTACCCTATAGATAACAATTCCAACGACACACAAAAACAGATAAACCATATGATCCAATCCTTCTTGCATTTAGATAGTACAATAAATAATAACGAATTAAAGAAATTCTTGACATGTCCACAAGAACTTTCTGGTATAATACGAAAACTAGCAAACAATAAAGCTCCAGGTAAAGACTGTATAGAAAACATAATACTTAAGAATTTACCAAGAAAAACAATAGTCCAACTGGTGTATAAAATACATTCCATAATTAAATTGCAAACTTTCCCAAATACCTGGAAAACGGCAATAATTTGTCCATTTGCTAAGCCAAATAAAAACGCAGACAATCCCCTTAACTACAGACCCATCAGTTTGTTAAATAACCTTTCAAAGATTGCCGAAAAAGTAATATTTCAGAGAATTCATAAAATAAGCAATAAAAGAAAACTTTTAATACCCGAATAATTCGGATTCCGCCCTAAGCACTCCACTACACAGCAAATAGTTAGAATAACAAACGAAATATCAACCAATTTTAATCTAGACAAGGTTACTGCGATGGTACTACTAGATTTCGACAAAGCCTTTGACCGTGTGTGGATCAATTATTACAATCAAAATTCCCCAATCACATAATTAGATTAATACATTCATACCTAACAAATAGAAAATTTATCATTAAGATCAATAACCAATTATCGAACGAATAACCAATCAATTCAGGAGTGCCCCAAGGGTCAGTCCTAGGGCCTATTTTATTCAACTTATTTATAAATGATTTCCCAAAATTCGAAAAAAACAAAATTGCACTGTATGCAGACGACTCAGCGATTTACGCACATTCATTTGCTTCAGTGGTCGCAAATAAACAGCTGCAAATACATATCAACTTAATAGAGAAGTACGTAGATTCATGGAAAATATCTCTAAACATTAGCAAATGCGAAAATATAATTTTCAGCAGGAAAGTTAACCACAGCCGTATATTAATACCACTAATGGACAAACAATCAACGAAAAACAATCCGTAAAATATCTTGGCATGTTACTAGACCGACGACTCTCATATAAAAAGCACCTAGATAGCACACTTCAAAAGACATTTTCAGTTTTTATGAAAATATACCCGTTATTAAAATCAAAATCCATGACAACAAAGAATAAAAAACTACTATACACAAGTATACTAAGTCCCATACTTATGTACGCAACCCCAGTCTGTTGTACTAACTCTACATGGGCAATCAGACCACAACAAATATTTCAAAATAAGTGTTTGAGATTAATCTTAAACAAACACCGATACACACGAATTTGTGAACTGCATCAACAAACTTAGAAGAATTATCCAACAAATTTTATTATACGCAATTAAATCATAGTGAAGTGCTGCTGCCAATTAAGGAGAACAACAAAAGCAATATCAAATTCAAAATTAAACATAAACTCCGATACCAAAATATGGAATTCTTTAATAAATAAACAAACAAACTGTAACAAAAAAAATTGTGTGCGTGTAACCTTTACGCGCGATTGAAGTTGTTTGACGTTTATGACACATATCATGAAACGATTAAACTTAACTTAAAATATTATAATTTAGTTATATTCATTAATCATATACTTTACAAAGAATAATATAAATCTATATTCACATTATGCATTGAAAATAGGTATTTAAATGTTATCATTATTTGTTATGTATGACATTATAAATTTATGGTAACTAAAATGTGAAAGATAAATTTTACTCTGTAAATTCGCTAATTTTCTTGAAAACCAGCATCTATCGTTGTACCGAATCGCGTTGTTGATTGAAGTGGAGAAGTATCCATGGTTAGATTTAATTTTTTACAGGTCAAGTCATTATCAGGTTCTTGATATTTTCTTTTATTTATATTTATTGATGTAAGAGTAAAATGTTCCTGGGACTACTATTTTATTTTGACCTATTTTAAGTTTCCGTTTGACAGAAATGTTTTTAAAATGAAACCTGTTGTCCTACTCCTATAACCAACCAATAGCGATCCTCATGTTGTAGTCATGTGACTGAGAAATATCACCAGGATTACGATACCAACCTGACATCTAGGGAGTTTCTAAATTTCGTCACATGAAGTTGGAAATTTTGGTATTATTAGGATTTTAGTAGAACTATTAATATAAATATTTTAAATAGCGGAAACTATTTCGAGCGTCACTCTCGTCAGAAAAAAAATCTGAAATATATAGCGAAATAAACTAATTGATATTAACAAAATGTTACGGTATATTAAAATACTAAATGAACGATTAAAAACATCTGAAACAGAGGGAGAAAAATTCACTACTCTAATTGAAATTATTAATATGTTAGACAATGAGTAATACAATAAACATTGCTTATTGGAATTGCCATAGCATTAACGGCAAAATAACTGAGCTAAGAAACTTTATACAACATTTTAAAATAGACATAATGGCCCTATCTGAGACACAACTAAAACCACACCATAAATTCAATATAAGAAATTATAAAATTTACCGTCGGGATAGAACTAACGCTCTGGGTGGAGGGGTCGCCATAATAATTAAAGAAGAAATTCCCCATAAACCATTACCGTATGATACAGTAGATATCTACAATTGAAAATGTCTCAGTTGATTTGATTAACTGCAACACAGTAATAACGGCAATCTATAACCCACCCAGAAATAAGTTCAAAAACTCTGACTTGGACGTACTCTTTACAAAACCCAAAACATTAGTAATCGGTGATTTTAATGCTAGACACACATCGTGGAACTGCGTAGATATAATCACTAATGGCACTACATTAAATAATTATATACAAATGAATGACTATCTACTACACTACACGGCAGAACATACACACTATACCACTAATGGTGGACAACCGTCCACCATAGACTTAGCAATAAGCAGGAACATTCAAAACCTCTCACGTCCGTTATCACTAAGCCAACTAAATTCTGATCACAACCCGATATTAATCAATATGGGACATCCCCCAATAGAAAAAGTAATCAAAAAGTACACGTCCTATATACAAACGGATTGGAAACAGTTTCGGGCAGATATCAATAATTCACTAGAAATAATATCCAACATAAACACAATTGACAAATTAGACGAAACAATACAGACATACGTAAAAATAATTAGAAAACATAAAACTAAACACACAATCACTAAAACAATAGATGTAAACAGAGTACAACTTGATCAAGATACAGTAGAACTAATTAAAGAACGAAATAGAATTACGAAAAAGTGGCAAAGCACGCGAAATAACACATATAAACAATTAATGAACAGCCTAACTAAATCAATCAAAAAACAAATTCCGTATATAAAAAATAAAAAATGGCAAGATACACTTGAAAAACTAAACACAAAAGATAACAGCCTGTGGAAACTAACCAAAACACTGAAAAACAATTACAAAAACATCCCCCCAATAATTGACCCAGACACAAACACAATCGCTTACTCTAATAAAGATAAATCTGATATAATAGCTAAAACAATAGAAAGTACCTATCAATTAACCAACATAAACCTAAACGAAAAACAGCAAAACATAACTCAAAATGTTAAACATTATTTTCAAAACAAACACACTATCACAAGCAACGAACTTTCAAAAATTATCACAACATACCAAGAAGTATTAGACATCATTAAAAAATTGCCAACTAATAAAGCCCCAGGTATGGACGACATCGAAAATAAAATAATAAAGAACTTGCCAAAAAAAGCAATTGTGCAGTTAGTACATATAATAAACGGTATCATAAAGCTGCAAACTTTCCCAAATGTTTGGAAAACATCAATTGTTAATCCAATTCCAAAGCCAAATAAAGATCATAAACTGCCGACCAGCTACAGACCAATAAACCTTTTAACCGGACTTTCTAATGTTACAGAAAAAATTATTTACAAAAGAATTCTTAAACACACCAATAAATATAAAATTATCATTCCGGAACAGTTTGGGTTTAACCCCAGACACTCTACAACGCAACAAATTGTCAGGATAGTCAACGATATCACTATCAACTACAACAAAGATAGAGTTACAGTTATGTCTCTATTGGATTTCGAAAAAGCGTTCGACCGTGTCTGGATCGACGGACTCTTATACAAAATAATACAAGCAAAAATACCAAAGTACTTGTGCCATATAATCAAAAACTACCTGTAAAAGAGAAACTTCAAAGTTAAAATTAATCAACGTACATCCAATTTAACAAATATTCAGTCAGGGGTACCACAAGGGTCAATCCTGGGCCCTATTCTATTCAATATTTACATCAATGATATACCGAAATTCTGTCAAACTAATTTAGCACTGTACGCTGATGACACCGCGGTATATGCACACTCATTATCGGCCAACATTGCTAATAAACAAATAATAATCCACATGAACATGATTGAAGACTACCTGAAAATGTGGCAAATCAAAATCAACACAGAAAAATCAGAATTGATCACATTCTCCAAGAAAGTACGAGATAGTAAAATATTCACAAAATTAAAAATCGCTGAACAAATCGTGGAAGAAAAACAGGCAATAAAATACCTTGGTGTTTACTTAGATAAACGATTGACATACAAAGTACACATTCAACACATATTGAAAAAAGCACACCGCATTTTTATAAAAACATATCCTCTATTAAAATCCAAATACACATCTCAAGAAAATAAGAAACTAATATACATATCACTTATACGGCCTATAATTACTTACGCTGCCCCCGTCTGGTGCACAGCTTCCGACTGGCAAATTAGACCATTACAGATACGACAAAACAAATGCATGAGACTTATAACAAACAAAAATAAATTCACAAGAATCACCGACCTACATCGCGAAAGTGGCCTCATACCCATCAAAGAACACTTAAATGAACTTGCCAATAGATTTTACAACACCCAACTGAATCACAACTCATTTCTAAGGGACATTGGTAAATTCAATATAGACTCAATTGGCTTCAAAACCAAACATAAACTACCTTACCAACAAATGGAATTTTTTAATAATTGTACGTAAGACCATTAGCATACTACAAAAAATAAATGTATAAAGATAGAATAAGTTAGCTGTTAATCAATAGGCAACTCTCCTTTTTTCTTTTAATAAATAGCTTAAGCAGGTTTTTAAATAACTTTTCCTGCAATAAACAATCAAATGTAGAAATAAGTCAAACATTGTAAATAAAATCAATAAAGAACCCATCCTTTAAAAAATAAACAACAATAAAAATGCGCTGTAAATAAAGCCTATCCGGCTAGGAGTTACAGGACATTATGTAAATGAAATCATTGTGACAGATTGTAGAATGATGTAATATTATTATACTTAATAAATTTCTTTGATTTGATTTGATTTGATTTGAACACCGAAGTCAAGCTACGTCGGGCACGGTTAGTACTTGGATGAGTGACCGCCTTGGAATAACAACAATTTACTTCTTAGAAATTGAACAACGCTCTTGGCCAATTATCAAGTGCTAGATAGTACTCGTGTTAGGTATATAAACATAAAAGTGTAAAGTGAAAAAAGATTCCTTCAGAAAATTAATGTTAGATAACATTGTCAACAACGAAAAGAAAATTCTCCGAAAAGTGGCAAAACACATTATGGTTGTATCGTAAACAGCATTGCTGTCTGCTTGTTTATTGTGTTATTATTAGAACAGTTCATAGAAGTGTATTCATCTTACTTACATAGGTACAATTTAGATGATTTTAGTTTTACTAAAACGTTGCACGAATGAATAGCGTTTCTTAAATTCATTGATATAGAAATTAACTGTTAACAACAGGAATCGAATCATTCTGAATAATAGATCAAATTTAGCAATCGCGTTCATATCAACTGAAAACCAAACATAAATAACTCACACCAATATGGATAACAAGGTAAGTAAGTCCATCAGTATAGAAATAATAATAATAGTCAACCGTTCATAATACTCGTCCGTCAAATATAGAATTGTTTATTAACTTTGGTGAAATTGAATTGAATATGATTGGTAACAATGATCACACTACGTTGGGCTAAGTTCTACATAGTTCTTCTTATTTTATATTTTATACACTTTTCCATATTTGTCATGGCCAGACGTCTTCTACTGTAACGTTACCCTATGATCAGTTCAAAATTAACGAAATGAAAATCACATTGGTATTTCCACTCAATTGCTACTAAGGCGTTCTCCACAAATTTCGATCATCCCAATCCCAATTACAATCCCAATCGTCTGTATCGAGAAGCACTCGACTATGAGGAAGAAGGACGATCGCGCGTGAAAAGGCCAAAAATGGTACTTCTGGAGGAATAACAGGTATCATTTGTTCATCATACATAATTGTGTTTAGTTCTCTAGTTCTCTCTTCACAGATCACCACCGGACCAGGTAATTATAGTTTGTTCAGGTATATTGGTTAGATTTATATTTATTTATATGCATGCACGTTTATTATCCTAATGGTGTGCTGTACGATCTCTCCGCAACTTCATGTCGATATATATGTGCAGCACATCCAGGTATATCATTTGACATTGGCTCACACTTAATGTGATGTCCGTACTGTTCAGATAAGAGAAATAAGGGTTAAGGAGTCGCAGTCTTAAGTCAAACAGGGGCAAGCGCGCACATATTGCCATTTTCTATCATTTGTCATTTTTGAATTATAAATTCTTTGTGTGATCACTTTTGTGGTTCTGAAAAGAACCGTTTTAGGTTATGATATGTTGCAATCAGAAATCTCAATTTTTGTTTTTTAACCACCAAAAGCATACAATGTTCTGCCTTGGCGTTTCAATGCATAAACAACATCCATAGCGGTAACTGTTTTACGATTCGCATGTTCCGTGTATGTTACAGCATCTCTAATAACATTCTCCAAAAATACTTTCAATACACCTCTCGTTTCTTCATAAATTAAACCGGAGATACGCTTAACACCACCACGACGAGCTAATCGTCTTATGGCTGGTTTTGTGATACCCTGGATGTTATCACGCAAAACTTTACGATGACGTTTTGCACCACCTTTTCCTAAGCCTTTACCACCTTTACCACGACCAGTCATATTAAATTGGTTTTTTTTTAAACAAGTAACAAGTCAACTAGACCGAATCACGATGATAACCAACATTTTGCCTTTTTTTTTTGGTGGAGGGGAAATGCTTTAAGCACCTCTCACGTATGGTTCTACCCACGTGAGAGAGTGTGGGATTCTGAGTCCGTCTGGACCCCATACCCACTAAAACCCCTCCTTTTTCCCGGGTGCGAGTCCGTGACCCTTATTTCCCTCATCTGGACAGTGCGGCGTCACTTGGGCGTGACGCCGCATGGACCGGTTGGTCTACCTGTGAACAAAATAGAACACAGTTAGTCTCATGTATGGATGGACAAGTGGTACCATCCAGTCCTGGAGGAGTGCCATTTTTGGCCTCTTCACGCGCCAACGTCCTTCCTCGTCATAGTCGAGAGCCTCTCGGACAAGACGATTGGGATGGTCGGAAATTGTGGAGAACGCCTTAGTGGCAGTCGAATGGAGAGACTCCTTCACAGCCGACATCTCTGCCTCTCTGTGTAGTTGTGTAAAAAAAACGCCAGACAGGCGGTTCTGTTTATATAATAGCAGAGCACCGCGATTGCGTACTCTCGATTTAACTCAATGATGGCTTCAGCACACCTCACAGTGTATATAAGCCGAGGTTAGCGATGGAATTTTTTAGTCGATTAACACGAGGCGCATTTATTGCTCAATCTGTTATCAAATAAGTCAGAAATTTGCTGTTTAATTCATCTATCTAATAAGAAAAAAAAATATTCAAAATGTCTGGTCGTAGAAAAGGTGGAAAAGTTAAAGGTAAAGCAAAATCCCGTTCAAATCGTGCTGGCTTACAATTTCCTGTTGGACGTATTCATCGTCTTTCACGTAAAGGAAATTATGCTGAACGTGTTGGAGCAGGTGTTCCAGTTTATCTTGCCGCAGTTATGGAATATTTGGCTGCTGAAGTTCTTGAATTGGCAGGTAATGCAGCTCGTGATAATAATAAAACGCGTATTATTCCACGACATTTACAATTGGCTATTCGAAATGATGAAGAATTGAATAAATTATTATCTGGTGTGACTATTGCACAAGGTGGTGTATTGCCAAATATTCAAGCAGTTCTATTGCCTAAGAAAACCGAGAAACAATCATAAAAAAAGAAAGTGGAATTATATAGATATATAGTATTTTTCTTATTAACAAAAACAAACCGGCCCTTATCAGGGCCACAAACTATTTTAAACAAACAATTCTAAAATCGATGAAAATGATTTGATTTTGGTGCCAGTAATAAACATGAAATTAAAATACCTAACCATAGTATATGGCAAAAGAAAAACAAAACCTATTTGTATTAACATAATTTAGCATTAAAAATAAAAAGCAACTTTACTTACTACAGAGTCCATTTTCATTAGTTTCGAACTCTAAATGTCCCAAGTAAAAAATAAATTATCTCAAAAAACCACACGTCCACACTAGTGACCTACGCGTCCAGAGCTAGTCCCCATATCGCACTTTTAGGTCCACCACGCAACTACAGCTGGGATGCATCCAAAGATGCACGCGGCCAGTTATTGCGCACGAACTGATTTAGCCATAAAACGGAGTGACCCATACGACCACAGTTGGAATGAACGCTAGGATCAACGGAATCAAAGAAAACTATCTACCTACTTTGGGAAATACCTACCTACTGACCCTTTCGCATATTTTAGTGGAAACATTTGGCAATTCGTATTTGTGGTTACTAATATTTAGCACGTGCACATAATAATAGTGTTACGTTTCTTCTATATCTTAAAATGTAAGTATTAGAATTTGCCAAACCTGTATATTGTTATATATTATGTGCGTTCGAGTCAATTCGAACATACTTGATAGCAACGGTCATACCATGTTGGCCTACCGGTTCCCATTCGAACACCGAAGTCAAGCTACGTCGGGCACGGTTAGTACTTGGATGAGTGATCGCCTTGGAACACCGTGTACCGTTGTTTTTTTTGTATTACTTTTATTAGATGTTTTTTCTTATTTAACTATTGTTCGTTTGTGTTTGTTGGAGCACTAGTGTTGTTCATTTACTATCAAAGCTGACTGACAAATATCGAATATAGTTAATATATTTTTCATATCAACAAATTCATTAAATCTTATGTCAATATTTACAATCAAATATGAGACAGTTTACGTATATCTATATAGATATAGTCGAATTTTTTGACTCTGAAGGGTAGCCCAATAAACTTACAAAAACCCGTATCAAGTAGAAGTGTAACATTGCTGTTGCTGCATCTTTAGATAACACTGCCTAATTTGCCGTTATCCATGAATCTTTGTAGAGTTGCTTAAAGCATTTCCCCTCCACCAAAAAAAAAAAGAATTTTTCAGTCAATTAACACAAAGCGCATTTATTGCTCAATCTGTTATCAAATAAGTTAGAAATTTGCTATCTAATAAGAAAAAAAAATCAAAATGTCTGGTCATGGAAACGTTAAAGGTAAAGCAAAATTCCGTTCAAATCGTGCTGGCTTACAATTTCCTGTTGGAGGTATTCATCGTCTTCTATTGCCTAAGAAAACCGAGAAACAATCAAAAAGAAAATGGAATTATATAGATATATAGGATTTATTAACAAAAACAAACCGGCCCTTATCAGGGCCATAAACTATATTGAACAGAAAACTCTAAAATCAATGAAAGTGGTACAAGGAAGGAAGGAAGGAAACCCTACAAAAACCATCATTTTTGTATATTCAGTGTAAACTCTATATAGCGACACTAAAGGGACTGTACACTCTGCGACGTTATTGAGAGTGGTCGTTAAACAGAAAAGGAGATAATAGATTGATATTTTTATACTCTAAAATTTATTTATTCATAATGTGTAAAATTCAGACAGCCCCGGATCTTCAATTTTTATTAGGTGGGGCAAAAACTGAAAAATGCCGCCCACGCCCACTTATATTTATTCTTGCCTTTATTATCTTTATAATAACAGCTATCAGATGTCCACTAATTAATTGACATTTGGACATAGGCCTTCGGGAAATAATGCATCCATCGCTGTTCTTTCTGTGTTAAGCCTATTTATTTACAGATATATAGACATGAACGTGTAGGATATATATTTTATACACAGCACAGGATAGGATTTAAAATAAAAATTGACATTTTCAAAATATTAGTACCATTAAGAAAAACAAAATTCAAATTCAGCACGGTAGCACAATCAAACCTCTTTTTAATTTCTGATATGATTTGATCAAATACCATCATTATTTCTTTAGAAAATAGTTGAACAGGTTTGAGTGTTTGTAATTCGTCTTCACACATTTCATCGAATTTTTTTTACGTTTCGGAATTTGTTTGTTTTCCAAAATAGGGTCAACACCGCTTTTCTCAGCAACTTCTCCAGCCTCTTTTATCCATTATTCCATTGGATTTTGACTCATTTTTTGCAATTTGGCCGCCCTCTGAACTTGCCGCCCGGGGCACAGGCCCCGGCTTGCCCCCCCCTAGATCCGGGGCTGAATTCAGAACTAACCAACAAATATTCATACCATCAGAAATTACAACGCTTGTTGCGTATAGTCTGTTATTTTTGTTTGACGTTTTTCGCTACTCCAGTATAATAGTCGTAATTTCTTATATACTCTATTCATGTCTTGCGATACTGTTGAGTCAATTTGGTTATATAAAAACTAAGAATATGACGAGTTATCGATAAATAGCTGAACTTAACATATGAAAGATAATCCCAACAAATAAAAAAGCCAATTTCGTAGAATTTTTGATACGTACGATGCCGATAATCAAGGTCAATACGTGCTAGACAATCAATAAAATAAACAATAGAACGTACACAGCTGTATTGTATTGTTGTCGTTATTTAGAGTGTATCGTTGTATGAACAATAAGGGAAACCAACTAAAGTTGAGTACTTTCGACGTTTTAAGGAGTTTGTTGCTATATCGAGTGACGTTAAATGGAGTTTACACTGTATCTTCAGATTAGTTCCAAAAGAAAGCATACAGATGAGGACTAATAAAATATTGATCAAATTTTAATTGTTCCTTTACTTACCTGAATGTCAGGTACAATACTAAGTGGTTTTACACTTTATTCAACAATGTTTGTTTATATTTAGTAAAGGACGGTTAATTTATTAAAAAAAATATAGGTTTGTAGATATCTGCCGGGTATTGTTATAAACAAGCTTGTAACAAAACAAATGACCGTATAGGTCTTTGGGGTGCAGATCAAGATTGTCCTTCCAATGAGCCTTTATCCTGAGAGCAGTGCTTCCAAGTGGCCACGAGAGGCCAGCACTTCGGTAGGGACAAACATTATTTCTTTTTATTTTAGTGATAAACAATTATTATAAATCATTAGACAAAAAAAGATATAAAAATAGGACCATGTCAAGAAAATATTTTAGTTTCGCTAATTGCACTTCGGATAATCGATATCCAGAGGAAAAGGTATTTTTTATACCGTTTGTAAAACCATCACATTGACGACGTTAGATGTATTAAGTGGATTCATCCATCGATAAGAATTGACTTAACAAAAAAAAATCAAAATATCTAAAAAATTACTGGATTACGCTGGTCTTTTACGCCTGCGATCTTTTACGTACCTCCCTGATTTGTATGACCCTTTACAACTCTAAATGACGCGAAAGTAGACAAAAAAAAATCGGACTATATCTAACTCCTCCACAAATCCATAAAAACCTTTATACGGATAGATTTTTTACGGTCGATGGGGCCTTGTTGTAACAAATACTTTTATTACTTCCGATCATCTACGACAACCCCAAACGTAAAAGAGCTGGGTAGGACTACTAAAATGTGAAGCGGTCACTAAATAATAAATTATTAGATGAAGGTCATAATTTACATTGGTAGTAAACTAATTTGATAAATGCATATTAATTAAAAAAAATTGACTTCAATTTTTTATAGACAAAAATTCATTAATTATTATTAACTGAATATTTACCATATATAATTATCTCTTTTTTTTGTTCTGAAATAAGTTTTAAACTTAAAATTATTTAGAACTTTTGGCATAATGCATTGGAATATGCCACTTACGAAACCTAGATAGAAGGAGGGCACTCGCCCTACCCGTTTTCACTAAATCCGTGTCATTGAAAATGAGAACATCGGGTACCATAATTCTCCACGAGGGCGGCGGTGGTGTTCGGTAGTTTAGATTTTAGCACGTGTCACTCAATAAATAAACCGGTAGTGTTTTTGTTCTGATTTTTTGACAAGTGTGTATTTTAATTACAGTGCCGAAGGTGTAACCTCAAAAGTTTAGTCTAGAGTGAAATTACGTTAAGAAATACACCGCTAGAAAGTAGGTCGTCATCCCCACTTGCCCCATTGCTCCACCCATCTACCCTTGCGTTCCAGTGCCGTGCATTCCGCACTGAATTACTCAATAGTTTCGTTGATTTTATATTTTTCGCTTATGGTGACAAAAATGATAGATTAATGGAATATGATATTAATTAAAATTTATTAGCAAATGTGACATACAGAATTTATTTTCGTGAAAATATATTAAGAATCTTTTGTCGCCGCCACAGCATAATTTCTTGGGTTTTTGGAGTTGAATTCTATTGGCTATTGCCACATCCCCCCGCTTCATCGTGAAAGCAACGGCATCTGCATCCAGCCTATGACTAATTTTAATTCATTTTTGTCAAATTGTAATATTTTCGTTTTGGTTCACTATAATACCAACTTATAATAAATAGATAATAATTACAACATAATTTTCATATTATAATCTTTTTTAAAAAGAGATTTTTTTCTAATACGCACGAAACAACTGATTGCCACAAATTTTCCAGGTCATAAGACGAACCATCTATTGTTTCATTTATTAAATAGGTATCTTAATTGAACGTTATATGATTATGAGAACAAATTTTGTTTCAAAAACTTACGTGCAGTGTAATCCGTCTAAACTGAAATTCAACAGAAATATAAGAAAATGTTTAAAATGGTCTTCAGGATGAGACTGACTAACTATCCTGAGACCATCTTGATTTTGATTATCAGGCCATCACACGGCTGATTATGAAAAGACTCTTAATTTTGAACTGACACACAGAAGAACAAATTGTGCTTTGGTACGCTCGGTGCAGATATTTTTCGACTCACCCTCATCAATTTTCTAACACTTACTGAGAGTGGATCCAATAACGTAACTTAAAATTATATAACACCATATTGCTTCGATGAAAATATAGGAACCGCGTTTCTTGTACGTTATGGGATTTAGACACATCAAACGTGAGTAAAATAGAATCGGTTCAACTGTTTTGAACAAACTTAAATTAATTCCGACATGATCGTTAAACATGTTGTCTGCCTAATGACTGCTTTGTAATTATTTCTCATTCGTTTATACTCGATTTGACACTTACTTTTGTTTATACAACAAAATATTTATTGTTGCGTCATTAATAATTTCTGTACTACATATGTTCCTATAAATAATAAATAATCATAGATGTCCCTAATACTATAAATTTCTATTTAATGTTCCTAAAAGTCTTAATTAATTATTGAGCTGTATGGTATTTGAATGACTGATTATAATTATTTAGAACTGTAGCTGCAATTACTAAGAAATAATGAATTGCAATGATTAATGTACATTGAGCCAATAATAATTAATTCGTTCATGATGTTCCTTCATGTGGAATTGCGACTGCATTGTCTATGATTTCGTGGAAACTTTGCTTTTCATATGTTCCTAAAACAGTTTATTTATAAGTCCGTTAGTTTTTTACAATTATTAACAACAAATAAAACAACAATAAAATTCATTGTAGATAAACACTAGCAAGCTTTTTCTGTAATGACTTGTTGCTGCCCTTAGATACTGCCTGATTCCACTTTTCTACAAGAATTTCAGACTTATTGTTAGTCTAGAAGCCAGCTTGCGACTTGGTCGCTTTGACACGAACGCAACGACTAACTCGCAATAATTCATAATACAGATTTTGATGTAGGTGGCCATACTTGCGATCAGTAACAGCTTGCGATTTTGAAAACGCCGCGACAGAAACACTCTCATTGTTTCCGGTACTATCATCCATCTTAAATTTGAAATGGACTCATTACTGTTTTTTTAATTTCCAAATTTATGCCAACAACAACATCTTAAAAAAACTAAAGTCCGATTACCCTTTCTAATGCCAACCACAAACTCCTGTTGCAGAAAACGAATAATTAGTCGCGTGTAGTAGTTTGTGAGGGTAGATTCCTAACTTGAAAATGGTGCATGTAAGCACGTTGTGTGAAAACGATGGATCGCTAGATTCCAATGTAGAATTCAACAATTTTGATCTTTATCTTGGAGCAGAATTTTTCCATAATGAATTTTCAAAACCTAAATTTTCAGGAATTAAATTCGCAATAGGTACTTTAATTGTTTGAATCATATCCCGAATTATGGCTTCTTCTTCTTAAATTAGGACTTTGTTTTGTATGTATGCATATTTATTAGTATACTAATAAAAATAGTCTCGCTAGGGTCAGTCTTGCGACGTCGATCTCCAACTTTCATGCCAACGCTTTGGTCTGCCAGGGAGTCTTGTGGAGACTGGTCTAATTTTTAATAATTCCAAAAAATTAATACTCTAGTAGAGAAGCAATCAATTGTATTAAAAAAATTTTGATTACTCTTTAGACACTATGTTTAAAAGAGCAATACCAGAGTTTCTGATAATACTAAATTTTATTAATTCTTACAAAGGTTTATATACATAAAAACAACCTAATTAATCTTCCAATGATTATGAGGAATGTCAACAAATATTACAGAAAAAACTAATTAAATCAGCAAGTTACACATTTGTGTTGCATTAATCGTATTATTACTATTCATTGTTACTTAATGTTTTGACTTATATTTTATATAAATAATCGATTATTGCATATGTTATGATGACAATTACAAATGTGTAATATAAACGTATTATGATGACGACTGATATGTTAATTAGATCAGTGTCATCCCAATAATCAAATAATTAAATCTGTTTAATTATGAAATTAAACACACTATTTTGGTACCATTTAAGTAGATACATTCAAATTTGAGGTCAAGAGGCAAATGATCTATCTTGCCATATATATATATATATATATATATATATATATATATATATATATATATAAGCTGCTTTACATCGAGAAGCCGCCTACATGTATGGCCCGGGAAGAAAAAGCATCATAGTAGTCACGCCGCTGCTTATAAATAAAAGAACTTCTTATGTAATTACTTACGACATACAAGATAATGGAGTAATGTGAACTGTTTTAGGAGCATAGGGAATGTGAAGTGAACAAATCAGTCAAGATTCTAGATGAACGAACACCATGAACAAATTAATAACAAATTAATTAATTCCACTAGTGCTTAGAATTGCAGGACTCAACTGGTAGTGACAAAGATTCACGAAGCATCCAACCAGGATACCAATGGAGACCGGCCTAGAGTGACGACCAGATTTGGTTCTTTAAGGTGGATTTGTAGTCGTAATGGTTGAGACTCGCGCAGAGTAGAGGGGGTTGATGCAGCAACTGTTCTCGGCAGGTGAACTACGCAGATCTACCTCGGAGCTGATGCGACCGTGACAACAGAGGTATAGATAGGCCTCGTCTCCATCAATATACCCGATGAACCCAAAACTCTGAGGGAAATTGGTAGCTAGACCTTTGGCAGGGTCTAGCGATGCTGGTTGGGCATTATCTCAACCCCGCGAACTGGGTGTCGTGTAAGTTGAGTCTGTCGACAAGTATTGCACGCTAAATCTTCATTGTTCTTGATCTTGTTCTTGTTCTTATATGTTAGGGTCTCTGTCGCTACCATCAAGGAATGTCTCGAATACCAAGATGAGGTCGAGTTGGTGACGACTGGCGAAATCGTCCTAATGTTTTTGGTACCACTGTCCATTACATTTTGTTGAGGCAGTTGGGAAGGCGACACTCCACTTTCAATGTTAAGACTGCTGGCAGACTAAACGAGTGGTACTGAATTCGCTGTAAATCAAACACCTTCGTTAATGCTCGGTAGTCAGCGGTTGTCATTGGCTCATTGTGCATTAATAATTGGAGGTAATCATTTGTCAGTAATTACAATTACATTTCAAAATAATTATAATCAATCATTCAAGTATCTTACTGTTCAATAAAAAATTCAAACTTTAGGAACATTAAATAGAAACGTGTCGTATTAGGGACATTTATATTTACTTATTACTTATAGGTATATAGTATAGAAATTGTTGATAATGTAACAATAGATATTTTATTTTACAAACAAAAGTAAGTGTCAAATCGAGTATAAAAGAATGAGAAATAATCCCAAAACAGTTCTTAGACAGACATCATGTTTAACGATCATGTGGAAATCAATTTAACTTTGTTCAAAACACTTGAACCGATGTTATTTTACTCCCGTTTAATGTGTGTAAATCCCATAACGTACAAGAAACGTGGTGCATATATTTTGATACAACCATCTTGGCGTTATACAATTTTAAGTTACATTATTGGATACACAATAAGTAAGTGTTAAAAATTTGATTATGGTGAATTAAAAAATATCTGCACCGAGCGTAACAAAGCGCAAGTTGTTTATCTGCTTATATGTTCAAAATTAGGAATTTGTTCATAATTAATTGTGAGATTACCTAATAATTAAATCGTAACTTCAACTGGTGTCTCGTCTTGACTATTACACACAACCACGAATGTTTTTGGAAAAATTTGTTCTTCTTATCATATTATAGACAATGTTCAAATTGAGATGAATTATGAATGGTGCTCTACATCGGTCCTCTTGTGATCAGAAAAATTCGTGTTAGTTCTTTTGCTCTCTAACAATCCACCTTCGTTAGGGTTGTTTTGATAAACTTTGAGTATGCGTTGCAGATATATTTTAATTTATCCTCGCTAAAAACATCATATCACTTGGAATTTCTTCTAGCGATTTGGAATACCTACACAGTTGTAATGGAAATCACTGTTGGTTATGCAGAAACAATCCGTGTACATTCAATGATAAAAATTTATTTACTATGTATAATTAAATTAATCTCAATATTAAATATTTTCATGGCAATTACCTGCTCGCCGTTTAAATTTCATAATGTTCAGAGAATTTTGGAAAATTTTGAAAATTTTGATACTATTTTACCAGCGCAATCAACAGTTTTAGAGAAAAATCGTAAAAGTGTCGTTAAATTCATAAAAACTTTTCTCATTTATTATTGGATAGTTTTGATGTATGAGCTTGTGATAGCAGCTAATGAAAGTATGATAATGTTCGTAAATACAATACCGCACATAATTGTCTTTCTGAGTATCAATGGTATCGAATTACAGTATTGGCAATTTTGTTATTTATTGTCTCAGAAAATGAGAAACCTTAATAATAATTTAGGCGAATTGCTAATAACAAATTCGAAAGGAAATCAGAATAGATTGAAACTAATCCAAAGTTGTAAGCAAGCTTATGGACATTTTATTGATATTACTCAAGCAATTAATGATCGATTTCCATTAGTACTATCTGTGAGTTATGTTCACTCATTCTTAAATAAAAGGAAATAATTATTTCTATGTTGCAGATGTTGATATTGACAGATTTTTTACATTTTACATTTGTGCTATATTTTGCCATTATTGATGAACGCAAGTATAGTTCTTCACTATTGCTTATAGCTTATACGATTTTTAGTGTTGTGGCAGAACTCGTCTACCCTATACTAACAATAGAAATGTTTCAGTTGTGTATTGCTGAGGTAATATTTAGTTTTACATATTATCGTGTTATCTGTAGTTGTATTATAGTTAGACGTAAGTGGTCAAACAAAGAACACTGAATAGCCTTTATTGAAACATAACTATATTCTATATTCTTGAGCTAAGCGTTAGATAATAAGACTGCCATTACATGAAGTACCCGGTTAACGTTAATAATTAGTTACATGCCACTATTGAAACTGTCAGCAAATAGTGTAAAATGATATGTTTCAGAGCGAACGCACTTCATCTCTGGTATTTCAAATATTTGTAGATGAAAAAGACCCGTTCGTAGTTAAGGAGGTAAGAACATTGTATTGACAATAATGATTATAAAAACATTGAATATTGTGTATTTTCTTATAGCTGAAACTATTTGCTTATCAAGTGTCATTTAGAAAAGTACGTTTTTCATCATACGGTCTCAAACGAATTGATCGAAGCTTAGTGATACCTGTAAGAACCTTCATATTTTGAGCTATTTCAATATAAAAATTCTCATTTCAGATGATTGGTGGATTTATAATATACGTTGTCATTCTTTTGCAATTCAATTTGATATAATTCTTGTTTTTGGCACAGATTCAAGATTTCTCTACAGTAATATTCCACAACTTTGGAGCACGTGTAATGCCGATAAATTTCTAATCACTAATTACTATAACAAAGAGCATTGTATTAAATACATCAGGAACACTTAACTGTATATTTGGTTCGTCAATATAGAAAACTGTTTAAATCTGGAAAGCGTTTTTTTCTTATTTCCATATTAACACGATAGCACTCCAGTTTAACCTTTTTACAAGAGCTTTCATACTACCTTTGTGTGGCCTAAAAGCTAGTGGAACGTAACAACTTTCTTTGTGTGAAAAAATAAGCCAGTGATGTATTGCATCAAATACATATGCGATGCAAGTATCAATAAGCTTTTTGCTGATTGTTCTATTTTTGAATGTTACACACAATAAAGTAATCGAGGAAGCCGAGAATTACTTTTAAGAGAAGTACAAATATAGTTTTGAATGTCTGGTTGTATTAAATTTGTTGAAGTAAACGGAACATGGTTTGAGAACACTAAAGAGACATTTTCAATGTTCCAGGTATTTTATTTCAAAATTATTTGACAGAAGCAAGTTGAACAGTAACTGCATTCACCATTAGATGTATATGATTTCTAAACATGTTTCAGAAACATTTCATCCATTTTTCATTAACAAAGAGTAGATAACACTCTACACAAAAGACCTGGTAGTTGTTCTAGAAATAACGTGTTAAAAATATGTTATAAGAATGTTAATGGCTACTTAGCCTCTGCAGCTTAGCCTAAGAGGACTACCGTTGCAACCAAAGCCAGTCCAAAATAATACTTCCACATATCGAATATCTTTTTATTCACCGTGTGAATGTAAGTAGGTCTTTATATACAATTTATATATATAGCGTCATTGATATGAATAGTGAGAGCATATTTTTTTTAAATGTTCACTTATCAACTAAGTATTGATAGCGAGCAAAAAAAAGTAGTTGTAACATATCGCACATGAAAGATAAGAAAACTAAGCAGTTTGAATAATTAATATTTAAATGAAAAACATTTATATAAAGATTGAAATTTTGAGATACTGTCGCCATTTAATGTACTGTATTACCACAGACATATTAAAAAGGCGTATACTAGTGTATTTCAATCATAAAATGTGAAACTTCAACAATTAAATTAAAAAAGCTTAAATTTTAAAGGAATATGATAATTTCCAAAACTAGGACAACAAATCATTCAATAAAATTTGTGTTATTGTTGAATTTTTTCGATTGTTCTAATGGCTTAGTATGAGTCTACGAGGCTTATCTATACCTCTGTTGTCCGGTCGTAACAGCTCCGATCTAGTTCTGCGTAGCTGACCATCCGAGAGCAGTTGCTGCACTAACCCCCTCTACTCTACATGAGTTTCAACCACTACCACTACGAATCCTCCTCAAAAACCAAACCTGGGCACCACTTCATGCCGGGCTTTATCGGTTTCCCGTAGTACGAATATCGTCAGCATCACTGGTTGGATGCTTCGTGGAATCTAGTCCACTACCAGTTGAATCCTGCCATACTCAACACTGGTGGGGAGGCTTGGGATCGTGGGATTGCCAGTCCAGCTGGGCCAATGCGGTATGCCCATTATTTCTAAGTACAATTTTAGGTATCGCTCCCACCACCACACGAAGAGTCGCTCTCCGAGGGTCCTTACGAGCACCTCTGCTATCCTCCTAACTACTCCGTACGAACCCCTACCCACTGCCACCAGAGAGAGGCTACGCACACACACTTTAACGGGTACTGTCTAAATACTTCTTACGTTTGTTTTTATTTCGCTCTCTTTCTACTCTCTCGTATTTTTACCATCCTACAAAATATCTTCGCTCTTTGGGCATATTTTTAAAATTTCTCGTCATAAACAATTTCTCTTGACAGGTGGCAAATTATGGTATTGTGAACATACTGAATTTAAAATTTTACTCGGCTAATTTGAAAAAATTCTATTTCTTTTAATAATTAAGGGTGTAAGGGAGGAAAAAAAATGCAAATTTTCAAGAACAACTTATATAACTGAATTCTCTGTATATTATAGTGTCTAAAAAAAATACTGAAAAAAATCTACAGGGTCGGCCCGTCCAGGTAGAAACATAGGAGAAAATAGAAGAAATGAAACAGAAATATGATGTGCATGTGTTAAAAAGAGATATAGGAAAGGTGGGTGGTTAAGTAGTAAATACTCATTGCAAAAATATCCACCCTCACTGTAGTGTCAAGCTTGCGACAGTGTCGCCGCGACAGTGTCGCCGCGACAGCGTCGACAAAGTGTATAACACAGATTCTTATGTAGGCTGTCAAGCTTGCGACTGGCGACAGAAAAAACGTCGAGCTCGGCGTTTTTGGAAATCGGCGACAGAAACGTTCACCATACATTCTTATGGAGCGTGTCAAGCTTGCGACAGTGTCGCGGCGTTTTTATGGCCCAAGTTGTTTATATTGCTTGGAATTCTTGGGAAAAGAATTGGAAACAGATGTTCGATCGTAGGGGCATCACAAACCTGGTAATTGGCAAAGTACCGACAGGCCATTGTCCTTCAGGTACACAAATACCAAGTACAACATATTTTCAATTCGTCAATATAATATTTTATAAAATTTCAAATCCATTTGACCACCAACTATTCGCGAATGTCAGCAATCAATACGGTTGCTACGTTCTTATGTGTGGATTGTTGTATGTATGTACAATTCTTGGTGGAAAGATAATAATGTCCAGCTGTTTGGGCTGTGCAATTGTAATGAGCGTCATAAAAGTAGCAATTGAGAGAGTACCGACAGGCCATTGTCCTGCACGTACACATCCCAGGTAGTCGAAATTCTACTGCAATGGCGTTATTAAATGTCGTCCTTTGTTTCTGTATTCCTTCCTTCACGTACGAACACAGTTCATCAAACGACGATACACTCATCCTAAAGTATGAAAAACATTTCTCGTTGTGGTTCCTGAGAACACCGAATAATGTGTGAAACTGTCCACACGAAAGCCTCTGCGCGTTAATTGGATGAACGGCGTATTGCCGTTTTTTCCGCTTTCTCTTAAGATATCGAGCAACAACAACAGCTAACAGCACATCCTCCTCCGTTGACATCATGATTCATACTGTCGTGTCGCTGTCGTGTCGCTCTAGCTTGACACCTACAAATGTGCTCACCACTTGGCGACAGTGTCGCGGCGACACTGTCGCGGCGACACTGTCGCAAGCTTGACCGTAGAGTCACCATCTGCAACAGACCCCTTTTGTAATAACCACTCCTCTTTCTACTAAGAAAACGATCTGGTCTAGAATTTTGCGCCTTTTTGAAGTAGAAACATTACAACTCAATGAGTAAGAGAGAGACGGAACAACAACAACAAACTAGCAATTTGGAGAATTAAAATTAAAAATGCGTTGCTGATGGACACCGAATTTAGAGAAATTGCAAATAAAAATTCTAAATAGTAAAATTACACATATTATAAATTATTATATAAATATATTGTATATAAATTATTATAAATATTATTAGAAAACTATCTGTCCTAGAATTTTACGTCTTTTTGAAGTAGAAACATCACAACTCAATGAGTAAGAGAGACACGGAACAACAACATTGTCATGGTTTTGAGACATTTGATGATGGTTATTACAAAAGGGATCTACTGCAGATGGTGAGGGTGGATATTTTTGCAATGAGTATTTACTACTTAACCACCCACCTTTCCTATATCTCTTTTTAATACATGCACATCATATTTCTGTTTCATTTCTTCTATTTTCTCCTATGTTTCTACTTGGACGGGCCGATCCTGTATGTCTGCAAGTATGTATGTTACCCCTCATTAAAAGTTGAAAAAAAAACGAAATTTGCGTCAATCACAACAACGCCAATCAACTTTATTTCGTAAAAAAAAACGCATTACCTTTATTTTGATGTGTGTTTTAAATGTTGTAGTACACCTAAATTGTACTAAATCAATGTTTTTAAAAAAAGTGTGCCGTAGAGAAAGAAATTCTGAACACATTGACGTTTTTAAAATTTAAATTAACTTAATAATAAATGAGGTGTAATTGACATTAGTATTAAGAGGATTAAAGTAAACGCCCACTATCGGAACCCATCCTTTTACCATTGTATATTTCACAAGTTTACTATCTGTACACCCTTATATTGATCATAAATGTTTTGCTGAAAAAAGCGGTCATACTATTGGTTGTTGGTAGATAGACTTCATGTTTCATGACCAAATACGAGTATATAGCTGTTGCTGATTATAATCAGCGGCGATCCTAGATAATTGGCCGCCCATGTGCCACACGGAAAGTGGCCGCCCTTTTTAAGTCTTCTATAGGTATAAAACACACTACACATTTTGCTAAATGTTAAAGAAGATTATAATATGAATTTATTAATGAAACTAAACATGAACAAATTAGATGTGAAAAAAGAAATGCATGTATTTTTAGCCCCCTGTCAAGCTTTGTCGCCGCGACAGCGTCGACATAGTGTATAACACAAATTCTTATGTAGGGTGTCAAGCTTGCGACTGGCGACAGAAAAAACGTCGAGCTCGGTGACAGAAACGCTCACCATACTTTCTTATGAACCATGTCAAGCTTGCGACAGTGTCGTGGCGTTTTTATGGGCAAGTTGTTTATAGTACTTAGAATTCTTGGGAAAAGATAAGAATTGGAAACTGTTTGAGATGTTCGATCGTAGGAGCATCATAAAACTAGTAATTGACAAAGTACCGGCAGACCATTGTCCAGGTGGAGGTACATTGGCCGTTATGAAAAATACTTCAAAAGCAGATAGTCAATTACCTTTTAAGTAGATATAAGATAATTGTGCTCCGATTTTAATATTTGACCACCAACAACTCGCGAATGTCAACAATCAACACGGTCGCGACATTTTTATGTATAGATTGTTGGTAGTATGTAGGATTGTTGGTAAAATGATGAAAATTTTAAACTGTTTGAGATGTTAAACTGCATGATTCATTCTGTCGCCGGCTGTCGTGTCGCTCTAGCTTCGCACCTAAAAATGTGTTCACCACTTGGCGACGCTGTCGTGGCGACTCTGTCGCAAGCTTGACAGTAGACTTAAAGAAGAAGAAACTCATTAGGGATAACCAATCTCCACTAAATATACGATCGTGGGATTTACATCAGTCATCACCATACAAAGTTTTCGTAGAATAGAGAAGAAAAAAAGTGCAATTACCAACATATATGCTGGATTTTATCTGATCTATTGCTTTTGCAAATGAAAAGAATGCGATAAAAGATGAATGTTAAGATATAATAACTGCAAAGTGCTCATTCTCAATATTCCCAAAAATTTCATGAGAAACAAGTGGTTCTAGTCTATTTTCATATTCTTTAAAACTAATGACAGATTCTCTTCTAGATAGGCAATCTGTTCTTTGTTGCTGCTAAAACTGATAAAATTTTTACAGAAATAACAGTTACAATTTCAACAAAGTGTCACATTTGCTTGTATATGTAACGTGATATGTAACTATTTTCTATATAGATATATCTTGTTTTTCACTGTGATGAATATTTCAGTGGCGCCAGGACAAATAAAAAAATTACATAATCCATCAGTTCGACAATACATTTCTGTTATAACTATATTTTTGTAAATATAAAACTTTTCTATCAAATATTGGTCGCTGGCCGCCCCAAAATTTGGCCGCCTCTGTGCGACGCACTATTCGCACAGTGGGTAGGATCGCCACTGATTATAATTATTTGTGTTATTATTGGACACAATAGTAAAATGCAAGTTACGTATTTTAATTTCTATCAGCAGGTAGCTAATTTACTTACTTCTAAGAAAAAGTATTGAGGATTTAAATATAACGGTATGCAATTCGGTTGCTACCTGAGGTAAACAGAGGCACTTCGACGGCTTCAGTTACATATCTATGGACATCTAAAGTAGGATTATTTGAAATTGTCCGAGGAAAATTTTAAAGTCAAGATTGATCACAATATTCCCTTTTTCTATCTCTCGCTCTCTTTCCTCTCTTTCAATGTACAGTTGGGTGCGTAAAAATTTTAACGGTGAAGGTTGTGTGGTGTAAACCTGACTTTCGCTTGAAGGGAACAACATTTTCAATAGTATGGTATTGGATATCTAGAGAAAAGAGACGATTTATTGATGTACCTGAAATAAGAAAAGACCGCACCCCTTTTAATGAAATTATTGAAATTTTTTCATAATAATTACTTTTTGTGAAAATATTGATAATTTAATAGATTATATCATAGGTAGATATGTAAATTACTTTCCGTTTCAATAATATTTCTTACAATCAGACTGTTTATTTATTTAGGGTATGACTTCGACAGCAACTATTGGTTAAAGTAGGTAAAGCAATAAAGCAATAAATGTGGGGATCGGTTCATCCTCAGTACGAAAAATGGTTCAATCTATGTAAAAAAGGCGAAATTTCACACCAAGAGTCGTTAAAATTTTTACGCACCCAACTGTACATGCACTGTATTTTTATTAACAAAAGTTTA
The DNA here is from genome assembly GCA_028455855.1 of Meloe dianella. NCBI lineage: Eukaryota > Metazoa > Arthropoda > Insecta > Coleoptera > Meloidae > Meloe > Meloe dianella. Next base: position 1,686,992 of record JAPTHL010000130.1, read on the forward strand.
AGTGTCGTCATCAATTTCTCTCATGGAGCTGGTCCTGACTGGCATTTTGGTCCTTGGAGGAAAGCCACAAATCGACAAGCGAGATCAATTATGTTAAAAGTGTTTAACAGAAGAAAGAGGAATGCGATGATGAAAAAATGTAGTGAGCATAGGTTTAGAAGATGTCTTCATCGAAGAGGGACTTCAAATTGAAATTTTGATTATGGCCCAAATGCTGCCCAACCAGATATGGATGCTGAAGTTCTGAGTAAAAAATGTGAAGAGCATCTGCGAAAAATTGAGGAAACAGCCTGTAACGTTACATACGTGGAGGAGATAACACGTGACCAACACAATAGCCTAATGATTTTTTAATCACCTTATTATTATATTTTATATGTATATATGTAAATATACTTATTTTTTTAAATTTTTACTTCTAATATACTTATAATAAATTAATTAATGTTTTATTTCCCTTCATTATGCATTTGGACAAAATACTTTACCTTTTATTATCAGTGTTATCAAATATAACTTTTTACGTACTTTTGCGAGTTCTTTGAAAACCAATGTAGAACTGTTTCCTCATCCTCCGTTGATCCGCAAAGAATACTTCTCCATAGTCTTTATTCTTTTGTAAATATATGGAAATAATGTAGTTTAACAATGATTATTTCTGTTGATATAAAAATCGTAATCTGTGTAAATACTTACCTTGTATTAGTGACATTTTAAAATATATTATTAAATTGATTCTTTATAATTTCACACGGCAAACTGGATTTTATTTAAATTTTGTTTTGGTTTGTAAAATAAAAATAACGAAATGAGCAATGGCGTTTGTTTACACATAAAGAGACCAAAACAAAATTAGACTAGTGATTGACAGATGTCATATAACTCAGGGTGACAGATAATTATGCAGCCCAAACTACCCCAAACTGAAATTTTATCTTATATACTCTCGTAGCTCTCTCACACTAAGCGTATACGTTCACATCAGATTAAATACGAAATTGTAATACGCGAATGCAAAACGTTGCGTCTGGAGCAAATGGTACTGACAAACGTGCGAAGCCATCAGCAAATCTGTCACGGTGCTGACTAATGAGCGTTCAACTTTAGTCATCAGAATAGCTCTTACAAGAGGCCTAGCATAAATCATACACAATTTATGGGTCATTTTAATGAAGACTGATCAATCAAAAGTAACAATAGTTCATTCAATATCTAAATTTCCATATAAATATAATGGCTCAAGACAATGTTATTGCACCAGGAGATAAACAGATACTGTGAATAGCAACAATGATATACCACTTATTTATTATTTTGACATCTAATCAGTCTAATAGGAGTAATAGTTAATTAATGATTCACAATGATTTGCAAGTTCACTTGAAATAATCTTATCATATTTCACATGACCTCACATTTAAATCTACTGATTGTAGAACCGGTTTGCTAATCATTTGTTATCGTAATTTTCACCAAATGATACATAAAAATAGACAATCGGAATTTGAAAGTAAGATTTTTACCTGCAGACTAGATTGTAGCTAAAGTATACTCGATAACATTCGGAAATTTAAGGTACTATTCTAACTAGTCATTAGTCTCTGAAAATGTTATAAACAAAAGTGAAATGATACAATTTATGTATTTAGCAATTATCATCGTCTTGACAACAGTTTAAAATCGAAATTTCCTCGTCTGCAACATAAATGAGATTGCCAAAAACAATTATAAAAATAATTATATAACTATATATAATTATATAACTACTCAATTGCTTTATTTTATTGTGAAAACAAATTTATTTAACATAAGTATTTAGATGCCAAGTTTAGGCTTCAGGAATGTTTTGAGCTGTTCCAGTCCATCTTTATTTTCTTTATAAGCAGGAAGTGCTTCAGCTCTTTTTAACCAAGCAATTAACCGAGGATATTTTTCTTTATCAACTGGTACAGTAATATTTGTTGAAGAAACTGTAGCAATTAAAGCATAATCAGCTATAGTAATAGAATCACCAGCCATCCATTGTTTGCTTTCTAGAAATGCCTCCAAAAACCCATACGCTTCATTAATTGTGTCTTTGTCCAATTGAGTTACGGACTGTTTATCACCGAAAATCAGTGGTTTCTGAAATTTGAAACAGATATTTTTACATTTCATATTGTTATTCAACATAGTATTCGATATGATATTACCGTAATTGCGATAATTCTAGCAAAAATGACACCAGAATCAAAATGTAGTCGTTGATCAACTATGGCTCTCTTTTTTAAATCTTTTGGATAAAGCGAGTCATTTTTACCATATTTGGATACTAAATATCCCATTATGGCATGAGAGTCCCAAATCACAAATCCATCATCATCAATTAATGTCGGAACAGTATGTTGTGGATTCATCTGAAAATAAATAAAAACCAAAATGTATCAATCTTATTGAATTTATTGCGATTAATTCCAGATCATGGATGACCAGTTTTCGTTCGCTTTTACTCAAAAAGTCATAATTCTGATTCCCTCGCTTATTTTTTAGCAGTTAATTAATGATAATAAATAATTTATTGGTAGATTCGCTTCTTTTTATGGCAAAACAATTGCTCTAGTTAAAATAAAATATCGATAGATTAGATCGGTGTTACGTACTTTTTGTCACAAACGTAAACGAATGCGAACGAACACAAACAATCACAAAAATGCACAGCAGTAAATGAATGTTGCAGTAGTTTCTAGTTTGTAATAAACAATATCAACACGTGGATTAATGAAACATTTGTACTTCTGCTTCACACTGTACAAATGTGAACGAATACGAGGGAATAGTTTCCTTTGAAGTACTGTCAACACATTCATTTGCCTTTGTACGTGTTCGTTTGGCCGTTTAAGCTCCCTGACAACCTTGCGACTGGGTCGCTGCGACCCGGTCGCAGAGTGGTGAACACATTTGTAGGTGTCAAGCTAGAGCGAGACGACAGTCGGCGACAGAATGAATCATACAATTTAACATTTCAAACAGTTTAAAATTCTCTTCTTTTTACCAACAATTCTACATACTACCAACAATTTATATTAAAAAACGCCGCAACCATGTTGATTGTTGACATTCGAGAGTTGTTGATGGTCAAATAATAAAATTGGGGCACACTTTTCATACATCTACTTTGACGGTAATTGACGATCTGCTTTTAAAGTATTTTTCATAACGGCCCTTATACCTCCACCTGGACAATGGCCTGTCGGTATTTCGCCAATTACTAGTTTTATGATCCCCCTTACAATTGAACATCTCAAACAGTTTCCAATTCTTATCTGTTTCAAAGAATTCTAAATACTATAAACAACTTGTCCATAAAAACGCCGCGACTCTGTCGCAAATGTGGCATGCTCCATAAGAAACAATGGTGAGCGGTTCTGTCGCCGGTTTCCAAAAACGCCGAGTTCGACGTATTCTCTGTCCCATGTCGCAAGCTTGGCAGCCTACATAAGAATCTGTGTTATGCACTATTGCGACTCTGTCACGGCGACTCTGTCGCAAGCTTGGCTGGGGGCTAAATATACATTCGACTATATTCACATTTGCGTTCGTTCGTTAGATAGCTATGAACATAGCTTAACCCTCAATTTCAAATAAATCTAACATAAACATAAAACAAGTGATAAAATGTCACAAGTTATCGCCGAAATTATCCCACATATTTGGGATAATCACTGGCCACATATGCGTTTAACGCCTCGTTGTACGAATATGTGTCACAATAGGCGCAGGTCTGGCCGTAACATAATGATAACATTAAAATTTACAGAACTTTCACATATGTGCAATAAATTAAAAAAAAACAGGTATTAAAATAATTAATGGCCAAATAGATGTCGACTTTGAACGACTCTACAAATAACAGCGCATGTGAAAAAAAAATTCGTAATTGCACCTTGATAACGTCAAAACAAATGTCCAATTAATTTCCGTTTCCTTTAGTAGCACGTATTAAATTCATTAATGTTGTTTTATCCCATCATTCCGCCGGTATATTCACACAAATTTTATAGTCGATGTTTCAATAAAATAAAAATCATTGATATTTACGTTAATTCAAAATCGGTGTTTATCAATTAAAACATCGATAATATATTGCCCCTCCCTAATCATGTGATTCAATCAATTTAATTAAAACAAGAAACAATAAAGCAACAACGTAATACTAAAATTATTAGAAAACGTCCATAATAAATATAATAAAACTTTTTTCAATTACAATCTAAATAGTATTGATTTACAATTCTAATAATGCTTTATTATTAAGATGATGAGCATTTACCTTCAAATATTCCGGGTTGAGTTGTTCTTTATTTTTTAAATCCACGTTAATTATTTCCAATTTTAAATTCAAACTCTTAGCGGTCATCAGGACAGCCCTAACTGGGGGACTAGCAGGAATCATGTATAATTTAGGAGCCATTTCTGGGAATGAACTAAACGACCGTCTAACTAACAATAACGCCTCACTGCAACTGAATGACGAGTAATAAATAACATGTTACATAAACATTATTTGATTTGATCTCCCACTCTCTATTGGAAATAACGACTGAGAAAACAACATTTCGTTGGCAATTTTATCGAATGTAGCTACATACAGAGTCGGCCCGTCTAAGTAGAAACATAGGAGAAAATAGAAGAAATGAAACAGAAATATGATGTGCAAGTGTTAAAAAGAGCTATAGGAAAGGTTGGTAGTTAAGTAGTAAATACTCATTGCAAAAATATCCACCCTCACCATCTGCACCAGACCCCTTTTGTAATAACCACTCCTCTTTCTACTAAGAAAACGATTTGGCCTAGAATTTTGCGTTGAGTAAGAGAGACGGAACAACAACAACAACAAACTAGCAATTTGGAGAATTAAAATTAAAAATGCGTTGCTGATGGAAACCGAATTTAGAGAAATTATTGCTACTATGCAAGAGCATTAAAAAAAAAACAAAAGTTTAAGTTTAATCGATGTTTACATTTATTTTCAATTATGATTAATTTTAAATTCACCAAATGTCTCAAAACCAGGACAATGTTGTTGTTCCGACTCTCTCTTACTCATTGAGTTGTAATGTTTCTACTTCAAAAAGACGTAAAATTTTAGGCCAGATCGTTTTCTTAGTAGAAAGAGGAGTGGTTATTACAAAAGGGGTCTGCTGAATATGGTGAGGGTGGATATTTTTGCAATGAGTATTTACTACTTAACCACCCACCTTTCCTATATCTCTTTTTAACACATGCACATCATATTTCTGTTTCATTTCTACTATTTTCTCCTATGTTTCTACTTGGACGGGCCGATCCCTGTATGTAACTCTACCGATTAGAAAAATCTTTGCGAGAAACCTCAAAAAGTTCGAAGTGAAATCGAAGATTCTAAATATAGTGAAAACTGCTGACGCATGTAACTATCTAAAAAATGCTCCAGTTTTATCGAGACGAGAGCTTATGTAGAGAATTGATTCTTATACAACTGTTTTGCTAATTTCTAACCCGTATCTAAATTATTTTGTTTACTTAATATTAGTTAATCTATTGGTCACTAGATAAATGAATTTTAAATTAATAAAATTATTTAACTTTAAATCAATATATTGTTTATTTTCAATACTAATATATTCGACACTAATTAAAAGTATATATAAAAGATAGCATTAGAGAATTTCAACAATAAAGTGTTTAAATGAGCACTACTAGAGTTTCTGATAATACTAAATTTTATTAATAATTAAAAAGGTCTATATAAATTAAACTTAACCTAATTGACAATTAACAATTATAAAGAAGTTAAACAAATATTACACAAAAAAAACTAATTAAATCAGCAAAATTACACATTTGTGTTGCATTAATCATATATTTAGTGTTACTTAATGATTTGACTTATATTATATATAAATAATCGATTTGATGACAATTACAAATGTGTAATATAACTATGTTATGATGGCGACTGATAGTGTTGTCATTGATTTCCAATAGGTATTTTTTAATTTTTGTGCTATTTGTGGTTTTGTATTGACCGCCCCGCGTGCACACGGGCGGTCATCTATGTATGTATATATATATATATATATATATATATATATATATATATATATATATATATATTTTCATTAATATTATACAATAATATAATAAGAATATCTATGAAGCGTGCCAAATTTTACCGTATAGTTGTACAGCTTTCACTTCATGGATATAGTCGAATTTTTTGACTCTGAAGGGTAGACCAATAAACTTATAAAAACCCGTATCAAGTAGAAGCGGAACATTGCTGTCTCTGCATCTTTAAATAACACTGACTAACTTGCCGTTATCCATGAAGTTCCGTAGAAATGGTGTACCCGAACGGTACTTGCGGTTTATACTAAAAGAACCCTATTATTCCATTAGTATCAAAGGCTATATTTGTTTGAAATATATTCTTTTGGAAATTCACAATTTATGCGATTCCAAAAATGTTTTTCTGTGTCGCTTTCCCCTGTGTTTACAGTAAATAAATTTATGACATTTTTAGAATCGCATGAATTATGAATTTCCAAAAGAATATATTTCAAACAAATATAGCCTTTAATACTAATGGAATAATAGGGTTCTTTTAGTATAACCCGCAGGTAGAAAGTTGTATTCTTTCGAAGACCGTTCGGGTACATCATTTCTACGGAGCTTCATGGATAACGGCAAGTTAGTCAGTGTTATATAAAGATGCAGAGACAGCAATGTTCCGCTTCTACTTGATACGGGTTTTTATAAGTTTATTGGTCTACCCTTCAGAGTCAAAAAATTCGACTATAACTGTCAATACCGGCCTGAATAGAAGTGAAAGTTGTTTGTATTAAACAAGTGATTTATTTGTTTCATTAAAATATTTTTGTCTATCGAGTATTAATAATTTATTTGAATGAATGCAAAAATACAATCTTCCAATAACGAAACAATTTTAAATGAATATAATATACATTTATTAATTTATTTTATTGTATTTCTTTATACTTCTCTAAAACAAACATAGCTCGATAGTTGTATCCAAATCTTTATATTGATCTTGTAATAAGAACATTTCTTCAAATATTTTTATCTCTAATATCAGAAATTGAAAGTCATTAAATATTTGTTGTTTAAAGCTGGATCCTTCAAATTCGAAAATTATTATGGGTTTTTATTTGATATTTATATCTTAGAATTAAATAAGTCAACTTTTTTCTAAATACTGATTATCAAATATCTTCAAGAGCATTTTATTCTTGTCTAAAGGTGATAGTGAAACATCTAATATTGTCGTCAAAACTCAACTACAGTACATAGAAATAAATCAAAGGAATGCAAAATGTATTTTGGCACCAAATCGTGTACAAAGCACTCGAGATTCCACATGAAGGGACAAGTTGAACGAATTAATTGTCATTAACTCAATGTACATTAATCATTGCTGATAATTATTTCTGAGTAATTATAACTACAGTCCGAAATAATTATAATCAATCATTCAAATATCTTACTGTTCAATAAATAATTCAAACTTTAGGAACATTAAATAGAAACGTGTAGTATTAGGGACATTTATATTTACTTATTATTTATAGAAACATAGTATAGAAATTATTGATTATGCAATAATAGATATTTCATTTTATCAACTAACGTAAGGGTCAAACGGAGTATAAAAAAAATGAGAAATAGGTTCAAAGCAGTCATTAAGCAGGCAATTTAACTTTGTTCAAAACACTTGAACCGATTCTATTTTACTCCTGTTTAATGTGTGTAAATCCCATAACGTACAAGAAACGTGGTGCATATATTTTGATCCAACCATCATAGCGTTATATAATTTTAAGTTACGTTATTGGATGCACTCTCAGTAAGTATTATATAGTTAGATATTTGATGAGTGTGAGTTAAAAAATATCTGCACCGAGCATAATTTGTTCTTCTGTCTGTTCGTTCATAATTAACTGTGTGTTTTCCCATATTCCCATTGAATTTCAGTTTAGTCGGACTATTACACACTACCTTACTTCTCCATCGATTAGAGTTAGAGATAAGATTCAATAAAAGAACACTAAACAGATGATGAAACTTATAAATTTCATAACAGATTTCGTGTTTATGAACACCATATTCACCATAAATAAGCACTTCTGAATATGAGTGAGTATAGCAAACCCAATTTTTCGAGCACTACTTTAAGCCTGAGCAAGCATTGCTAAAGGTGGTTGATCCGTCTGCGCGAGGAGCCTTTTAAACGTGAGTGAGCATAATGAAAATAGCAAATCCAATTTAAGTACAGTTACCATTGCATGTATGTTGAAAAGACAAACAAGAATCAAGGACTCGCACTCGCAAACAAATGCATGCTGTGTGTATGTTAATGCCATGAAAATTCCACTTTGGTGCATAATTAAACTCAAAGGCTGTATAGCAAAGGTCAGCAATGCGGAAGGACAACCAAATATGTAGGGAACAGTGTTCCGCTCACTTAAACTGTAATAAATGGAAACACTTAATATTTAAAACACTCGCAGCAATATGATTTTATTGGACTGGCGATTGGATAGAAAGATCTCTATGTTCGGTGTTAAAGAATCAGACATAAAAATTTGATGTAATAAACGCTACATACCTACACTAAAATACACTATGCACTCTAAACGAAAATATATAAATAAATCTAAATCTACGCTTACAAAATCATGACTAGGATCTTTGGCAATTTGAGAGCCTTCATTTTGATTGTTAAAGATGCTAATTTTCTGGAAAATGATGTCCCCAACATTCGTTTACTAGAAATTCAACAGGTCTTATTATAACGATTTTTTACAAAATAAGAATGTTATTACTCGTTTAAACGGAACTGCTTGAATGCTTACTTATTTCATAGACAAAGAAAATAAGCTGATTAAATAAATGATTAAATACATTAAAAAAAATCACAAATAAATAAACGTCGACTGTGAGATCTCGCCGAGTACAGACGTATCTGACTGGTGCGAGCTTCTAACAAGTTGTGTGTGCTATTATTTGATTGTGTGACGCTGCGGTTGGTTGGTGCACCTAGTGCAGCATAGACCGTAGCCGTCGTTGACGTAGTGTGTGAGTAGCCGCCGTTGGCGGTTACTAGTGATGGGACACCCCATAATTAACTCTATGGAGCAGCTGGTGCAGACGCTCCAAACCCAGGCGCAGGTGATCGAGACATATCAGCGCGTGGTAGAGTGTCTGTTCAGAGAACTCGCCTTAGCGACGACCCCCACGTCACCAACCGCTGCGGCATCCTCTCAGGTGAAACAGACACCAGTTCGTGTGCAAGTGGTAGTGCGATGGAGACGTCTTCTTCTTCGGAATTTACCAGCTCAGATAATGAGTCGGTGATGACGGATGGAACCCTCCAGGCTTCCGATGCAGAGCCTTCCGACGGAGACTTCAAAACCGTCGTCAGAAAGAGAGGTAAGGCAAATAGACTTACTTCCCCCAAAAGTACAAGCCAACCAGCATCAGCGAGCAAGAAAGCTCGTACCTCGTCACCAGGTGTCACAGGCCCCTCAGGCGACACAGTAGGTCCCTCAGACCAAGCCAAAGCACCAGCAGGCCTCAATTAAAAATTGGATCTCTCAGATCTAACGAACAACGTCACCGACGCCTCCCGTCATGACGCATCCCGTCACGACGCAAGTCGCCTCGACGTCAAAGTGGATCGGCATCTAAAATACAATGAAGGGTGACCAACCTGTGATCAATTTCACAAAGGCGTCGCAGTGAGCGGATGGCATCCGCATCCAGCCTGCGACAATCGATGACTTCCGAGCATTAACGAAGATGCTCGAAACTCAGCGAGTTCAGTACCACTCGTTTAGTCTGCCTGAAGACTTAACACTGAAAGTGGTATTGAGAACCGTTCTCGTGGAAATCACGCAAACGGAGGTCGCCCACGACCTCTTGGCGCAGGTTTTCCACCCAATAATAGTCAGCAGAATGCTGTGAGAACGCAGCAAACGGGCTAAGCCGTTGATGCTGGTTAAGTGCCGCGTAGCGATAAGGTGATTTGGAACCTCCGAACCGTCTGCGGGCTGATTGTGAAGGTTGAGCCGCCGAAAAAGCGGGGTTAACCCGCACAATGTCACCGTTGTCAGAAGATCCACCACAGTCAAAGGAACTGTCACGTTGACCATAGGTGTGTCAAGTGTGGTGAGTCACACGCGACAACCACCTGCACCAAGAGTGCAACTCCCCCGGCAAAGTGTGGCTTTGGTAACTGAAAATAAGCTACCAATTAAAGAAAAGGTCTGTGAAGTATGCTTGATCATCAAACAAATATTTGTAAATCAAAAGATGAATTTGATCGTGTTTCAACTTTAAACTATCAAATCAATCATTCAAATCAACAATTGAATTCATATTTGAAAACCACTAGAAGTGGTAGAATTGTGAGACCACCCCAAAAGCTCTTGTCTTAGAGTTAGTGTTTATTATTATTATTATTATCTAGAAGAGGGCAGTGAATAAAGACTATTTGTACCGTGTGATGCACACTCCATTTAAACGACAAAAGATTTAGACAGAAATAAAGCCAATTTTGGAAATAAAGATTTATTTAAGTAAATAATAATAAAATTACATGAACTGTTATTATTCTTTGATGATAATGTGAATTACCAAATGTTTGATAACAAATTCTAATCAACTAATGCAAGGGAACAACATCTTTGTTTGGTTCTATATTTGATGTTCGATTGCCTTTAATTGTTTCAATAGTTTTGGCAATGCAGTTTTAACAGTTTCAACATTACCAGTTTCAAGAGGGATTGTTCATCATCTTGAATGTTCAAATGAGGCCAATTGTTTATGCAAATCGTGTTGACGCTCAGTTTTATTCAAAAACTGATATAAATAATCAAAACCATATATAAATGCCGAGGAAATTTGACTTCAAAATTCCCTTTGATGTGGATATAGAAAACCGCCAAAGGATAAAAACCTGGATCGATAATCTTCTATCTGGTATATGGATGGATTCAAAACGAATGAAGGGACTGCCTTAGAAAAGTCGCCCACTATATTGTAAACTGGAACTCTTCCAATAGAACTGTGTGCTATAAAGCGTTTAAGAAGAAACCTCAAAAGTTCACAGACAGCCAGGCGATACTGTATGTTCTAAAGGCCTATAGCCGTCCATGTCGATTTGAATGAAAATACGCGTAAGACACAGTTAAATCTCCAAATTGTTTTCATTGTTTTCATCTACACAAGGTAGTACCAAGATTTGGTCAAATTACTATCAAATAATTTGAAATTTTAGTCGAAATGTTCTTTTTGATTTCCTTCTATTTTCTATTTTTTTTTCCACGTTGTTTTTCCATCTTTGTGAAACATTGGTATTGATTCAATTTATGATAACATGATGATGCTTTTTCTAATAGAATTTGAATGTTTGTAAATTGATTAATATCGACATTATTTTGTTTTGTTTGTAAAACACGATGTGTTCTCTCAACAAACTGTTTTATTAATTCAAACAGTTTTTGTTTATTTTCTACAGGATCTGTTAATTCTTTTGTTCGACAAATAACTGATTGAAGTTCTCCAAGATAATTATTCTTATTAACATCAATATCTTGTAAAAGTGCATCAATCGCATAAAAACAATTACTAATAGTATCGAGCAAATTATTAAAAATTGATTTAATTGTATGTTGTAAACGTTGTCCTTTAATTGATGATAATTCAATTAATTTCTTCCATTGCAAATTTAAATTTTTCAATAGTTTTGTTATTTCATTTTTCTTTTCATTACCTTTTTTTATTAACATTTCACCTAATTTATTGACTTTGTGTAATAATTCTGTTTCATTAGCATTTAATTCACATATAAATGATTCATATTCATTAAATTTACAATTTAATTGATGTTCTGTTGCATTTACATAATTTTCATCGGATAATAATTTGAATGAATCTTTTAACCAATTGTTCAAATTCTCAACTTTAACAACAAATTCGAAATACTTCTTTGATGCTTTTAATATCTTTATACGATTCGGCCATACTCTCTTAATTGTTTCATAATGCTTAATCAAACGATTACGTTTATCATCAATTCTAAAAATAATTCGATAAATTAACAAACAATTAATTAATTATAATAAAAATTTAAATAATGAAACTTACCCTTTACTATCTGGATATTGATTACTAGCAATTAACAAATTCGTTTTTTTATTAAACGCCTCAATACGTACAGGGAGTGTAGAAACAAAAGCATTGTGTTCTTGTAATAAAGCAACAACTTCTTCTAAGGATGCACCACTATTAGACGATTTCAAATTAACTTCATGTTTTCGAATAGTAGCATTAAGATTGATAACATCTTTATTAAATAATAATAAATCCAAACATCGTTGAAGTGATTGTTGTTTCTGTTCCCATTTTTTATAAATTTTGACTCGTTCATTATTGATTCGTCCAATTGCTGTTTGATAAACAATCAAATTCGGTTTGAATTTTAATAATTCCAGACCTAAATTCGTATTTTGATGAATTCTAAAACAAGGTTTATTAAAATTAATAGTAATTAAAAACAAAAAACAAACAAACAGACAAACTAGAACTTACTCATCATTTTTAGCAACAATTGTCGCATATAATTCTTGATGTTTTTCAATTATTTTATTGGCGGCTTGTATATTCGTTATAGAAGTATTATCAGTAATTAAATTACTTTTCACTTCTTCAATCCAATTAAATAAACTTTTACAAACATTTACAAATTTTTGTTGACCAATAATGAAATTACGTGTTGCTTCTAATTGCTTTTTACGTTCAACTGCTGCATCCTATCAACAATAACAATTAGAATAACAATACAGAAATAATGTTTAATTGATTGATTATTACTTTTAATTTCTGATAAATTTCAGATAATTCTGCCAATTTTCTATCTAAAATATCTCGTTCTTCAGGATATATTTCAACAAGATTTTCAGAAATACAATGATGCCGTTTGATTGTTTCATCTAATAATGTGATTTTTAATGTTTTTAATGAATGATCTTTTAATAATTGTTCACAAACAATTAAATCATCATTAATATTGTCTGTTAACATTTCTTTATGTAAATATTTAACTGTTGTTAATGTTGCATTAATCTCTTCACAATATTCCATAATGTTTCTTATACGATTTAATTTCATAAATTTCTCATCGATTAATTTCAATATTGACAACCATTCATTGGTAATTTCTAATTTACGACATTCAATTGAATCTTTTTTATAATAATTTTGAATAATCAATTCATTTATAATTGATGTTAAATTATTGACATCTTCCTCCATTGGTAATATATTTGCAGTGATGTTTTCATGTTGTTTTATTAATTGTTCAATTTGTTTTAGATCTGAACAAGGAATTCGATCATTTAATATTTCTATGATTCCTTTTAAATTTAATTTCCCATTTTCATATTCAAATTTCGTATATAATTGTTGTAAATGTTGTTGATGTGTTAATTGATTATTTAAAACAATTTCATAATCATATTCAAGATGTTTCAATATTTTCAATTTTCTTTTAATATCATCAATTATTTCACAATCATTTGATGTGAATTGTGATTGATTTATTCTGTATAATGCTTCAATATGATTGCGTTGTTTACATTTGGATCGTTTTTCTATTTTACGATACTTTTCAAATTGTTTATGTAATATTTCGATTGTTTCTAATGAATTTGGCAAATTAATATTTTCAAATTCAATTGTTTTTGTTTTAATCCAATCAATCAAGTTGGTTGTTAATTGATCAAAAACAATCCTAATTCTACCATTATCATTATTATCGAAAATGTTAAAACTGCCCCATGGCATTTTCAGGATATGTGTCGTTTCTTCTTCTTCTTCTTCTTTCACATCTTTTCCTTCTTCTTCTGCTTCTTTTCTTTCTGTTACCTCTTCATAGCTTCTTGCTTTTGTAAGTCTAGCAGCTTGTTTCGCTTGTAACATTGCTTTCATTCGTTGAAGTTCTAATATTTTTTGTTGTATTTCAGAAATATTACTGTCGTTTACATCATTTTGTTCAATATTGATTTCTACATTACATTCAATCTGTTTAACACGATCAGCAAAACGTAATGTACAAATAGTTTCATCATAATCAATACAAGCCGGACTTATTGTTGCAATCTATTTGAGGAAAATTTAAAAATAGAAACAAATTATGAATAAATATTAATATTTTTAAAGATTAATTATTAATACCATTGCAGTGTATGAATTGCCACCAATTGAATCTTGTAATAATCGTGTTAGTTTTGAATCCCTATAAGGCAGATGGCAGGATTGTTTGCCAGCAACTATAGCTGATATCAATCTGCCTAGGGCTGATAGTGAAACGTTCGTATAATTGGCTTCCCGTAAACGATCACCTGTAGCTTGTGTTCTTTCATTACGTTCTGAACCCTGAAAGAATTACAATTATTTTTTTTAATAAGCATATCAATTCTTTTTTCGTAATTAAAATTACTTACAGCTAAATCAACGAAATTCAATTTTCCAATCGTTGTTCGATTCGTACATTTATTTGTTGATTTAATTGTCATTGTGAAAATTGAATGTGATCGTGAACTAACAGTATTCATTAATGTTGAATACGTTGCACGATTCTTCGTGCCACGTTTAAATAAGTCATTTATTGATTCAATTGAATCGACATTAACATCTGTTAAATCTTGTACATAAACATCCTTGATGTTTCCTTTAATTGTTAATTTTTTTTTGATATTTCCAGATAATAAATCACGAATTTCTTCATTGTATATCTCCAAATATGTGACATTGATATTAAATGATATTTCATCATTAGTAGACGATGATATTCGTGTGAAAATGTGATTACATGCATTCGGTATAATGCCATGTCTTGTCTTATTTTGTGAACCACCCATTGTGTAAGTTTTACCGGAACCAGTTGGACCATATACGAAAACTGTCCCATTATAACCATCAAAAGCTCTTTCTACAATTGGAGCAGCTACAGTATCATAAATGTTTGACTAAAATGTAAAAATAAATATTAAAAAACAAATTCGAATGATTTTTTTTGTTTTTACTTGAGTTGAATCTTGATCAAATATTTGATCGTATTTAAATTGTTTTGGAGAGCCACGACGTGGATTCAATGCAATTACATTTTCATTTTGATCAATCGTCAGAACGTTTCGATAATTTTTTGATATTTCTTGTTTTGTTAATGGTCGTGCCCTAAGAACACACGAACATTCTCATCAATTCTTGAATGATCTTTTCGATTGGAGAATTCCATATTTTTTTGGGTTTATTATATTTTCTTCACTAATTATTGTCTTTTTAATCACTAATTATTGTCTATTTTATCACTGATTATTGTCTTTTTAATCACTAATTATTGTCTTTTTTATCACTGATTATTGTCTATTTTATCACTTATTATTGTTTTTATTATCACTACCGTACAAAAAGCTTGAGGGGTGAGGGCTCTGTGCCAAGGGGTGATTGGTGAAGGGTGGATGGAGGAAAAGATGATTGGTGAAGGGGCGGCGCGCCGATGGGGCTCAAGCCCTGAGGACAGCCAAGAATTCGTTAACAGTTGTTCCTGTTTCTTATTACAACTGGAAAACTGCTAAACTGAAACACAAAATAACAAAAACAATAATAATCAATAAAAAAATCAATAAAAATCAGTCAAATTTTTTTATAACTAATTTTCCGTTTAAAACTTATTAAAAACTACATACCAATATTCAAATATATTCAAAATTATTTTCAATTCAATTTAATTCAATGATAATTAATTGAAAACTTTGAAAAATCTCCGCAAACACGCAGCGAAAAAACACACAAACGTCCGAATTAATACTGACGTTTATTATAAATGTCAATGAAACAAAAACTTTTTTCATAGCCTACAATGAGCTTATTTTGAGATGTATTATTGGTTGCCTGTATTTAATATGATTACTTAGATTTGTTTTTTTGGGATATTACAGACAATTTAATTTCATTTCAAATATTCCAGCGGCTGAATCTAATTTTAAATTTTCCCACACAACAATTAACCGTTTCGTATACCACCAATAAATACCAATAATAATGCAGTAAAGCTGAATGATTCGATGACTACATGGAGAAAAATATATGGGAAATTTTCCTATAATTTTATGGTATTTGTTCCTATTCCATTATAGGAATTACGACTATATATTATCGGAACAGTACCCATAGTTATAGAAAATTTTCCCAGAATGCTAGGAATGTTACCTATATCATTACAGGAATCAGTCCCTAAAATATTATGGGAATTATTCCCATATTATATAGGAACGATTCCTATATATCATAGGAATCATTCCTATTAATTATAGGAGTGATTCCGATAGTATTATGGTAATAATTCCTATACTATAATAAAATATTTATTACGAGAAAAGTGTCGCCATCACTTCTATACTGTTAATAATTTTGTGTTGCGAATATACAGTGATTTGGGAGTGAATGTGGAGTAGATGATGTATTATTTGATTTAATCTCTCTAGGAGTACTAATTATTTTGGAAAGGTTTTAGCGTATACATTAATTGTAGAATTTGATTCTATTAGACAAAATCTTCATAATAATAGAGATTTTGTTAATTATAATCAATATAACCTTTTCAAATTTCTGTCAGAATTGGATGTTATTCCGAAGCTCCATTTTTGAGTTTCCACTATGAAAATTGAAAATTCATGTTTTTATTGCTATGGAAATTATTCCCATGCCATTATTGGAACCATTCCTGTACTGTTATGGGAATGGTTCCCATAAATTATAGAAACTATTCCTATAATAGTATAGGAATAATTCCTATATTATGATGGGAACAATTCCCATAATATATAGGAAAAATTCCCATAATTTTCTTTCCGTGTATAATTTAAATTAAAAAATATAAAATTAACACAATAATTATGAATAAATACGGATGAGTTAATTACTTAATTACTACCACCAACCGGACCAATCACTAATTGCATGTAATACATTTTTAACGATAAATTTCTGAAATTTTTCAGGTTAACTAAAAAATGGTAGATTAGGGTGCAAATCCACACAACATACTGGAGCAATTACTCAAATAAAGTGATCGTTTCATCTCGTTTTACTACCACTCAATGTCACGTACAGAAAGAGAAAAAACTAATTGTATCTTTATGCATTCCAGAATATATAAAATTTAGTGATGACACTATCGCCACTTGTAATGATTAAAATTACTAAAATAGAGTTAGGGCTTAAATTCACTGTGCGGTAAGTCGCCCGAGTTTTAAGTGTGTAAGGCGTCCATGCGAGTTTTAAAAACTCATCGTAAGTGAATTTGTCGAAAACTATCTCCTCACGACTGCCACAAAAGCTTTCTCCGTAGCTTCCGACCATCAAAATCATCTAGTACGAGAAGCTCTCGACTACGATGAAGGACACAAAAAATGGCACTCCTCCAGGACTAACAGGTACCACTGTCCAATGCACATGAGACTAATTGTGTACTGTTTTGTTCACAGGTAGGTTTAATCAAACAAATAGATGAAGAAAAGCAAAAGTGGAAAGCAATACTGGAGAGAATGATGGCAATTACATTATTCTTGGCAGAAAATAATTTGCCTTTTAGAGGATCTTCTGACACTTTGCATACTTCACACAATGGTAATTTTCTAGGTTTGGTTCAACTGTTAGGCAAGTTTGACACTGTCATGATCGAACGCTTAGGCAGTATCTCTAGTCAGGAAGCAAAAACTATTATTTTAGTAAAAACATCCAAAATGAACTCATTGAATTACTTGGAAATGAAGTAAGAGATATTACAAATATTTACAGGCAGTGACGTGCGTAAATTGGTAAACGTCATTTTTGCATGGTCGATACTATTGGCGATTATGTAATGAATCCCCGCATAATGGGATGGCTGTATAAAAATTTTTCAAAAACCTAGTAGGCAAAACTGTATAGTACTAGAATGTTACGAGCTATTGCTCATAATTTTCAAGTAATACACTTTAAGGCGTATCCGCGTTGTCCCGGACGCTCCACCCATGCGGCGAGAGTTTTTAGGTCGCTAAGGTAACAGACATTTACATTCTGTGGCGTGCGTAGCCTGCGTGAATATTATTCGCAAAATTAATAAAAACCGCCATTGCTATTTTTACTAAAATACAAATTTCAATAAAATGATACAAAAAACATAAATTTCGAAAAAGAAATTAATATTTAAATAATGTAAATGTTTCTATAAATATTTTTCAGTATGACACCAAAGGGATAAAGATTATTACTACGTATACTTATCGAAATATATACGAAAAGTGAAATGAAGTAAACATCTATAAAATTATAATTAAACAGAACGTCTGAGGTTCTATTAAATAATTCAGAGTATTGTTAACATATGTAATTGTTGGTCTACAATAGTAACAAGCATATTATAAATTACAGACAGAAATATATATATTTAACTTACAAACATAAGTTAGATCAGTACAATTTTACATTAATAGTAAAGGAAAATAACAATAGTAACATGAAACAAAATATCCGTAAAATTACAATAAAACAGAATGGTCTATTGAATAATACAATAAAATTATACAATTATTATAGAACTGATCATCAGTAATGATCACAAGTACTCCCAATATAAGATCTGAAAAAAGAAAAATGTTTAAGAACTTATTTAAAATAGACATCAATAACTACTCCCCTTTTTTCGGTAGTATATAATATTATTGAGGAATTTTAATCGACAATGGTCGTAAGTACTCCCAATACAAGATCTGGAATGAGAAAAATGTTTAGTAATTTATTTGACATACACGTGATCAGTAAATTTTCCCTTTTGTTTGGCGATAAAACACTCATCAACACGAGAAAGTCCCAGTTTGTTTTCGTAATATACCTGAAAATAGATTTATCTATTAATTACGACAATAATAAACTTTTCTATCAATTTACCATGGTGATCCATTATAAATTTGATAAAATCCCAGTCTGTTAGTGCTTAGTTATTGTTATAATTATATATATCTTTTTAATTTACCATTGCGTAGCGCCATCCTAGACACGATAAAATCCCGATACGTAAATACCCCACAGTCACACTTTTGGTCTTATCTACTTCTGTGTAGGCCGATCACAAGCACGATAATATCTCACAGTTCTTCTTCCGGATTCTACTGCTGCCCAAGTCGACCCTTCGGAAGCTAACACTAGACATCTGTAAGATATTTCGAAGTGCTTCTGTTTTCTAATTGGATGTTTTTTTGGCTTAGTCTGAATCACTAGATCTATACGTTGCAAGCCACTTGGTTCCTCACCACCACTGGTGTCGTGTGGTTCGTCATCTGAAGATGAGTCTTCGAGATTAAGATTCTCCATGAGGGTGTCGATGCGATGTTCTTCTTCCATTAATCTGGATTCGACTTTTGGCACGTGGTCACAGACCTTCTTCCATTCCTCTACTCCTATTTCTGCAAATTTCCGTCTTGCCAAGGCCTCTATGTCGCCTAAATTGAACGTTACGTTGTTCGTTGCAACCCAGTTTTTAACTTGTGCCCAAATCAGTTCAACGGGATTGAGCTCTGGGTGATATGGTGGCAGACGTAGAACACTGTGTCCATGTTCTTGGAGTAGCACATTGAGTTTGTATTGTGGCACCTCAGGTATATGTCTCTTTATAGCTGTATTTTTGTCATTCCGGGATGACAGGGTATGTTGTGCTCTTCTAGCCAGGTTAGCATAATTATCTTTTTAGAAGCGAACGTCGGATATTGTTCTACTTTTACGTCGTGATATGGTGCATTATCAATCACCAAAACGGACTGTGGGGGGAGGTTGGGTAATAATTGTACTTGCACCCACCTCAAAATTTTTTCTGAGTTCATATCATTAGGGTAATCTCCAGTCTTTGCACCAGATCTGAAGATTAGCAAACCATTTGGTTGCTGCGATTGTTCGGTTCTTGAAATTTTTCACTGGAACAGACGGCCCGGCCCTTCTTTTGCTTCTTTTTTGAAAAAGTTGATGACGTTTGCAATTATTTCTCGTGCTTGGTGGTGCAATGGTTTTCCTCGTTTTCCAATACTGTGTCCTTGTGATGAAGATGTTGATGCCATATTAATACACAAAATTAAAAAAAAAATTATATATAAAAGTAAAATATGAATGCAATAGATTAAAGTTATTATATTTCCTACCACAGTTGTCGTATTATCATATTTATATACATTACGTATATAATAATAATAACGTTCTTCATTAAGAATACTTGAAATTGTACCTGTTAAAACATGAAAATATTTGTTGAAAAAAATATGCATAAAATAATATACATATTTTTTTTTTACATTTTGGTGGAATTTTTATTTACCGCCAATATTTCACAGTTCTTATCTATATTTGTTTCCACAAGTGTTCGAAGATGAAGATATGCATAGATAAAAGACTCCTACAATGCCTCGAATTTTCGATTAAAACAACATATTTATAAAAATACATTTTTATTCATTAATTTTTCAACTATATAACAATACATTGTTTATATTAAAATTACAATCTTTTGCGATCTTTAATTATCATATTATACATATTATAAATTATTGAAATAAAAATATCTATATTTCCGATAAAAATTAATTACATAATTATATACTTATTTATATAATTTTGGGGTATACACATACATATAAAATATTTTCACGACGCCACTGTATGAATTGGTCAACGCCATATTTGAAAGGTCAATACTATTGGCGATTATGTAATTAATCCACGCCTAATGCGACGGCTTTTCAAAAATCTTCAAAAAACCTAGTAGGCAAAATTGTGTATTACTAGAATGTTACGGACAGTAAGTACTTTTCAGTCATTTTAGACGGTACCCCTGATATCAGCCACACTTTTTTTAATCCGTGCGGTTGTCACAGCTTAAACTTGGTAATTTCTGACGCTGTTAAAACTTCAGTCAAATCAGTGTCATTATTTGGTGTTATTCAACGGCTTTTTGTTTTTTTCTCTACTTCTACTGAAGCTCTGACACGTTGGGAAAGCAGAGTTTCAAGTCTTCAAGCTATTATAAGGAAGTAAGAGATGCACTATAAGAAGAATACGAGAATAGTACTGACTCCGTTGCTGCTTCCGAAGCCAAATCTCTCGCCCAACACATGGATCAATATGAATTTTTGCTCATCCTTGTGATTTGGTATGACTAACTACACCAAATAAATATTGTTATCAAATATTTGCAATCAGAGTCTACAGACTTGATAAATGCAACGAATCTTTTACATAAATGTTGCCAATTTGTAAAGCAATATCGGGATACTGGTCACGCATCAACTTAGAACTTATCAATTCCGTTAGATAAAATTGTCAACATATCAACCGATGGGGCACAAGCAATTGCAATCATGAATGCAGGAGTCGCGGGAGGTTATTTAACTATATTAAAAACTCACCAGGGAAAGAAATATTTGTTAACCATTGCATAATTCACCAAAAAAATCTTTTAGTAACAATTTCAAATATTCCCGATTCTCAAATCTCGAGAGTTAAACCATCGCCAATGTGAAGAATTTTTAAAAGATTTGAGAAGCAGCGCGTTGGTTGAGTTGAGGTGCCACGCTAAAAAGAATATATATATATTCAATTGTTTGTGGAAATGAAAGAATATACGTTGCCCTAATTCGAAGATAAAGAATGGATGTGTGATTTTGCCTTTCTCGTCGATATAACCCAGCATTTGAATGATTTAAACATGGAACTACAAGGAAAAAGCCAGTTAATTCATAACATGCTTGATAAAATTAATGCAAACATCTGTCGTCAAACAATATGTTAGTTTTTGCACACTTAAGAAAAGAAACTTCTTCAAAAACCCAAAAACCCAGCATTTACAAAAATTAATAACGAAATTTGAATTGCGATTTAAAATATTTAGATCACAAAAAACAGTTCTTAGTTTTAACATTTTTTCTTCACCATTTGATACAATGTCATTATAAAATTCACCTAAGTTATAGAAATGGCAATCTCATATCTTTAACAAAATGGAAGCGACTGGACAAGAAAAAAAATTGCACTACAAAAAGGTCAACTAACACCTGATAAAATTCCATATACAGGCATCGGCCAATTCATCTAGAAACATTTGAGAAAGTAGAATGAAGTGAAACAGCATTATAATGTGCACGTGCTGAAAAGAGACGTAGTATAAATTAGTAGCCACCCATCTACTCTGTATCTCTTTTTAGCATGTGCACATCATAGGACTGTTTCAAAGGCCATCCCCGTATAACAGTTATTGGAGATGGATATATTATTTTTTTTGTAAATCATGCAGCATCGGAAGGGAAAATCAGTTTAATTATATTGTGTCAGTAGTACATCATCTTAAATAACTATTATGTCAAATTACAAATAAAAATAATTAGATAGTACTAATATAACGTAATAACAATTGAATCTTCAAGATTAATCGTAAATTACAGCCGATATTAATAGGTGCTGCAACTAAAAACCCCTTATTTGTTGGAGTGCGGAATAAACTACGTTCTATGTGTGCCTTTAAAAACACAAAAGGGACAACTCCAAAGCAACATTAATGTTCTTTTAATTATTCCAGATCTTCGACAACTATAGAAAAAGGTGTTCTAATTGAAGGCTTCTGTTCAAGCATTGTACAACACGACTTGATATACAATTATTACATAGGTACAATTTGTTATAGCCCAGATCACGTATATCAAAAACATTTGTTTTCTATTATCAGCAAAGCGTCTTCTGACTGAAAAATCCAATGGTTTCACACGTATAGAACGTTCAGTAAAAGGAATAAGAATCACAATAAAATGACCGGGAGAAATTGGCAATCCCGAAAAACTCCGCAAAAAGATTTCTAATGTGCCTTACCATGTTTTTGGCAAACACACAAATTACTTGTATTTATTTTAATTCTTCAATCAATGTATCTTCGTATTATTGTTTTAATAAATTTCAAGCGAGCCTTTCTTCAAACAAAAAAAAGGAATTCTAACGAGGAGAATCTTATAGACACAATTACAATTGGCATCTCAGCCCGTGGTTAAAGCAAAAATGCAGTCCAGGAAAATATTTTTCTAAAGTTAGGCGTCGACGAGAAAGGCAGGTTGCCAAAAGAAAGTTGCAATTAAAAAATGGTCCCCCAAAACGTCGGAAACCTTAAACATCAGGTCATGATATGCATACTGTTTGCACACTGCAGAGCCAGACATGACTTCCGATCCTTTGTAGGCGGCTTGTGAGGAACATCTAATAAAACAAAAGTGTCTTGTGTCTACTGCGGAAGAACAACAAACTATAAAGACGTTAACGGGCGATGAACATAGTAACAACAAATGGCACGAAATGCGGGAAAACCTCTTTACGGCTTCTAAAATGCAGAACTATACAAAACCCATTTTGGCAACAAGGATTCTTTACGGAAGGGTAATAACGTTTACTAAAATTGAGGCAATATGAATAAGTATGTCGGAGATGAAAGGATGGTTGGAATTCCTCGTGATTGGAAAT
Organism: Meloe dianella; assembly: GCA_028455855.1. Taxonomy (NCBI): domain Eukaryota; kingdom Metazoa; phylum Arthropoda; class Insecta; order Coleoptera; family Meloidae; genus Meloe; species Meloe dianella. The sequence goes on from JAPTHL010000130.1 coordinate 1,710,620, forward strand.
TCACAATACTTAGTTTAAGATTTTTGTATGTAAACAATAAGCCGTAGGATAGTTTATGATTTATGGTTTTATGATTTTATGACTTAAGCCAGATCAGCAAATGTCATTGTCATCAATAGTTTGGACACAACTTCAACTTCTTTTCTGATATCGATAATGAAAATACTACAAGCAAATTGCAACAATTCGGCGAGGTTACAAGACCTAGCCCACGCGACAGCCCTAAAACAGAATAGTGATGTTATGGTAATTGCTGAGTTGAACAAAAAATTATCAGAGAACAGAAGAAATGCTTACCTGAGCAAAGATCGGAAAGCAGGTATCTTCATGGTCAACAACAAATATCATGTAAGTGCATATGGAAGTGGTGACGGCTATGTATGGATTCAGACTGAGGTTTGCACACTTTACAGTGTATACATTAGTCCAAACTGTGATTTAAATAGATTCGCACAACATCTCATCGACATTGAGATGAGCCTGCAACAAAAAAAGGAGATATCATCATTGCCGGTGATCTGAACTCTAAACATACAAGTTGGGGGGAATCATAAGCGATCCCAGAGGACGATCACTGAAAGAATGGCTCAGCACGTTGGACCTAATCATACAAAATGATGGTAAAAAGCCAACCTTGGTGAGACATAATGGAACGTCTTACGTGGATGTAATTATATGTACATCAACACTCGCACTCATATTTAAAAATTGGGAAGTGTTGGATGAAGTTACATTGAGTGACCACAGATTTATCAGCTTTGAAATCACAGACAAATTTAGTATGAAAAGAGCGACAACTTATGAGAAAATGATTGACATATCAACTTATAGCAATTTCCTGGAAATGAATCTGATCATAACGAAAAACAAAAATAATATACCGGAATTAATTAATATAATAAAACAGGCTCAAAGGAGCAGTCAAAACATAAAAGACACGACCAAATATGCTCCGTACTGGTGGTCTCAAACTATTAAACAGGCAAGACAGAAAACACTTAAGTATAGAAGGAAATACCAGAGAAAAGTTAAAAAAGATGAAGAATCAGAACAAGAAAGAAATGAATACAAAACAGCAAGAAAAACATTGAAACTAGAAATGAAAAGATCAAAAAAAAATGGAATGAATTGTGTGACAAACTAGATCACGATATCTTTGGGCAGGGATATAAAATAGCCCGAGACCAACTTAAAATACCAAACCCACAAATCAGCCTTGACATCAAACAAAAAATTAAAATATTTCAGGAACTTTTCATAAGTGATTGTGGTGCTAACAACTTCACCAAACAAAATGTTACTGAAGAGATTATAAATTTTAGCGATGATGAGATTGAAGCAGCATGTCAACGAATAAAAAATGGTAAAGCACCAGGTCCCGACGGTCTCACACCGGAGCTGGTCAAATTGTCGATAAAAAGCCATATGGAAGTATTCAGCAATGTGTATAATACATTACTAAGAGACACCTGTTTCCCAAGTTTTTGGAGAGAGGCCAAATTGGTTCTCATAGAGAAGCCAAAGAAACAAGATGATGAAACAACAAAATATCGACCAATATGCCTATTGAATGTTCTCGGAAAAGTTTTTGAAAATCTTATTAATGTTAGACGTCTTGATGAAATAGAAGGAAAAAATGGATTTTCAGACAGCCAATTTGGTTTCAGAAAGGGAAAATCCACAGTTAATGCCGTTGAAGAGGCTTTAAGAGTTACAAAAAATATGGGTACTGGACAAAAAATCCCAAAATTTAATATATTGATACTAATTGATGTTCGAAACGCATTTAATACTGCCTCATGGCAACTGATTATAAACAGATTAGAAGAAATGCACATCTCGACATATTTATGCAATATCATTAAAGAGTACTTGACAGACAGAAAAATAATTATTGAAAAAGATTGTGTAAGAAAGATTGGAGGTGGGGTTCCGCAGGGTTCGGTGCTTGGCCCGACTCTGTGGAACATCCTCTATGATAAGATAATGCGTTTGAATGTTGGTGACAAAACCAAGTTGATATGTTATGCTGATGATTTAGCGATTGTGTTACCAGGTGATAATGAAACTGAATTAATGAGGAATGGTAATCGATCCCTCAAGATGGTTAATGAATGGATGATACAGAATAGCTTATCAATTGCTGAAGGGAAAACAAATGCGGTGCTCCTGAACTATTGCAAAAGAAAATGCAATGTGGTCCTCACACTGAATGGTCACAATATCATTCCTGTGAGCGAAACAACTTATTTGGAAATTGTGATAGACAGGCAACTTACCTTCTCGAAGCATGTCATGAAAGTGACGCAAAAAGCCCATAAAACTGCAAATGCACTTAGTCGCTATTACCGAACATCCGAGGTCCTAGAACAAATAAAAGACGAACTCTGAGTATGACAGTGCAATCAATAATTTTGTATGGTGCGCCTATATGGCACAATGCTTTAAGAATCAAGAGGTGTAAAGAAATGATTGTATCTACGCAAAGAGTCGTGGCATTAAGAACAGCGTGTGCATATAGAACTGTCTCAACTGAGGCAACATTGGTATTAGCGTCATTGGTTCCAATCCACATTTTGATTGATGAAAGAGTAAATATTTACAATAATAGAGCCTCAAACAGAGAGGAGCTGAAAAAGGAATCAATTAATAGATGGGAAAGGGAATGGAAGGCTGATACTGAAAAAGCTTCATGGACAAAAAGATTGATAGTTGATTTAGAAAAATGGTTATATCGAAAACATGGTGATTTAAATTATTATATAACACAAGCGCTTAGTGGCCATGGGGCGTTTTGTGCCTACCTAAAGAAGTTTAAGAGGGTAGAGAGTGACCTATGTGATCTGTGTCGAGTGATTGATGATGTGGAACATGCAGCAAATTTATTTCGCAAAAGATGCAGGTTGAGATAAATCTAGGAGTGGTAATCACTCCTGAAAATATTATTGATATCATGATAAATAGTTGTTATCATTGGAATGTGCTTTCGAGATACTTTGAAAATATTATTAAGTTGAAAAATGAAGAAATTGATAGAAATAGGCTGATAGTGTCTGGATAATAGTGGTTTGACAAATACCTACCCTGATGTAATGCTTTACGGCGGTCCCAGGGTAGGGAGAGGATTCGAGGAGGGGTTTTAGTGGATATGCCTTTGGCTACAGAGTGAGTCCCACACTCCCTGGACAACATGTTGTTGTTTGGGAGTCTATAAAAGATTTCCCCTCCTCTCGAAAAAAAAAATGGTAATTTATATTGACGATGGCCAACCTGGACCATCCAGGTTGGCTAAGGTAAAAGGTGAGGCGATTATTAGGAGCCTCTCGGTCGTAGAGACGTAATGTGGCAGACAGGTTCATGGAGGAGGTCGGAGGGGTGATGTGCTCCTCCTGGTAGCGGGATCGAAGGGGGAGAAGAGCGACCGGTTGAGCTGGGGATTGCTTGAACAATTCCCCCAGGCCAAGCGGGTGAGTGAGACCTAGATGTAGGCAAGGTCGCCTACATTAGGAGCGAGAATGTGGTATGTATGGGGGGTGATGAAGCTGGCGGCTCCGACAGGAGCTACCAGTTCATCGCTCGGATGGAAGACCAAGAGGTCGCGGACGCCGAACCAAAGGCGTTCGAGACCTTGGTAAGAATGAGGGAGCTCTGCATGAGGACAGAGCGGACGAGCTTCGCCATTGGAGTGGCCGGAAATCTAAATAGATGGGCGGTGCGAAAGATGGTCGAGTGTGTGTGGGTCGGCACAGGAACCCAAATAACCTTGTGCTGGAGAAATGTGCTGTAGATCAACGATGAAGCTGATATATCCGTCAAGAGAACACCACTCACACATCCATCCTCGAGATCAAGGAACGACAGTTTGGCAGAACAAATAAGCCAAGCACTGGCCATAGAACTGAACAGCGACGACAATGATGGGGTGTTTCCTACAGATAAACAGAGAAACACCAAGAAACGTAAAATAAGAGAGAGCTCGAAAGCTGCGGCTCAACCGAATTCTGCAATACTAGGCCTGGAAAAAGAAAAAAGCCATTAAAAAAACGTACACCAGGAAATAAAAGCATGGGCCAAAGAATTACAATCATTAATAAGGCAGGCAAGTAAGTAATGAAGACACGAAAAGACAACAAAAATATTACATATGACACAACAGCAAAGTAAGAAGGAATCTCCTATGCCAAAAGAAAAACAAATAAAAAGCAAAACAATAGGGACACAAACCAGCGAAGTAGGCCTTGAAACAAACATTATTGAAAAAATCGAACAATGCACGGGCATAGACACAATGAACGAACTCATTGAAATGGAATGGCCAGAAAACACATATCGAATAACAGATATAGTTGAGGGAAACCCCTTAAACAATGTAGCAGGAGACGTAGTTGTCGGAATAACAAAGGAAGAGAGAGAGAGAGAACGACAAGGGTCTCTATAGAATATTGAGAGAGATATCCAAATATAATGAGTAATAAAAACGATGAAGACGAGATAACAGTCATCAACCAACAGTTGAGGACGGTGAAAGGCGATGAAACAACCATCAACGAGAGAAATATATACGTTGGAAACCTAAAGAGCACTGAAAACAAAGACGTTATAGGCCTGTTAACACACATCAAAGAACAAGTCACAAAGAAAGAGAATCAAGGAGAAGTTTCAATACCTATAATAAATGGAATCATGACAGAAACGCTAAGAAAAATGCTAGAAATAGTATTCGACAAAGCAGAGACAAAACTAAAAATCCATGTTCCAAAAATACTACCGAAAGGTGAAGATGGCTCAAAGAGGAAATTAATAAAAACCAACGTAAGAACAAACGCTCTGATAATAACAAAAAATGAAAACACATATGCAGATCTACTACAAAACGTAAAGAAACAAGTTATGAACAGCGGTACGAAACACAACATTATAAATACAAGACAAACAAGACAAGGAGACCTTCTACTGACAATAGATGAAAATGTCGAGAAGACAAATAAGATCGGGAAAGACATCAAAGCCAACGATATTACATATCAAAGATATGGATGCCCTTACAACAATAGAAGAGGTGAAGGACGCAATAATTAAAACGATTAAGACTGTTACAGTAGAAGAGAGCAGCATGCGTCACCAATATAAGGCCATCATACGGCATGAATCAAGCGGCAACGATAAAACAACCTGAAGGACATGGTAAAATTTTGTGATAAAGGTAGAATATTAATTGGGATGACGATGTGCCGAGTCCAGCAAAGGCTCGAGATCAGAAAATGTTCCAAGTGCTGGGAGCGCGATCACATCGCAGCCAGCTGCCACGGAAACGACAGAACTGACTCGTGCACTAATTGCACAAAGAAAGGACACACTATTAAAGAGTGCAAAGAAGACAGTTATTGCCCGTTTCTGTGATAAAAAAGGGCATAAATGGGGAAATGCCAAATGCCCTAAATTTAGAGAAAAATTACAAAGACAGGAAAGAACGAGGACATCTAGACAAGCGAATGTATAATCTGAAAACCCGAGCTGTGATAAAACAGGTTAAAGGAACTGTGATATCTAATGCAACGCATCTTATTTATCTACAGAGGTCTAGTCATTTACAGAGTCTTGTACATATACAGATATTTATTTATTCACATGATTTTATATACATCTACAGGGTTTATATATATATATATATATATATATATATATTTATTTATTTATTTATACACATACATATACATATATTTTAAACATTCAGAATTATTTATACATATATGTTCTATATTTACATTTAATTATTTATCTATTTATTATTTTATCTAGTAGAATAATGTATAAACAAACGAAAACAAAACAAGAATCCAGAATATAAGTGGATGGATATTAAAGTTCTTCAAATTAACTTGAACAGGAGCCGCGCTGCTCACGATCTGGTCTATGCGATAGCTGCAGAACTGGAGGTGGATGTAGTTGTGGTCACAGAGCCCAACAAAACTGAAGGAAGAGTCGAGTGCGAGACCTGGTCGAGTACAGACGTATCTGACTGGTAGTTGCGTGCGCGATAGTGCTATAGAGCTATAGTGTGTTTGTGTTTGTGCGCTGTGACGTCACGGTTATTTGGTGCACCTAGTGCAGCATCGGCCGTTGCCGTCGTTGACGTGTTGTGTGCGAGTAGACGCCGTTGGCGGTTACCAGTGATGGGTGACCCCATAACTAACTCTATGGAGCAGCTGGTGCAGACGCTCCAAACCCAAGCGCAGGTGACAGTGACACTGCAGCGCAAGGTTGAGCGTCTGTCCCGAGAAATCGCGTTGGCGACGACCCCCACGTCACCAAACGCTGCGGCATCCCCCAGGTAAAACAGACACCAGTGGAGACATCATCGCAGTCTACCGGTTCGGACGTCGAATCGGTGACGACGGATGGGACGCTCCATCCATCAGATTCAGAGTCTTCCGACGAAGACTTCAAAACCGTCACCAGGAAGCGAAGTAAGGCGAAGAGAATTAATTCTCCCAAAATTACCCCGAAACCAGCATCAGCGAGCAAGAAAGCTCGTACCACGTCACCAGGTGTGTCAAGGGCCACTCAGGCGACACAAATATCCCTCAGACCAACCCCAAGACCCAGCAGGCCCCAATTAAAAATTGGACCCGTCAGGTCCAACGAACCGCGTCACCGACGCCTCCCGTCGAGACACTCCCCGTCCAGACGCCCGATATCGCGACGACTTCACAGGCGTCACAGGCCCTTCCGGCACCGCCCAAACCTCGCATCCCTCCAATTATTTTGAGGGATGTTTCAAAGTGGATCGGCATCTCAAATGCCATGAAGTGTCACGACCCAGTGATTGCTATCACAAAGGCGTCGCAGTGCGCAGACGGCAAACGCATCCAGCCTCCGACAATAGAGGACTTTCGTGCATTGGCGAAGATGCTCGATTCACAGAGAGACCAGTATCACTCGTTTAGTCTGCCAGCAGACTTAACATTGAAAGTGGTACTGAGAACCGTCCCCGTGGAAATCACGCAGACGGAGGTCGCTCACGATCTCCTGACGCAAGGTTTCCACCCAATCAAGGTCAGCAGAATGCTGAGAGAGCGCAGCAAGCTGGTTGAGGTGCCGCGCAGCGATAAGGAAATTTGGAACCTCCGAACCGTCTGCGAGCTGATAGTGAAGGTTGAGCCGCCGAAAAAGCGGAGTCTATCTTCTCAATGTCACCGGTGTCAGAAGTTTCACCACAGTCAAAGGAACTGCAACAATGACCATCGGTGTGTCAAATGTGGTGAGTCCCACGTCACAAGTACCTGCACAAAGCGTGCAAAGTCTCCCGCGAAGTGTGCCAACTGTGGTAGTCCACACACCGCCAATTTCCGCGGTTGTCCGAGGTTTCCGACAAACCGTCGTAAAGTCTCGGACAAACCCGTCACCAGGAAGGCGACTACCACTAAAACTGCCACCTCCACCTCAACCAGGCCGGCGCCTTCTGCGCCGCTTTCCCCACCACCCAGTCTTACAGCAAAGCGGTCAGTCATAAGCCGGTCGCCAAGCAGAGACAATCTCCCCCAGCCAAGCACCGGCTAAGATGTCAGTTCCGCCGACTGATGTAGCCAGCATGATTATTGACATGCTGTCTGCACTCAGTGGCGCGACAACTTGCCAGGACACTGTGGCTAAAATTCTTAGTCGCCTTCCTAACTATCTTAACAACAAAATGTAATGGACAACGGTACCAATAACATTAGGTCGATGCGAACGGCGTATTGGAACGCCAGGGGCTTTAGATCTGCCGCGACGAACTGGCTGATTTTGCCAGCCGTCACCAACTCCATCTCATCATGGTATGTGAGAAATTCCTTGATGGTAGCGTAAGAGACCCTAACATACAGGGTTACCTGTTACATCGCAACGACCGACTAGCTGGTCCTGGAGGAGGGTCGACATATATGTGCGCCATGATATTGCTCATTCCGTCATGATCATACCGGACTGTCGTAGTGTTGAGGCTACAGCTGTCACCATTACCACGGCTAATGGCCCATTAGTCGTGGCCGCATGCTATAATCCGCCTACAGCGGTTATAGAAACTTCTGATTTCGACAATATTCTGCAATTAGGAGCATCGGTCATTGCCGCAGGAGACTTTAACGTCAAAAACACACTTTGGTCTAGCAGGGGAAACAATAGAAACGGTCGTATACTGGACCAACACGCGTTTGACAGAAATTATCAAGTTCTAGCTCCTTCTGAGCCAACATACTATCATGCCGCGACTGGAGTTCCCGAAATTCTCGACATAGTAATTCTAAACAACGTAAGTTTCCAAATTGATCTCACTGTGGTAAATGAGCTCAGTTCGGATCACTGCCCCGTTTTAATGCATATCGGGAACGAAGCAAACGATCCACTTTATGATAGAGTCACTAGCCGTTCCACTGACTGGGGTAAATTCAACCAACACCTACACATACACTTTGTACCAATCACACTCATAAATTCCGCGGAAGATTTAGAAAACTCAGTCAGTAATTTTGAAATCAAAGTCACTGAAGCGTTGAATGTATCCACTCGGGAAATTTCAAAAAACAGGCAGCGGTGGAGATTACCTGTCGAAATAACCAAACTCATTCGCGAAAAGAATCGTGCCAGAAGACGGTTTCATAGATCCGGCAACCTAGCGGACAGAATTCAAGCCAATAGGCTCACCAGCGAAGTTCGGAACTCGCTACTAGATCTACGGAATGCGGAATGGGATGCCAGGATCTCTTCACTCGAACCCGTGGACAATTCTCTTTGGAAAATGTGAAAAATTCTTCGCAGAGAAAACAAACCAATACCAATGATTCATGGTCGCAACGGCATTGTCTATCAGGACGACAAGAAAGCAGAGGCGTTCGCTGACAGCTTGGAACTGCAATGCAGGCCCAACTGGAAGGACGTCGACGTGGAACACGTCGAACTGATAGCCAATAAAATCAAGGACATACTCCGGAAGTCCGACAACTCTGTCATTCGTCCCACCACAACAGAGGAAATCCGCCAATTAATTAGCGCACTTCGCGTTAAGAAATCTCCAGGTCCAGATCACATTACCAATCGAGCCCTCAAATGCATACCGCCAAAGGCAATTGCTGCCTTGGCGGGTATCTCCAATGCAGTCTTCAGGCTACACCACTTCCCATCACGGTGGAAAACGGCGAATGTGATCTTTCTCCCCAAGCCCAGCAAGGACCGGAAGTTCCCTCAGAACTACCGGCCAATTAGCTTATTGGCCAACGTCGGAAAAATAATCGAAAAACTTATACACGTACGTTTGTCAGAAATAGTCTCTGACAAACAAATCATTCCAGATGAACAGTTCGGTTATAGGTTCCAGCACTCCACTGTTCATTAACTGCTCCGTCTCACCGAATATGCTTCCGTCAGTCTCGACTGGAAGTACATCACAGGCGTCGTCTTTCTAGACATCTCCAAGGCGTTCGACTCAGTCTGGCACAATGGTCTGATTTATAAATTAGATCAGTCAGGCATTCCCCAGCCATGGTGCACCTCATCCATTCTTTTCTTTCAAACAGAACATTCAGAGCAAAAATTCACAAACACATTTCGTAAGTCCGTTCCATTGAAGCAGGAGTCCCCAGGGTTCTGTTCTTTCACCGCTTCTATACAACATTTTCACGGCCGACATTCCAAAAGTCCCAGACCCAGCTACTCAGCTCGCCATTTACGCTGATGGTACGGCCATCATTGCTAGAGCTAAACATCCATATCAGGTCACGTCCAAACTGCAAACAGCAGTGGATAACATAGAATCTTGGTTGCGCCTCTGGCAGATTTAGGCCAGCCCCGACAAAAGCACGGCACTTCTTATCACCCGTAGATCAGTACAACCCCACGACTTTGTCCATATGTATGACCGACCTATACAATGGAAGCGGGAAGCAACATATCTAGGTGTCGTTTTTGACAAACGACTAACCTTAAAGAGCCACATCCGATATGCAGAAAATCGTGCTAAACATGTCATTTCCCAACTCTATCCGTTAACTGGCCACTGTAGCAAGTTAACCATCAAAAACAAGCTTCACTTGTAGAAATCTATCGTTAGACCCACGTTCACGTATGACTCGCTGGCGTGGGGTCACACTCACAAGTCTTCCATCCACCGATTTCAAATACTTCAGAACAAATTCCTCCGGTCGGCTTTTAATGCACCATGGTTTGTCAGAAACACACAACTACACAGAGAGGCAGAGATGCCGGCTGTGAAGGAGTATCTCCGTTCGACTGCCACTAAGGCGTTCTCCACACTTTCCGGCCATCCCAATCGTCTTGTCCGAGAGGCTCTCGACTATGACGAGGAAGGAAGTTGGCGCGTGAAGAGGCCAAAAATGGCACTCCTCCAGGACTAACAGGTACCACTTGTCCATCCATACATGAGACCAACTGTGTTCTGTTTTGTTCACAGGTAGACCAACCGGTCCATGCGGCGTCACACTCCAAGTGACGCCGCACTGTCCAGACGAGGGAAATAAGGGTCACGGACTCGCACCCGGGAGAAGGAGGGGTTTTAGTGGGTATGGGGTCCAGATGGACTCAGAATCCCACACTCTCTCACGTGGGTAAAACCATACGTGAGAGGTGCTTAACGCATTTCCCCTCCACCAAAAAAAAAATAAATTACTAGGTAGCAAAATGGGTCAGGGGGATTATTTATGCTTTTATATTTTTATGGTGTTTATATTTTATATTTATATAACTAAATTGAAGTCTCTGAAGAAAACAGAAGAAGTGGAAAATTCGCATCAGATAGTAATGCTATATTAAAGACAACATGTAATATGAAAGCTGGAAATTCGTTCAATCAAAAGTTCATGCACATTTTTATGGAGTTTTTATTTATTTGAGATTATTTTCATTTTTCATAATCGAACAATAATTAAACAAATTCTTATTATGTTTATTGATGTATCTCTTTATGATTTAGACATTAAGGTTGGTGATGGTTTTTATATAGAGGCCGAAACTACGCCCTTGGTAAGAATAAATTGTATAATCACTTTGGACGAACTAACTTTGACATACATTTAAGATCCACTCGTTTTTCTATTTTACCCATTTGCGCTAAAGTTACTTTCAAATTCAAAGACGTTGAATAATTATCTATATAGGGAGGAATTCAATTCCGTGTGTGTATGTGAATTTCTGCTTTTTTTAGAATTATCTTTAAGTTTTTCCATTTTATTTCCGTTGGCAGTGAAGAGGGTTTTTATTCAAGTTAATGTTTATTTAACAAAAAAAAGCTTACTGCTGTTTTAGAAAAACGAGTGACACTGGACACTATTTTATACGAAATAAAGATGAAGGAAATATACTTCCACGGGCTGTCCAGCTTGGAATACCTTTTAAAAGACATAGGTTTCAAGTACGTCAAAGATGACAATAGACGTTTGCTAATTAACTATGTGGCCCATAGTAATTTAAATTATAATTTAACCTAATTTAATTCTATTTATTTCAACTAATTTATAATTTGTGATCCGCCATGTTCCGCCCTATTGAGTTTGTGTTTGTAAATCGTTTGTTCTTGTTGACTATAATACTCTTTACTTATTCTTTACTTATGTATGAATACTAGTCGTATATAATGTGATATATTGCTCTTATTTATTGATTTATTTATATAATTGGGTTTTTTGTGTTAACTGTTTTTTGTTCAGATTGTTCTTTTATCTAAGAATTTTTGTTAGTAGGTTTGCTTCAATGAGATAGTTGTCACTGTGATATGTGTGACACAAGAAGAATAAAGTGTGATATGCAGAGAGCAGACGCACAGCGATCATGTTGCGGACGCAAGAGAGCAACTATTGAGGTAGGTGATCCTAGGAAAATAAGAAGTGGGGTATGTTATATAATCGCCTGACTTATTTAATCGCTTGCAGAATGCAGAATCGTACAACTTTTCATTTCATGCCACCACTCTTTTCTTGTAATAGCCTTGCTTTTTCTTGGGAGGGTGCTGTATTGATATGTGGATCTGTCGTGCTGTGTGCACATAAATATAAAATGCCTACAACTCACCTGAGAAATAATATTAAGTAATCAAACCAGTAGAGGTTTGCGTGCTTGAGTAGTAACTGTGAATGATCATCTGATAGAAAGGCACCACATAAGAGTCGCCCTGCTGTGATGAAATGCCACTGGCGATACATCAGCAGGGAATAACGACGTTGTAAAAGAGAAGGGTTTTTTAGTGGGTATACCGATTAGGTGACTCCCACACTACCTGCAGCCACGGGACTGCAGGTGCCTATTAAAGGTTTTTCCCTCCTCTCGGAACAAAAAGATATCGCTCGTATAAATGGCTAACGGATTCAGAAGACTGAAGTTTTTCATCAATGTTAGCATAATAATACTGTTTACTTTTGATAAATAGTTTTAAAAACATAGCAACACAACTATTGTGAATACCATCCAACTGGTATGTATCTCTATGAAATGACTTAGTGAGCTGTTATGTCGTAATACTGCATCAAAATCATGTTGCTCCGAATTCATTTGAAAAATAATCCAATCTATGGATTATTTTCAATTACAACCAGCAACATTTTTTTCTCTTATATTACTGCAAACTTTGGTTTTAATCAGTAATTTAGTTGATTTTATTTATTAAATAGCAAAGGAATTATTGACGTAGAGCAACAACTGTATATTGCAGAATAAGATCTATTAGTTTTCGCTTATAGAGACCTTATGTATGCCTACTCTTAACTCCAATAGAAACCAAACTGGGACAACGACCAGCATCAATGTAAGGCAACTAATTGGAGAACAAATTAATTTAGAATTACACATGGAGTCAAGCTAGTAAACACTCATCAATTCAAAACCCTTTGAAACAAGACCAAAGTTCGATTTCAGAGGTCACGACGTCATTTGACGATTGCAGGAGAACGCAGAACAATCCATTTACACATCTCAAGAAAATAAGAAACTAATATACTAATATATACTAATATAATGTGCATACTTAGTATACACATCACTTATACGTCCTATAATTACTTTACGCTGCCCCGGTCTGGTGCACGGCTTCCGATCATTATAGATACTACAAAACAAACGCATGAGACTTATAACAAACATGTTTTAAACAACATTTCTTGCAATAAACAATCAAATGTAGAAATAACTCAAACATTGTAAATAAAATCAATAAAGAACCTCATTCCTTATAAAATAAATAACAACAAAAATGCGCTGTAAATAAAGCCTATCCGGCTAGGAGTTACAGAACACTATGTAAATGAAATCATTGTGACATTGTAGAATTATATAATTGTATAATACTTAATAAATTTCTTTGATTTGATTTGACGGCAGAGCCTGTAAATAGCGATATAAACACGGGAATCACAATTACGCATACGGATTACTCGTGTCGACACCTGAGCTGAAATCGAGCAGCGAATCAGTGAAACAATTAGTCAGGTGACGAAGTTTTAGCGCAATTTCACATTTTTACAAAATATATTTTGGTGCGTTTATAACCTGTGACAGCAGTATAAAAAGATCTGTAGTATGTGTCCACGTTTCCCGACGCAGAATTTACGAAGCTATAAGGCATGTGTGATATTTTATACATTTGTCAATAATGTTTCGTGTATATTTTATATGATTTTAATCAGACCAGAAGGAACATGATGGGGCAATGATAATGACACATTACCCCATCTTGCCCGTCACAAACATACAAACGAAAGTCAGGTCGAGGAAAATAGTCACAAGAAGCGATGCGATGCGAAGCGCAATTATAGCTGTGTTAGAAGGCAAGCACGGCTATTATTACCTTAGTAGCGAACACATATTCAGTCCCAATATTGATCAAATAGTTGAGGTACCTATGCTCTTGGATTTCATTGCGATTGTGATCGAAACAATTTTTGATTTATTTAGGAGATACCGTTTGAAGGAAAAATAATACTTTGGAGGTATCTTCGAAAACTTGGCTTCAAATGAAAAACGATTCCAGACAATAGCGATCGTGTGTGAACTATAGAGGCAGCACTACTGTCGAAAGTAGGGCGCCCTGGCGTCAGATGAGAAAAAGCAAAGTGGTGTAAACAATAGAATAAATATTCTCAATATAAAAAAAAAGCAAAAGATAATTGCATTTGGTTTTTTACCAATAAAAAATGACCGGATTAGGGATCAAAATGATATTAAAGGTAAAAAATTATTTGAATCGGGTCATGTTATGAATGCTGTTGAAACCGAAGATACAAATAAACAATCTACTATAACCTGTTCAGTGGTCGCCCAAACCAATATTTCAAATGATTATACAGTAGAAACTCGATTAAACGGCTCTCAGTTATACGGATTCGCGATTATCCGGACTACCGGCCAATTATATTGAATATGTACCTATTTACAAGCCGAATTTATGCAAGCAGGAAATTAAACTTATTATTTTATTTCATGATTAATAAATGCAAATTACCAAATACATATTGTAAACAAATTGTACGTACATACTACATACGTACCTAAATATTTTATTTCATGATTAAGGCTGCAGTATTTTAGTACATACATATATGTATGTAATCTAAGAAAATGTATCTCTTAATAAACATTGATTTTCGTTGATATATATTTGATGTTTTTAATAAACATATAATAATATGTACTACATATGCACAAAACCCGGTTTTCTTCATACATTCGATTATCCGGATTTTCGATTATCCGAATGCCTAACGACAACAATTAGTCCGGTTAATCGAGTTTCTACTGTAATGTGAAAATTATTGTAAGTTTCAAGAATTACTTCTATAAATTAATTATGTGATATTGAAAATAATCAAAATCTAGTAACATTTATATAAGTGTCTTGAAAAATACTTCAAAGTTAGACAAAATTTAACAGAAAAAAAAATTAAAAAACAAATGGTAAAAATGTTTGAAAATGTCGAAGTACTTGCAATTTTTAATTAATTCTTTGAGAAAAAAACATGTGATTCTTATTATCTTCAATATCAAATAAATTTTTAAAGTTGCTGTTAAATAAATAAAAAATATTGTTTTTAGCTCGACAATAATCGCAACATAACTTTTGCCAAATGTACCTGTAAAGCCGGCGTTTCAGAGAGATGTAAGCATGTATGTGCAGCAATACATTACATTAACGCTCCGGAAACTGCAGCAAGTAAATAAGACAAGTCACTTGCAAGGATGGGGAAAACCCTCTCATCGTTTTACACTCCAACTCGTTAATAATTTTCATAGACTGTGAAATATTAAATTCATTATGTGCGTTTTACCAGGAGAAAATATGCTGTGATATTGATAGAGCATTATTAATAAGGATTGGAACAGCTAATCAACCTGAAAATGCGGAGTCATATGAAGAACGAAAACTTCGTATAACTGCAAGTAATGGGCATAAAGTAAAAGGAAATCGTTTTGATGTTGATAAAGTTGTGACTGATTTTTTAAATCCTCAAAAAATTGAGACGTCAGCTATGTCATATGGGGAAAAAACTGAAGAATATAAAAAGCTAACAAAGTCGGACTGGGAAGTAGTTAAAATTGGCCTTATCATCAACATCCCTCAGCCATGGTTAAGTTGCACTCCAGATGGTATTCTTGTATATGGATCTAACATTTGGGAGAAATTGAAAATACTTTTGCATGCTAAAGTATTACCGTTGAGTGAATAATATATAGAGATGTCAGGCCTATGCTTTTTTGTGTAATCGAAAAAGTACTCCCACCACTAGAGCGGCGACACCATCGAAGTATTCCCAATTATGGGAGTATAATTTTTGTAAGCTCAGACAATTACCATGATTATTAAGACTATTGTCGGATAGAGAGCGCTTAAGAAAACATGTTTTGTTTATAATGAAATACCGGTCGAATCCTTTTGATCAGTTTTGTTTATATAATACAAACGAGACTATCGTTGAGTGAATATATATTATTATCTCAACGATATTATCTTATAAAAAAATACTTTTATGAGTGATATAATTGAACCTTTTTTTGTTATAAATTATCTATGAATAGAGATAGATCTACGAACAGAAACAGGACATTATGATAAATAAACAATTTTCAATATAAATTTTTGGGTTTATAATAGCCGTGTTTATTCCCGTTGTTCAATCTAAGCAAAATTAAATTTTACCTATATATTTTAAAATGTCTAGTGCTTAAATAAATACAAGAACCATTCCACTGTCAGAACGGTACTTACAATTAAATATTGTCTTTCAAATTCTTTGACTACTATTTTGTTTCATCCACAAATAAAGAAAATATAATTTTCTAATACACCCGTGGAAATGACGTCATAAAAAATGCGAAACTGGAGAAAAATAGCAGTAAGCATGGTGTGACCCTCCAATAAAAGTATCTTAAAAATAATAAGTAATAACAAAAACATTGATGATTCCTTAGATAATCCAGGTGTTTATCTCATAAAATATAGTGTTTATGTAGGCGAATCATATAATTCATATAGAAACATGATAACTTGAAATTGAAATTTATAAATACATAAAATTAAAAATCTTGAATGCTGACACAGATATTAGGTTTCTTGGTCTGACACTTTTGGCGCCTTTACCATCCTGGCGTCTATGTGCGTTGCACAAATTGTGCATTGTATCGCCGCTCCCTTGTGTCGGCGACAAATATAAGAATTAGCAATAAGTATTAAATTACTCGTTAAGTAAATCTACAACTTTTACCCGAAACGATTTGTTTCCGTGAAGTTCATCTTCGTCTATTCATAACAATAGGGGGTAAAATGAAATAAAATACTTTTCTCTTGGAACGCCAGGATGGTAAAGGCGCCAAAAGTGTCAGACCAAAAAGAATTTCTTGAGATAACTAGATATATTTATTATTCATTAATTTAACTGAAGATCTGCACACAGGCGGCAGACACTTCCGGTACGCCAGTATTTATGTAAAGATACTGTTTGTCTTCCAGAAATGATGTTAAAATCGTGTTTTCTGATCCTTTTTGAACAAAGAAACCTAATATCTGTGTCAGCATTCAAAAAATATTTTAAAAATATGTTAAGTTATTATCTATGTTTTCTTTGTAGAATAAAGGATTGACTCTTATTTTTGTTCTATTGTATAGTTTTTCTATTAATTGTTTTTGCTAATTGTAAGATGGTTGTAAGTTCTGAGGTATAATTATGCGGTATATAATACCGCAAGTGTGGCACCAGGGTTGTGAAATAAAATATGTTTCTCTCTTGGAATTGATGTAAAATCGATTATTTTAATATATTTTTTATTATCTCTTATACAGTGATGAATTTATAGTTATCATTGTAATATCATTTATAATTGTAACTGAGAAAGGTTTTGTTAATTTGCTAATTTCTATAGGAATAAATTAAAGTATGAATATTTCCCCCTTTTATGAATAGATTCTCTATTATTTTCACCCCTCCAAATTGTCTTATTTTCTATAAAAGCGCTACATTTCGCTATCACCTCTATTTTGCATTGCAGCATCAGTTGAAGTTACGATCTGTTATAAGATCATGTCTCGTAATAAGTGTGTTTATTCGGGTTGCAACAACTCATCATACAAAAACTTAAATTTACATTTTTTTCGTTTTCCAAAAAATGATGACATTCGGTCTTTATGGGTGATAAACGTTGGCAACGTAAAACTTTTCACTTTGGAAAAATCGCAGTTAATAACTAGGCGCATATGCAGTGAACATTTTAGTGAAAATAGTCTCATCAGGGAAAACAAACTGAAACCAAATGCTGTACCGAAGTATTTCGAAGACAATTCTGAATCTGGAAATAATCAACAGACGGGCGTTGAAAGTATTCAGCAAACATATCAAAAACGTGAGTATATACTACTTTTCTGATTTGAAATGTACCTATCCCTGTTAAAACAATGCGTTACGCTACGTCCAAACCATATTACAGTTGCAGGGAGTGAGGCTGCTCTCTGGTAGCGTTTCTTTTTCAATTTATTCATTTTTCTAATTACTACGGCCAAGCCACCTTGCCTTTAACAAAGAGTGAGGCTGCTCTTTGGTAGTATTCTAAAAATGTTTGGCCTCGCTCGTATCATCTGATAGATATACAATATTTTAACATTTAATCTGATTCGATTACGCCCTTCCTTATTCATTTCGAAGTCCTAATGCCATTTTTCATGAAATTACACTGACCTGACAAAATCAGCTTATGTTACCGTCAGTTTGACAACCTATATAGTTATCGAACTTCTTACCTTCACGATTGTGTATTTTTAAATTATTTTTATGCGTCATTTGTAATTTATTGATCTATTTTTTAGGTATTACAGTGGACGTAACTGGTTTTATCAATGAACGAGCTGGTAAATATTAGTTATGCCTCTAAATTAACCATAAGTTTAACATGTTCTAATTTGTAGTCCCCTCTACATCATATCAAACTCCAAAGGTGTCTCCGGATTTAGATGTTCGTATGTGGGAAAGTTATGTGCAGCTCGCGTCGCCGAAACCTGCTACTAACATTTTGTCTCCAAGAAAAAGAAGACTTGCTAAAAAGATTCTATCACAAAAACGGTTCATTAATAGAATGCGCGTGAGAAATTTTCGTTTAAAACGAAAAATGACTAGTTTAGCACCTCTGTCTATTATTGAAGGCCTAATACATAATCTTCCATTACCTGTCCAGACTTTTATAAAGGAACAGTGTTTCCGAAAGAGAAGAACCAAATGGAGTCCATCTGAATTGCAATGTCTTCATTTTACAAATCTCCAGGAAACTACAGAAATATGTTGAGAATGGGATTTATTTTACCTTCAGTTTCGGTTTTACATAAATACATTAAGAGCTTTAATCTTCGAACAGGAACAAATACTCCTCTTTTAGATCACTTTAAAATAAAGATACAGGGAATGGAGAAACAAGAGAGGGAATGTTGCTTGTTAGTTGATGAAATGTGTATTAAACGCGGTCTTTTCTATAATTCAAATGATGATTGTATTGATGGATTCGAAGACTTAGGTGAGTTAGGTCGCTCTCCAAATTTAGGATCACAAGCTTTAGTTTTTATGGCCCGTGGTCTTATTAATAGTTGGAAAATGCCCATTTCTTATTACATATCTGCAGGCTCTACTAAAGCAAAAAATCTAAAGAAACTTTTGTTACTCAATATTTGTAAATTGTTAGATTTAGGTTTGAACGTGCGTGCCGTGGTAAGTGACCAAGGACCTAACAACCGCGCAGTAAGCTCTTTGTTGTTTAGTAATAAGGACGATTTTTGTTTCGAAGTAAATGGTAGAAAAATATATTATGTTTTCGATTTTCCTCATCTTTTGAAGAGTTTGAGAAACAATTTTCAAAAATACAGCTTTGTGGTGGGACAAAATTTGTGCCAGTACAATGATCTAATAGAAACTTACAATATAGATAAAAGTAATGAAAAAGCAAGACTTTTAACAAAAATTTCCAATAGACGTATATATACGAATAATTTTCAAAAAATGAACGTTCGCTTAGCAATGCAGCTATTTAGTCACACATTTTCTTGTGCAATCCGTAGCGCGGTCCATTCTAACGAGCTGAAAAGTAACACAGCTACAGACACAGCAGACTTTGTAGATCAAATAAATAAGATTTCTGATGCCTTAAATAGCCGCATAGTGAATGATAGAAACCCTTATAGGCGTGCTGTGTCAAATCTAAATAAACTAGTAATGCAAACTTTAGAAAATGCCATTCACTTTTTCCAATCGATTAAAATTGTTAATAAAGAAGGAAATGACGTAAGAAATATTCATTGTATTAAGGGATTTATAAATACAATAAATGTAGTGAAGGATCTGTGGAGAGACCTACAATCAGAAAACTTTAAATTCCTTCCAACAGCGCGTTCAAATCAAAATCCGCTTGAAAATTTCTTTTCTATTATAAGACATCCGTGCTGGTTATAACGCTAACCCAACAGTTACAATTTTCCAAGAAAAATTTCAACATAGTGTTCATTAATTTAAAAAATATTGAACAAAACACTAATTGCGAAATTGATGATAGTGACTGTTGAGTTCGACCGCAAAAATAGTGAAAATATAACTGAGGAATCTCAAATTTTGAACAGTCCAGAGATTGTACTTTCTGATAATGAAGACGATGCTAACGGTATTGATGATGATGACCAAACTTATTTTTATGTAGATAATGAAAACATTGAGTTATATGCAGTAGATTATTTCGCTGGATATTTGGCGCATAAAACAATAAAGAAATATCTTTGTCAGAAATATATATAACAACAGATGAATTGCCTACTAAAAGCAACGAATATTTTTTATTCTGTAAAGACTACGGTTTGTCTGAAAGCATTACATACGTAAAACGTCCATCATCAAATTTTTTAACCATTGTAGCCATTTCTATTAATTATTTTCAAGCAACATTCCCCCTGATTAAGCACGAAAAAAATATTATTCAAAGACTCTGTCAAAATATTTTACAACAAAATTGATAGAACATGGTCCCAAAAGAATAATAAGTGTTATGAGCACAAATTGTTCTTGATTCGACTTTTAATTAGAGTGAAAATTTGTAAAATTCTCAAATGCCATAGTCAAAGTGAGGGTATCTCATTAGAAAGAAACTTTAATATAATTACCCATTCATAAATTATTTAATTTTACTTGTTTTAATTGATGTGAGTTTTCGACTTTTCTACTTTTATACCAAAAAACCTTGGTGGATTTTTATTGTCTTATTAAATTTTGTAAATCTTTAGAAATGAAATAATAAAAACATGTTTATAGATATATAAATAATTAATTGTTTCTTTTTTATTTCACTACGGCTGTCGCTCCTATCTAACAATAATAAACATCAAAAACATGTAGTAATGTGTAGTCAAGAATAAAACCAAAATTTTAAAACAACTCTCTACTTCGCTAAAATTGATGTTATGTTGTAATTGGTTGTAATTATCACTATTAAGAAATAGATGGCAGCATGTCACAGAGCATATTTTCGTATTGCAAATCTCCCATAAGGCTGATACCTCTATGTATTATTCACTCAACGATTCTCCTTACATTCAGTTTAAGGGCCCGATTTCGGCAGTTTAATTTGGGTCGTTCTTTAAGGGCGCTCTCCCCATTAAATCTTCAAGATGAACGCAAATTCTCGGTTTAGCATCGTTTGTGGCACGGTCAGTCCACAAACTGTTTTGAAGGACCGAAGCTGATCTCGCCCGTAATGTGACTGATGTGATATACAGATCGCGCAAGGAACTCAAAACATTGGAAAAAGACCGGGCCAATAGACGATCAGGATTTTAAAATTTTTATCTATGAACTATCCACCCCTAGGACTGTCAATATTCTATATTGCTCAATATTATTAATGGTTTGTGGGTAATATTTACAGAATCTTCAATATATGGAGCATATCAAAAGCAATTTGATATTTTTCGTTCAATATTTTCCGTTTTATTGTCGAGGACAGACACCGAATTCGCACACAGGTAGACTTTTTGAGATATGGTAAAAATGTATGGGCGGCAATCGGTAGACATCAGATAAATGGATTATTGGATTGCTGACTACAAGGGTATTGTTAAACAGATAGACATTGACTATTATTTGCATGGGTATTCGAGCAACGACCTTGTTTGGCAATGTTTTTACAAGGAATCGCAAAATAGAAAATTAGAAAATGAATTTATAAAATTAGTGAAATTTTATGGGAAAAATAAACATATTTATTCCCAAAAAACAGTGGAATGTTGCTAGCAAACAATCTTAATTATTAATTATGTCTACTTTCGATTAGCAGTGGAGAAATGAGATGTGAATATTTTCATCTGTCTTCAGCCGGCTGCACTTGACAATTTATCACTGGTTCATAAAATAAACCCTTATCTCTCGGTTGTCACGTATCCCAAACTTTAATTTTACAGTCTAGGCCCAACCCTATTATTGTATCAATAATATTGATAGTCCAGGGGCCGCTTTAGACCTTTCAATAAACATTACATTCCATTCCATTCAAAAATCTATCTGACCTACATTTTGTAGTTACGTATAGTTAATCATTATTTGAAAAATATTAATTATATTGGTTGTTTTTGTCCATTATCAGAATGGCTTCATATTCAAAATATAGATTTTAATTCATTTTGTGAAAATATTTTTGCATGGTTAATGTTAAACAACAAAAAAAATAGTTTGTTATTCCTTGGAGTGGCAGATTCCGGTAAATCACATATAGCCAGATTAATTTGGTCTTTATTTTTATTAAATAGAAGCATTGTTCAAGATGGTATATTTACTTTTGCTAATTTGATTAACGCTGATTGTGGTTTATGAGATGAACCATTTATTGCTCCTGATTTAGCCGATACGACTAAATTAGTACTTGAAGGATGTGAAGACGTTCAAGTAGCAATTAAAAATAAAGGCTCTATTCGTTTAAGTAAAAAAGTACCTATAATAATTACATCTAATCATAGTTTAAGTAGATATTGTTCTTCAAATGAAGATGCTTTTAATGCACGTTGTCGTATATTTAAAACTAATACAATTATTGATAATTCTAAATTTTGTAAATGTACTGAACATTAATTGTATCTTTTTAGACCAAACCAATTGTGAATATATTACAATTTCCGGCCCTGAAAACATACAAAATAAACGGCAAAGGAAAGTTACCAAGGGGTCGGAAAATGGCATATCCCATTGTACAGGGTTACATCAATTAAAAGAAGAACATATATTAGCTTTTATTGTTCATTCACTTGTAAGTAATTTAGATAATATTCAATTTAATGATCTTTATACTGTACTACACGATAATGAGCAAAATATACTAAACAGTTTTTGTTATTTTTGTGGTCGTCCTGATCTATTGAATAATCAAAATCAATCTTAGCACATGATATAGTTCTTAGTATTTATATTATAGATACTATAAGGTTCTATATTGTTTATATACAATGAATTAAAGTACTTCATTTAATATAAACAATATAATATAATCTAATATAGACAATCTGGAATAGATATGACAATCCTAAAGTTAGTTCTTCGAGAGTCTTGTGCCAGAGAGGTTAATAAAATAATAATACAAAATAATTATAAAGAACTGGATTAATTAATGAAGAGGCCTTGACCATTTCCTATAATAACCACGCTCTGCTACCAATATGATCAATTTATTAATGAATTTGAACAAGTAACTGGTCGACAATATTAATATAATGTATTTTTTTTAGTTATATTGTATTTGGTTTTTATTATTTTTGGGCTAATTAAAATATTTGGGGTAATAAAGATTTTAATCGAAAATATTGTTTCATTGTCTAAAACTAGACTTATTTATTACGAAAACAATAAAAATAATCTTACCACGACAAATTTATTACAAAACGTAACACTATCAGAATATAGTACCACAGATGCTAACCCAGCTGTACGCATTGCTACAATCCCAGGTAGTGTACATGGATGGCAGCATGCCATACCTATTAATCATTATGGGCTATATAGTGCTTGGAATCAATTTGTATCAATGTATGAAAATTCATCACATATCCAACCACTTAAAATGCGATCTTCAATTAGCCATTGTATTCTACTTGTGTATATAATTTAATATGTAATACAATATACAGTATAATTTATGAATTATACGATAGGGATAATGTTCATCATAGAAATTTATTTGAAAATAATGATGATGGAGTTATTTTTTTTTTAAACATATGATGGTGCTTCATATAAAGATAATAGTCGCTTGCTATTACCAAAACAGAATATAGAATATAAAGTTTTTACACATGGCTACAATGAAAAAAATAAAACTGGTCCAGATGCAACAATTACTATCTAATACGAATAATTTAACTAATAACGATTTAATTGAATGATATTTACCAGAATTTTTGCAAGATAATTCTAATGTAAAAGTTTTATATACTGGTGAAAATATTTGGGAATTTGAATGTGGAAATGAAAATAATAGTTTTGCGGGTATTAATACTGAAACAATACAACATGGAGAAATGTTTCAAAATCTTGATGTAAGAGCCTTTACACAAAATAGTTTATATACAAGTAAATCAAATGGTTTATCAAACATGGTCATTTTTCCCAATTAGAAACGGTACAACCACGTAATTACGCCATATTATCAGACTACCCACAACATTTGGGTCCTGGTAAGCCAATATTACCGTTTGCAACAAATAAAATTGATAATATTGCTCGTTAACATGATATAGATTATAGTAAAGCAAGACATCCAATGGAAATATTTGAAGCAGATGAGAAATTTTGAAATGAAATGAATTAAAATTGAAACTATTTAATACCGTTGAGTGAATAATATATAGAGGTATCAGCCTTATGGGCGATTTGTAATACGAAAATATGCTCTGTGACATGCTGCCATCTATTCCTTAATAGCGATAATTACAACCATACAACGTAACATCAATTTTAGCGAAGTAGAGAGTTGTTTTAAAATGTTGGTTCTATTCTTGACTACACATTACTACATGTTTTTGATGTTTATTATTGTTAAATAGGAGCGACAGCGGTAGTGAAATATAAACAAACAATTAATTATTTATATATCTATAAACATGTTTTTATTATTTCATTTCTAAAGATTTACAAAATTTAATAAGACAATAAAAATCCACCAAGGTTTTTTGGTATAAAAGTAGAAAAGTCGAAAACTCACATCAATTAAAACAAGTAAAATTAAATAATTTATGAATGGGTAATTATATTAAATTTTCTTTCTAATGAGATACCCTCACTTTGACTATGCCATTTGAGAATTTTACAAATTTTCACTCTAATTAAAAGTCGAATCAAGAACAATTTGTGCTCATAACACTAGATAATTATTCTTTTGGGACCATGTTCTATCAATTTTGTTGATATGTTGTAAAATATTTTTACAGAGTCTTTCAATAATATTTTTCGCGGGCATAATCAGCGGGAATGTTGCTTGAAAATAATTAATTGAAATGTCTACAACGGTTAAAAAATTTGATGATGGACGTTTTAAGTATGTAATACTTTCAGATAAACCGTAGTCTTTACAAAATAAAAAATATTCATTACTTTCAATACGCAATTCATCTGTTTTTAATAAATATTTTGTACATTCCTGACAATGATATTTCTTTATTGTTTTATGAGCTAAATATCCAGCGAAATAATCTATTGCATATGACTCAATGTTTTCATTATATACATAAAAATAAGTTTGGTCATCATCATCATCAATACCATTAGCATCGTCTTCATTATCAGAAAGTACAATCTCTGGAATGTTTAAAATTTGAGATTCCTCAGTTATATTTTCATTATTTTTGCGGTCGAACTCAACAGTTACATCTTCACTATCATCAATTTCGCAATTAGTGTTTTGTTCAGTATTTTTTAAATTAATGAACACTTTATGTTGAAAACTTTTTCGGAAAGTTGTAACTGTTGGGTTAGCGTTATAACCACCCCGATGTCTTATAATAGAAAAGAAATTTTCAAGCGGATCTTGATTTAAACGCGCTGTTGGAAGGAATTTAAAGTTTTCTGATTGTAGGTCTCTCCACAGATTCTTCACTACATTTATTGTATTTATAAATCCCTTAATACAATGAATATTTCTTACGTCATTTCCTTCTTTATTAACAATTTTAATCGATTGGAAAAAGTGAATGGCATTTTCTAAAGTTTGCATTACTAGTTTATTTAGATTTGACACAGCACGCCTATAAGGGTTTCTATCATTCACTATGCGGCTATTTAAGGCATCAGAAATCTTATTTATTTGATCTACAAAGTCTGCTGTGTCTGTAGCTGTATTACTTTTCAGCTCGTTAGAATGGACCGCGCTACGGATTGCACAAGAAAATGTGTGACTAAATAGCTGCATTGCTAAGCGAACGTTCATTTTTTGAAAATTATTCGTATATATATGTCTATTGGAAATTTTTGTTAAAAGTCTTGCTTTTTCATTACTTTTATCTATATTGTAAGTTTCTATTAGATCATTGTACTGGCACAAATTTTGTCCCACCACAAAGCTGTATTTTTGAAAATTGTTTCTCAAACTCTTCAAAAGATGAGGAAAATCGAAAACATAATATATTTTTCTACCATTTACTTCGAAACAAAAATCGTCCTTATTACTAAACAACAAAGAGCTTACTGCGCGGTTGTTAGGTCCTTGGTCACTTACCACGGCACGCACGTTCAAACCTAAATCTAACAATTTACAAATATTGAGTAACAAAAGTTTCTTTAGATTTTTTGCTTTAGTAGAGCCTGCAGATATGTAATAAGAAATGGGCATTTTCCAACTATTAATAAGACCACGGGCCATAAAAACTAAAGCTTGTGTTCCTAAATTTGGAGAGCGACCTAACTCACCTAAGTCTTCGAATCCATCAATACAATCATTTGAATTATAGAAAAGACCGCGTTTAATACACATTTCATCAACTAACAAGCAACATTCCCTCTCTTGTTTCTCCATTCCCTGTATCTTTATTTTAAAGTGATCTAAAAGAGGAGTATTTGTTCCTGTTCGAAGATTAAAGCTCTTAATGTATTTATGTAAAACCGAAACTGAAGGTAAAATAAATCCCATTCTCAACATATTTCTGTAGTTTCCTGGAGATTTGTAAAATAAAGACATTGCAACTTTTAATTCAGATGGACTCCATTTGGTTCTTCTCTTTTAAGTTCAGAGGTTTTTGATTAAAGTTAAAAAACCGTGAAAACATTTTTTTCTTTTTTTGACGAAGCGGTAAAACGTAGAAGGTTCATTTTACTACTGGAATGAAGAGGGCAGATTCCTTTAGACTAATAGCTTTTTATTTTTTCGATCCCGTTAACCTAATTGAAGAAAAATGGAAATTAATTAATTGAAAATAGGCAGCCCAACTAGCACTGACTCAGTTTCAGATCTTCAGCTATATATGATTTATGATATCTTTAAAACCCAGTAATGAGAGGGTCGGTTTATGATACCAATTGTAAATAAACCAGGTATACTTTAAGATTTGAACATTTCTGGGAAGGCGAACGGAGATTTACTATTTTGTAATGACGGCAGTCTGGACCAGCGATGGGCAACCTATGACCCGCGGTTAACTAAGTGACCCGCCTACACATGCATATCGCTTTAAACTTTTTACGATTTTTTTAACAGCAAAACCCCTCGTCATATTATACAACATTATGAACGTATTGTGAAAAGTTTTGTACGCTGGCATAAAAAATAAACATTGTTCATTTTGCAATAGACACAATAAATTAAAAGAAGCTGCTCCTCCGCATAATTGCCATCGAAATTGGAAAGGTACTTCAACCTCTATGGAAGCTCAGATTATATCTGATGGCTTCAATTCTTCAGTCGACTTACATGGTATCAAATTCAATAAAATAATCGGAGACGGAGATAGTAGTGTGTACAGGAAGATTAAAGAGTCAAAACCATACGGTGCAAACTTTTTTATTGAAAAAATTGAATGCCGTAACCATATTTTAAGAAATTATGGTAACAAATTACGAGAAATATCTAAAACGTCACGGATTGATATGAAAATAAAATTATTTATGAGAAATAATTTTTTAAGATTTAGAACTGCAATTGTTAGTGCACTTAGATATTATAAAAATGCAGATATGTCTAATGTTTTAAAAATAAAAAATTTGAAAGAAGATATTCTTAACGGTCCAAACCATATTTTTGGATCTCACGATCAATGCAAAGAATATTATTGTAAAGGTACAAAATCACAGGAAGAAAATTTATTTAATTTATTTGTTGCTAGTCATGTTTACGATGAATTTGCTAAAATTATAAATCGGGTAGCTATCCATGCATCAAGTTTGCTATATGATGTCGACACAAACCAGTGTGAATCATATAATAGTTTGGTAAACAAATTTATTGGAGGAAAAAGAGTTAATTTTTCTTTAGGAGGGTCGTACAAAACTCGTTGTCTGGCTGCATCAATTAATTTTAATCGCAAGCAACCCTTCTTCTTTGAAGTAATGAAAAAAAAATTCGGGGATGAAGCAGTCGGTATGCATACAAAAAAATTCTGTACGCGAAAAATTGGAAATAAAAAAGCTAAGTCGAGACGAAATTATAAAATTTTAGAAGCAGATTTAGACTATGGTAATATTGATCAACCTGATAAAAGTCCCGATGGATTAAATAAATGTATAACTGAATACCTCGCTTCACTCGAACTAACCGATATTGCTGCTATTGAAGAAAATACACGGGGCAGAGTTTGAATCCAAACTGGTTGAAAGAAAAATCGTTTAGAATTAGCAGCAGTAACTTTGGAAAAATTTGTAAAATGCGCAAAAACACTTCAACGGCTAATTTAATAAAATCAATAATATATTCAACATGTTCGAACAATGGTATAAAAAGTTTAGAGCATGGTATTTGCCACGAAGCTCATGCAATTAATTTATTTCAGATTCAATTTAATAAGTCGGTAATTAATTGCGGCCTTTTTGTTCATAGTAACTACAAATTTTTGGCTGCTTCTCCTGATGGACTAGTAGACCAGAACTACATAATAGAGGTTAAATGTCCATATGTTTCCCGAGATATGACTGTACGCGAAGGCGTAGAAAATAAAAAAATCAAATGTTGCTTCTTAGATTCTAATAATCAAATTAAATTAAAATCAAATCATGATTATATGTATCAGATTCAGGGATTGTTAGAGATAACAAATAGACAATTTTGCTACTTTTTTGTATATACTTTCAAGGATCATCATTGCGAAATTATTGAGCGTGACAAAATCTTTTGGACTGACATGGTCCAAAAACTGCAAAAGTTTTAGTAGATCCTAGAATGCCACGTAATTTGTCGATTCGCGACATAAAATGCAGCGATTTATAATTTTTTTTTTAATTACTATTCTAAACGTGTTGTCTTATTTTCAAATGTATCATTCATACTTAGTTGTACTGTTAACCGACCTGCATTATTTCATTAATAAAGTCCAATCACCTGATAATAATTTTAAATGGATAAATGGCTTTGTTTTAATTTTGATTCATAAACGAATAAAGCCTAATATTTTTTTCCTATGTTATTTGAAATAGGTAAGTTTTTTCAATAAATAATTAAATTACTTATTTTATTAAATACTGATTGGATGTTGAATGCGATCCAAAAATAATCAAATAAATGTCTTTAAAATTTGTTCACTTGCTAAACATTGAAATGTTTTTAAATTTGAGAATATTCATTCTCTATACACCTCTTATTTGTATTTTACAACCATTTACAACTATCCTTATGAACCCCTGCTGTTAGGGACCAGTGATTGGTAGCTGTCGCATAGATCAGGGTGAAAAATTATTAGGCAACCTAAAACACTCCAAATAGAAATTTTATTTTACTCCAGTAGAGCCTTAATAGTGATAATTACAACCAATTACAACGGAACATCAATTTTAGCGAAGTAGAGAGTTGTTTTAAAATTTTGGTTTTATACTTGACTACACATTACTACATGTTTTTGATGTTTAATTTAAACACTTTCATGCCAACAATATTCAGCATAAAAACTTTTCTATTTTAATTCAATATATTTTAGGTTTGCCTGCTACAAATGCACCAGTAGAAAGAGTATTTTCTATGATGAACAAATTGTGGACATCTGAGAAAACCCAGTTACAAACTTCAGTTCTAAGGGCGATGTTGATAACTAAGGTGAATATAAAAAAACCTGCCAAGAGTTTCATTCTTACTTAAAATCATCACCAGCTACATTAAAGCAAATTTGTTCCTCTAATAAATATAAATATAACTAAACATCTTGAGTATGTGCTTTCAAGCTAACTTTTCCGAATAAATAACTTTAAGAAAGTACCGATTTTTCCATTACGTACCTGTTAATTGACCCAAATAAACCAATGTCCCGTTTTGAGTAAAAAAATAAATGGTCACGTTATGGATAACGAGCAATTTTATTCCTCATGGAGTGTAGAAATCGAAAGAGAAGAACAACGTTCTCAATATAACAATAAATATAATTCCGAACAAGAACCACCAAAAAAGCGCAAACACTTTGAATGATCTATTTACTTTTAATGTCAGCCATTACATAAAGACATAAATAAACAAATTCTACATGTTTGCTATCTTTGTCATTACTATAGCGATTTCATGAAACTTTCCAATGGAACATACGATCAGGTCGGCAGAGAACCTATAGTTATATTAAATAAATTGTTTATTCAAATTTCATTCAGATTAATTAAGTTGTAACCATCGTTTTTAGTGTATTAGTACCTTAATACACAATAATCAAAAAGAACCACGTGATATAACAGCAGAAAGTCAAACAAATTGTGATAAATGGTGGCAATACCGAAAATTATTAATCACCGCATCAACAATGAAATATCTAAGCCTTGACAAAAACAACGAGCAGATTTTCAACTGGATTAAATCTCACATGTGGATGGATAAAGTGATGGCTTAGCCTTACAATATTGCTCGAAAACAATATACAAATTTTACATCTCAAAAATTTGGGTTTCAAGTGACAGATAGTGGCTTATAGATTAACCCTAAATATCCAGGAATAGGAGCTTCTCCAGACGGACTTGTTGCAGATGTGAAAAATAACACGTATGGTCTACTCGAAATTAAATGCCCTAAAATTTTAGAAAATGTGTTACCAACTGATCTGCATACGTTAAAACCTCAGCAGAAGATCATTTTATTGTGTTTTAGTAAAGGCTACATCAATGAAGTTAAAACCAAACCATCAGTATTATTATCAAATACAGACCCAAATGGCAATAACAGGAAGATTATGGTGTGACTTTGTTGTGTGGACTTCGAAAGGTTTCTATATTGAGAGAATTAAATATGATAAAAAAATTATTGAGCCAGTATTAAATCGTATTTTTCACCAGAATGTTTTGGCACCTGAGTATTTTCAAATGCGAGTTCCACCTGATTTAGCTCCATTTGATTTAGAAATATGTTGAAACCAAAGAAAAAATTAACTTGCTCTTATTGTAAAGAATTATGAATGTTTATTATGATATATAATAATTATTATTATTCTTGTAATTACTAGTCGTGGCTATTTAAACTATAATAAGTGATTTAAATTATTAACTAGCAATACTATATAAAAGGCTGTATTATTATAGTTATCCTAGATTATATTTTATATAAACAATCAATTAAACTTCATTTGCTTTTAATTTTGAAGAGATTAGCAGTACTTCATAGTTTTTTATTTGTCGAATAACGTTACTTTCATGGAATTTTTTCAAGAAACCTTTGAATAATAATAATATAATGGACGTCAAAACTGATAGAATTCAAGAGGTAATACTGACAAATTTACTTCTATTCCGGATGCTGGATGGCATTTGTTGTTTTGACATCTTACTCAATCAAGGACAATCGGTGGATGGAAGTTGACTAAGCAAGCACATACAAAAACAATTTGAGACATGCTAGAACGTAAACTTAAAGGCAGAACTTTCTGAAGCAATCGAAATTGTTCAATTCTTCCAATAACATGTTCGACAAATATACGTTGTTTGGCAATTCATTTTGTCTCCATTTCTTCTTGATAAATGATGTCTACCACTTAAAAATGGAGGAATAGGCTTGTTTAGATTCAACAATATCATGAACGGTAAATTCTCTAACTAAAAATCTCCAGGTTCTAAGTGATCACAAATATTTGATTTTATAAATATTGCACGGTCAGAAATACTGCTGCCTTCGTATACATCTGATACAAAACATACACCTCCATTGGGAGTACATCCAATTAAAGCTTTGTATGTAGTTCGAGCTTTGTAGGAAGAGTATAAATTTTCTTGATCTTCAAAGTTTGATGGTGACCGACATTGAAATTCTGTACGACCAACAATAACTCTAATATTTCTTAATGATTTGAACGATTTAGGTAAAGTTTCTGCATTTTTTTTCCTGGAAGGAAACATAAACGACTTTAAATTGCATGTGAATTGGTCATATAAAAAGAGTATCCTAGTTTTAATTTGTTTTGGAAATTAGTCCTGTAGAAATCTCGAATCTATAAGCCAAGTCTTCAATTTATTATGTGCCCAAGCGTAATCGAATAAGCACTAGAATCAATTGTTGTATTGATGTTTTTAGGTGACGATTATTAAATTTCTCATCCTTTTCATTCGGCTGACCAATCTCATCTGTCACATTTTTATAATGAGGATTAACAAAATCATGTAGAATAACAATTTCTTTATACTCTAAGCTTGTGTAGAATTTACATTTTAAGTCTTCAACGAATTCTCAAAACTATTCATCGCTGAGTTTGTACGTAAATTAACTTGAGTTCTTTTACTAGTATTTTCTTTGAATCGATTTGACTTCCTTGGTTGGATGTGGCAAATGCCGATGTTTCATTTTCAATATAACTATCATCTTCAATCGAAACAGTATATTTTAATTTATTATTATTATCATTACACGAGATGGATTCTGATATATTGTCACGAAATAAATCCAAAGAATATTCAAATAAACGATTACTGATTTATATTCAATTATTGATTTGTATTCATAAAGATAACTAAAGACGCGCGATAAGGCCTGTCACGATGTTGGCCTCGACGGTCAACCGATTTCCGATTTCCCGTCTAAAAACAAATGTTTCTTATCAGCATGATAATTAACCACTCATCCTTTGTTCTTGGGGTTTAACATTCTCTATTCCAAACAAAGAAAGTAGCAAGTACTGATGCACGGGACTATGCCCCTCTCAGATTAGTATATAAATCCTAGCATGTAAGAACCGAGAGAATGAGTCCCAAGCAGAGGTTCGTGATAGTGGTTGTCCGTGTATTAAGAATATTAACCAAAACGGCATTTGTTCTGTTAAGAAGCCCTGCATCACTGTAAGTACCTTTGTAATCACTATATTTAAATAAATGCTTAAACGAAGGGATAGTATCGACTTATTTACCGACAAACCCCGTCACACTTCAAACAACTAAATACCTAATTTGCTCTACCACAAATTGGGGTGTGACAATATTATAAATGGATTCTGATATTTCATTAATGTCATGACTTAACGCACATGCTACTGTTATGTCCGTCATCGTTGATCAAATTTTAGATGTCTTCCTTGCAGTCCATACTTTCAACAAGGTGATTTGGATATGCAATATTTTGATTTATATCCTGAAACATTAAATTTGTTTCTATATTAATTTAAAAGTAAATTGATATTTTTGTTTGTTTTCTTTTTATTTTCATATTCAACCAAAGGCCAAATTGGTGGTATAGTGACGACAATGTTTATCTCAGTCGATCTGCTACGATAACCTCAATTCTTAGTCAAAGATGCGACCTGTACTGTATGCGATTAATAACTCGATAAAAAACACATTGCCAATTATTCCATGATGAAATGCATGATTGTTTGCGGTTCTAGAATAATAGAAGGACGCATTATCTACAATACACAAAAACAACAATCGTTCTACAATTAATTGTATGACACATGTTTCGCTTGTTGTCCAGGGCCAGCACACACGAGGCCACATTTATATAGAAAGGTGCCATTTAATCAGTACACGAGAAATGAAGGAACACCTAAAGATATATAGATATATATAGAAATGATCCCAATAATAAACTACAATAACTTCTTTAAACTCAAATTATAACTCAGCATTTGTCATGTTTACAGTGGTTATTCGGTGAATTGTAAAGAGCCTAATTCGTAGACAGGAACTAGTGGCGTCCACTTTGGATTCATTGTTAATTCTGTACTGTTGGCGAATGAAAGATAGACTTAATAACTAAGGAACCCAGTACGAATTAGTGATCTTCGTAATATACGGAACATCATTTTATTAAGAAGATTCGTTCTCTTATTATTTATTGTTAATAATCAAGACAACTCAATAGTCGAACCCATTAGAATGCATTGGCAATTGTTTAGGGTGCAATGGTGCAGAAATATCATTTGCACAAAGCCGCCTCGCGTTTCAATGCCGGCCCTGCCATTTTTTGGCGATTGTTATTAGCCTCTGCGGTATTGTTATTATTCTCTGTGATATATTGTTCACATATGGTGAATATTTACTACTTTTAATTGCTAATCTGAAGTAATATTATCCACCACCACCACCACCTACACCTAGAATTGTATAAAACCCCATGGAGTCGCTAATTCGTTAGACATTACAAAAGTTGTCACTAACGTGTAAATTCAGGACGGAATGAAAATTGTGGTGGTGATCTGCAGGGAATTGAGGTGAAAGAACTCACGATAACGGGCGGCAAGGGGGTAAACGCATTGCTGCTTCAAGTCGACCAAACAACTGTCCGAAATCCCTGATCAATTCAGAAGACACATCACTTATTTAGAATTCCAGAATACCACCATCACACAATTCCATATAATTCCGGGTTACTGGAACAGCAAAACGCTAAAACAATTTTAAATTTATATATAAGTAAACACCATGTAGACATCATTTACGTGAAGGGGGCGATAAAGAAATATTACTTGCAACAGATTTTGGGAGGAGACTGCCCAAAAATTATTGATCTAAGTATGAAAATAATGTTAAGTTTATTTATAATTATGTGTATAACGAACTCCCTGAATAATAGTTTAATAAAACAATTATTAAATAATAATATATTATTGAATTAATAATAATTTACTAATTAAATTATGCTCATAATTACATGATATATATACTTTGTTATTGTTCTAATTATAGGCAGTAAATGTGATTTTTTTGTGTTATCGTGCCGCTACTCAATCTTGTTGTACCGTCTCACTCTATAACTTTCCACTTTTCACGTAGGTATATTGTCACGAAATAAATCCAAAGGATTCCAATTCATAATTATTGATTTATATTCATAACATATTTTCCTATTGATAAAATATTGTCACGAAATAAATTCACAGAATATTCAAATTAACGATTATTGATTTATATTCATAAAGATTTATATGCAATTATTACTTTGTATTCATGCAATTATTACTTTGTACTCATGAAGATAACTAAAGACGCACGATAAAGCCTGTCACAATGTCCGCCCCAGCGGTCAACTGATTTCCCGTCTAAAAACAAATATGTTTCTTATCAGCATGATAATTAACCACTCATCCTTTGTTCTTGGGGTTTAACATCATCTATTGATAATAAAGAAAGGAGCAAGAGTCCAAGTACTGACGCACGGGACTATGCCCCTCTCAGATTAGTATATAAGCCCTAGCATTAAAGAACCAAGAGAATGAGTTCCTAAGCAGAAGTTCGTGGTATTAGTCGTCCGTATATTGAAAGTACTAACCAAGATGGCGTTCGTTCTATTAAGAAGCCCTGTGTCACTGTAAGTACCTTCGTGGTGTGAACATCAAACACTTAAAGCCGAAAAACAACAAAATTGCTTCTATAACTGCTGCCTGTATATTAAATGAAGAATTTATGCCTGTATTGAAAATTCTGGAAGTAATGGATGTACAAGTTGGTCCGAAAGTAATGGCTTATGCTCAGTCGTAGGACAACCATCGGATTATGAGGGCTGAGAAAGACACATCTTATGTTTCAAAAATGACCAGGTCATCTCACAGAGCAGAAAAATTAGCCGAAAATGATGCCTTTGAAGAAACGGAAGGCTTACTTTATACACCAGGCACAGCTGAGTGTTAATATATTTTTTTTATAAAAAATCTGAAATAAAAATTTTAAATGCGTTTTTCTCAAAACAACATTTTTGCAGACGGCGCAGCGCATGCGATTAAAATTATTATATTCAACCGATTGCTATGATTTCTTTACACGTTACTCTACACACCATTAGCTCTGCCCGGTACTAGAATTATGTCATTATAAAAATAATTTCACTTTTTTTTCACCGTTTTTTAACGAAAAAATCATGTTTTTTGTTTAAAGTCCGCCATTTTGTTGTTTGTTAATAAACATATTTAATTCTACTACGGGACAGAGCCACAATCCTACAGAACAATAATCAATTTGTTTTTTTTTATTTCAGATGAGTTCAAGTGATGTTATCACTTGCGCCACCCACCTACCGCCATTTAAAGCTGTACACTTCGACTCAGAAAAACAGCTATAAAATTGTATAAAATTGAACAATAATATATTTTTTCTTAGTTGAAGATATCAATAAAAACATAAAAATAAACGATTCTATTTTATTTTCTTATAAATAAAAAAAACCTGAAATATGGTTCGTGTGTTAGAGATAGATAAACCATAAATTTAAAAAAAATACGACAAAATTTGGAGCTTGTGTCAGCAATTTCTTCGACTAGAACAGGGATGGCGAACCAGTCTTGCGATTTTATATCCATTTGCCTTGACGAGTCTACCGACGTAACAGGCTCTGCTCGCTTAGCAACTTTTGTACGTTATTTTGTTCAAAACAATATTAAAGAAGAGTTAATAAGTTTATCAACATTAACAACAACAACAAAAGGATTAGACATTTGTAATGCAGTTATAGATGCATTGGAAAAAGAGAAATATGTCCTTCTAAAATTGTGTCAGTTACAACTGACGGTGTTCGCAGCTTAACTAGACGGGAAAATGGATTTATAAATTTATTTAGAAAACGTATTGGACGCACAATTCCTGATTTTCATTGTATTATTCACCAACAAGCGTTATGTGCCAAAACAGGTTTAAAAATGTTTGATGATATTTTGAGTTTTGTAACAAAATTAGTCAATTTAATTTCAGCACGAGCACTAAATAAATGAAAATTTCAAGAATTGTTAAACGAAGTAAACTCGTCGTACAATAGCTTACTTTTATACAATAATGTACGCTGGTTAAGCCGCGGAAATGTTTTGCAAAGATTTGTAGATTGTTTGGAGGAAATAAGATTATTTCTAAATAATGAGAACATTATTGACCAATACAATCAATTATTGGATGTAGAATGGCTAGCAAAGTTATATTTTTTCACTGATTTATGCTCTCACTTAAATGAATTAAATATAAAACTACAAGGTGTTAATAAAACAGTTATTATAATGTTTGACCTAATCAAAGCGTTCGAAGTCAAATTACAGATTTTTAATCGTGATATTCTTTTAAATTCATATAAATATTTTCCGAATACAAATTTTTTTTATCTGAAAGTGAATGTCACGAAACGCCAAATAAAGAGTCATTAACGAAAGAGTTTTCAATGGTAATTCAATCCCCGATTCAGGAATTTTCTGCAAGATTTACGTAGTTTAAAGAATTTGAAGAAACTTTAAAATTTATTTTATATCCTGATACAATACCATTTGAAATTAAATTTAAAAGTCCTCGAGTGGTTAAATTTTAATGAATTAGAAATGCAATTAGTTGAATTTCAGTCAAGTAACATATGGAACCAAAAATCTGTTGATTTGAGAAATGATTTAGAAATTATTGAAAGTAATCGATTATTGGATAAAATAAATAAAATTGCAGAAGATGAAATTCTAACTACATGGAATTCAATTCCTGACACGTTCAATTGTTTAAACATATTAGCAAAGGCAATTTTATCAATATTTTCATCGACGTGGGCACGTGATTCACCATTTTCAGAATTAAATTTTATAAAAAATAAATATAGGAATAGAATGACGGATGAGTCGAGCTCTGCATGCGTACTGTTGAAATTAACTAAATATGAACCATATATTAAATCTTTATCATTTTGTGTACAGCAACAAAAATCACATTAAAAACATTTGTTTTCAACGTGAATTTTGTTTCTAGCATATTGCTTTCTGTAAAACATTGATTAATAAAAAATTGTTTAAAGAAGAATTGCTTTTATTTGTTTATTTAATTATACTTACGTATAGTTTCACCACGCTAACATTTCGAATGAAACAGCGCTTTTTCAGTACAACCGAACCGTAGACCATTATGGGGCTCAGGCACCGGCTACTCCAACTGAAAACCAGATGCATGAAAATCTGTACGTGAATGTGCTTTGAAAAATGATCGACAGTTGCTGTTCGGGTCACTTTTAAAACGACTTTTTGCTGTTCGATTAATCGAACAACTGTTCGGAACAGTTTTAAAACACACCAATTAAAACGAAATGCATACAAACGAGATAGATATATTACACCATTTCACACCAGATATACAAGCAAGAGAAAGATAGATATACTCATTAATACAACAAAATTCGCATTTACTGATTGATTATAAACAAATTTAAAACGATTTATATCGAGATAATCAATTATTGAAAATTATAAAATTAAATATAAAAATTCTCCCTAAAATTGTAACAAAGATATGATTAAACAACCAGATAATAGCAGCTCTCTAAACCAAACATGGCCAAAATTTTCATTTATAATGATTTTGAAAGTTTATTTTATTCAATAGTTTTAATAGGCGGCAAATTTCCTAATTTTCATTTGAAATTATCATCAATATCATCATTATTTTGAGTGTATCAGAATTATATGACACACCGTCGTAATTATCGAAATTAGCGGGTAATTAGAAAAAAAAGCCATCAATCATTTTTAATAAAATGACAATTTATTCAATTTTATGAGAAACAAAAGACAAATATTGTGTTATTAGTACATCTGCACTAGAATAATGTTATTTTTTTTTGAATGGGATATTTATGGGAAACCATCATCATCTTCCTCGGCCATTTCTTTGGCCAATTCTAAATCTTGTTGTTCACGTTCCCGACGTTCTTCAGCTGATTCTAATTCTTTACCATACGCCTTTGGTGGATATCGCATAGCTTTAACACTTTGATTATGTAAATCTAAACAGAATGAAACACGTTGATGGAAGGCCATTTGTGGTTCTTCTGTACAATAAATATCCGTACTTTCTTTACTTCGCATATAACCACCAGCTGGATCTAATGTGGCTTCAATAACACCATCACGTATAGCTTTAGCAACAATGAATTCAGCATCTTCAGCTGAATCAATACCTAATTTCTTTGCAATATCCTGTGGTGATATTCGTGAATATGATAAACCAATTGCACGTATTGCTGTTTTAATAACATTATGTCTTAAACGTAGTATTAATGTGTATGTGTGGTCTTGTCGGAATTGTGGTCCGAAATTTTCTAATACTTCACCAAATCGATGTAGATTACCCAAACGTACTGCTTGTGTTAATTGGAAATGTGGTGCTAATGAATGTCGCATACTAGCTTGACGAAAGATCTGCCGTTGCGGTCTATCGCCCAATAATAATTCAACAACAACCAATAGTTTTTGAACAGTTTGACAGAAACCAACAGCAGTATTTTGTGGTGCCTTTCTCATAGCCTGTACTAAATGTTTATGAGCCACACTGTATTCTAAACGGGCAGCTTTAATACCTCCAAGATAATAGAGAAAACGTGCCCATTCATTATTACTAGCTGTTTCAGGAAATACACATTTACTAACAAGTTTATCTGATTGATCGTAAAGTGAATAATGTAAATAATTCCTTAATAAACAATTAATTAATACAGCTTGGCCTTCGAAATCATTACGTAAAGTTGCTGTTCGTAGACGGGCATGTAAGAATGCACGGATCGAATCTAAATTATTTGTTAATTCAGCTACTCTAGAATTGTAGAAATAACATTTCGCAGCAACCAAATCTAAACTACGCCGATTTTGACTTGTAATTTTCGTCATTAAGGGGTTGCTAGATGTTCCAAATCTGGTTGGCGTCTAGCGACAGGAAGATTCCGACATCTGGAAAGAATAAGAAATTTTTGGAATTTTCTAAAGAGAAAATAGTATTTTACTTCCAACTATGAATATATTTTATTATAAGTTCAAATTTATCTATTATTTTTTTGTACGTTCAGACTATAGGATCATATATAATCATATATGATTAGACAAAATCTTTTTTCATCGGGTTTTCATAACAGAACAAAGAAATGTTTAAACGATTACTTAACAGCGTTTTCTAGACTTGTTGTATCGAGTATTTTTATCAGTTGACTTTAAGACGTCGCAGTGTTAGCATCGGCTTGACAATTTATTAAATTTATTAGTGAACAGTGTTTAAATCATTAGCGTTTTAGTAATAATAAAAGTGCAGTGCAGTGTGAAATAGTGCTAGTGTTTGGTGAATGGATTGGTTTGCCATGCAGTACCAAGGGGTAAGCAGAGATTCAACTAACCGGTAAGTCGGGAATATTGAGAAGAGGACGCTACAAAGGTAGGACGACGCGGGATTTAGAAGAGGAAACCATCAAAGGTAGGATTTGTTAATTAGTCCATGGATAATTACATGGACCAGTTAGCAAATGACGATGCCCATAATAAATATTCAATTAGGATGTTAGGGACAAATAGGAAATGATTTTGCGAATATTCTTCATCGTTTGGACATTTATTCAAATTGATTTTTCGGAACGAAATATGCGCCAGGGTTTGGTGAAATGAGCAGTAGCCACCCTTAAAAACATCGGCAAATTCGCGTATTTTCCGTGCTTTATTCGAAATAAAAGTGATTTAGTGAAAAAAGTGTGTGTTGTGCAAGTGAACAGATAAGTATTATGCAATTAGATATCATGGGCGTACCCGGGGGGGGGGGCAAGGAGGGGCAGCTGCCCCCCTGGAATTTGTTTACCGCCCTACTATCTACATTTATAATACAATATATGACTTTTAAAAATCGCACGGCGCACCCGTGCAAACGCCGCCCCGCGCTTGCTCGCTTCCAGGTAGCTCGGTCTATGGCCGCTTCGGCTCCGCGCCCGCCGATACGACACACAAACATTACCGAATCTAGCCGAGCCACGCCGAGCGTTCGTCTCGGGGCGCGATGTTCCCCGAAGGTAGAAGAAAGTACGAGGAACTTGCGTTTATTTGACATGTAATTGTTTTAAAGGAGGACAACGAAGTTTGGTAATGAAAAATATTCATTCAAAGTACTTATATTTAAAAAATTGGTAGATATTGTGTTACTGATTTATTGTGTTGTGATAATATGTATATGTTGAAATAAAACGTTGAATGAAAATGGATATTCGGAACTTTTTTTGTGAGTATTTTCTATTTATTTAAACAGTTTAAGGATAAAAATGTTGTTTGGTGGGTATAAAAAGTTCGAATACCGATAGAATTTCGTTTCTATCTACCAGTGTTTTTCTTAATAACCTTTTTTAATCTATTAAATAAGATTATTTTGGTATCAAATAAATCTGCAAATTAAGCTGTATAGTTTCAAACGTATTTCCTTATTTCAAATGTTATTTGATCCATTAAAGAGCAGAACGCTTACTAATTAATATGCATGATGCACAAATGTAATAGTTTTTTAACTGACTTCCAAAATGAAGGAAGTTTAAATTCCATTTTTAGGGTTCCGTACCCAAAGGGTAAAAACGGGACCCATACTAATCCGCTGTCCGTCCGTCTGTCACCAGGCTGTATCTAATGAACCGGAATAGTTAGACAGTTAAAATTTTCAGAGATGATGTCTTTCTGTTGCCGCTATAACAACAAATACTTAAAAACCAAATAAAATAAATATTTAAGGGGGCTCCTATACAACTAACGTGTTATTTTTGCTCGTTTTTACCCGACATTGATAACGGCAACAGGTATACGCTTGAAGTATTTACAGAATATTTAGTTATATATTCACTTTAAAAATAAATAGTCAAATTGAAATAAAATAAATATTAAATAAAATATTATTACAACATACGTGATTTTTATTGCCGTTTTTATAGATGATGGTACAGAACCCTTCGTACGCGAGTCCGACTCGCACTTGGCCGGTTTTTTAATTTGCTTTAGTTCTAATGACGGGATCCATAAGAAATATGAAAAACAAATAAATAAAAAATAAAAAGCGCCTTCAGATTCCGACAGACAGCGAAGTCGGTGACAAGAGAACGGACATCATTCTCGTAGTCTTGGTTGGACTTGGCAGGTCTTGGTTGTCTGAAGGCAAATTTTACTTTTATTTTATTTTTAACATACACTCAGGCCAAAGAAATAATACATACAGTAGAATCCGGTTATAACGACGGCCAAGGGACCGGTGATATTACGTCGTACTAACCGGAAGTCGTACTAAACGAACAGCCAATTTTTGTTTTTTATTAATCACATACATAATGTATTTATTAATATTTAGGGGACCAGCAGATAAAAAAAACATATTTAAATCAAAATATTTATTTATTTCACATATGTCAACATACATACAAAATGTACTTGTCTATATAATCTATATAACTAACAATGAAACATCTAGTGTAAAAAGTCTGTAATTTTTCATTGTTTTTGATTTTTATTTCTATATTACGAAGTACGGACTGCATTGCGCAAACGAGACATAATACTTTTCATGGTGTCATCTTCAAAATTAGAATGGACAAACACATTTAACACTTCTACAGCTTTTAGAGCTTCAGATACACTCGGAGTGGTACAATTTTCTTCCAGGCCGTCGTCAGTATTATCGACGTTATCTTGGCTGTTGACGATAACATTTTGTAGAATATTTTCGTCAGTCGGCTCCTCAGACGTTACGAGCTCATCATCAATAGCAGAATATTGATCAAGTTCTTCATTTCCTATGTTCAGTCCTTCATTTAGAGCTCTCGCCCAGACAGACAGTGGCACATCATCATCATCATCATCATCATCAGTAGTGGATTTATGAGGATTCTGGAGCGGAAGTCGCGTCGCTTTTCCTGTATGTTGGGTTGCCTACCCACAACAGCGTCCCCTATCATCGAGTAGTGGTACTATATCGACACGAGCGCCCCCTATATCTGGGTAGATGTACTAGAGCGCCACCTGTTGAGCGATGCAATTTGGCGGGAAATTTAATGGCGGCAAAAAAAAAGTGTGATTGCACGGTAAAATGGCGGGAATTTTAAAAAATGGCGGATAAAAATGACAGTTGTTTATTGGGTGTGGTTGCACCTTTTGGAGGGGTAAAATGGCGGAAATATTAAAAAATGTCGACAAAAAAAAAGACGTTTACTGGGTGTGGTGCGCCTAAACTTTTTTTTTGGGGAGGGAAACACACAACAACACTAACCTTTCTAGCCGAGCCTAGCCGAGACTTTTGCACACTTAAAAAAAAAATTGGAGATAGGAAAAAACAAAATGGAGGATAATGAGTATTCAAATTTTAAATTTATGACGTATTTTATTTTTTGTTTGTTTTAAAATTTTTGAGATGAAATATCTAAATTATTGACAGAATCAACATCATCATCATCATCATCATTATCGGACTCATAAACTTCAATAATTTTTCTTTTTGTTGTTGATGGTGATGGCATTTCAATGGATTTTGCTTCCTCCGATT
The DNA here is from genome assembly GCA_028455855.1 of Meloe dianella. Taxonomy (NCBI): domain Eukaryota; kingdom Metazoa; phylum Arthropoda; class Insecta; order Coleoptera; family Meloidae; genus Meloe; species Meloe dianella. Next base: position 1,753,999 of record JAPTHL010000130.1, read on the forward strand.
CATCAATATTAAATTTAATTTTTTTTAAGACACTTTCCATAATTTCAAATTCTTCTTTATTGTCTATATTCATTCTTAAGTATTTTACTGGTAGATTACCAAATTTTTTTTGTAATGTTGTTGCTTTAGGAGAATAACTTAGTGATACCAGTATTTTTTCACCTTTTATTGTAATTTCTTTTACTCCAAATCTATTGAAAATAATTTTGTTATTAATTTATTTTTTTACATTACAAAGCTTGGTGTACTTACTGAAATATTTGTTTTAACACAACATATAATGCTTTGGTTGGTAAAAATTTTAGATCATCACTAAAAACTATTATTGTTGATGGTGTAGTAGCCATGATATATTGTTTCTTATTATAATGTGAAATACTAAATGAAGAAGAATAACAGATACACGCTTTTTATACTGAGAAAAAAACGTCCTTCAATAACCACGATTTTCTTTGTTTTGTTAAAAAATCCTTTGTTTTTTTCATTAAAGATAAGCTGTTGATCCATTTTTTATATTAACCACATTTTTCCTATTTTATAAGATTAATATTTTATTTTTCTTTGTTTGTTAAAAATTCTTTATGATTAAAAGAGATAAATTGTTAGTCTAATATATTATTAAATTTAATGTGGTAATCGTTATCGACTTCCTCATATTTACTTCGATTTGTTAATAATTATAGAAAAAGAGAAAAAAGTATAAAAAGATTGTTTTTTCTCACATTCAATCAATTGTGAATCTTTGTTCAGTATCTCTGATATTTGAAAAAAAATGCCGAAAGTTTTTGAGTGTCGTATTTGTGAACAACTTTTTACTAAAAATTATTTATTGAATCGACATATTAAACGTATACATTCATCAGGAAAATTATAAATATTTTTTTCTATTTGAAAGTTTTCAATATTATTCAATTTATTAGTTGATAAAGAAGATTCATCCTCAACTATTAGATGTGATTTATGTTCAATTGATATACGTTCTAATCAATGGTTATATCATTCACGTACTTTAAATCATCGATTAAAATCAGCACAATCATATACAAGTAAATTGAAGATAGTTAAAAATTCTTTTGAAGGAAGAATTAAAACATTAATTTATGAAAACAATGAATTACATAATTTAAATGTAAATGATTATTTAAAATCATCAGAAGAAGTCGTTGTACCTGAACTAATACAACACTTATTACAACATTCATTATTCAAATTTAATTTAGAACTGTTTGCTGATTATATAAAAGTCGTAAAAGAAGAACAAATTGAAGAACATTCAATAAAAAATTTCAATACAAAAATGGTGTTGGTACAAAGTGATGATGAGGTACGTTCAACCTATGAGACAATGATAAAAAGAATTCAAACTAAAATGGATGAATTTCAAGAAAGGGATAGTGGATGGTCTTTAACAAAGATAAATCATTTAGAAATAAACATAAATCAGTACAAACCATTGAACGGAGGTAGTCAATACATCAGATTACCAGACAAAATTCAAAATAAGCAAGCTTGTATTAATGTTAAAAATAATGATGTATATTGTTTCAAATGGTCCATAATATCTGCCTTGTACAATCTTGATATCAATTCAGATAGAACAAAGTCATATTGTATTGAGGATATTTCTGCAAATGTAATAACCCTAAAAAATAATGGTAAAATAGAATTTGGTAACCTGACATTTCCATTGAAATTGCAAGATATTGGTAAATTTGAAGAATTAAATCCTGAAATAAGTATAAATGTATTTGGATTGGAAGATGATCAAATTGTAGGACCTTTTTATTGTACAAAAATAGAGAAAAACATACATATCAATCTTTTGTTGTTGGAGAAAGAAGAGAGAATTCACTAACATAAAAGAAAAATGTTCATTTGCAACTTTTGTTTATTACATTTCCATTCTGAGAAGCAGCTGTTAATACATAAAGATGAATGTAATCGAGTTGTAACAATCATGCCAACACAAGAAAACTTTGAATTAGAATTTAAAAATGTAGAACGACAAATGGAAGTACCATTTGTAATCTATGCAGATTTTGAATGTTTATTGCAAGACATTGATACTTGTTCACCAAATCCAACAGGTGCTTCAACAATCAATGTCCAAGAACACATTCCATGTGCTTTTTCATATTACATTAAATGTTCGTTTGACAACAATTTAGATAAGTTACGTGTGTATAAAGGACAAGATTGTACAGATAAATTTGTTACTACATTGGTAAAAGATTGTAGACAAATTTACAATGAATTTTTGATGAAACCTAAACATATGGAAAATTTTAGTGAAATTCAGAGAAAAAATGATCTAGAATCAAATATTTGTCATATATGTAATAATAACATAAGCAATGATAAAGTTGCTGATCATTGTCACATGACTGGTAAATATAGAGGACCAGCACACCAAAGTTGTAATTTACGCTATCGAATACCAAAGTTTTTTCCAATATTTTTCCATAATTTTTCTGGTTATGATTGTCATTTGTTTGTAAAGTCTTTGGAAAAAGTTAAAGGAGACATAAATTTAATTCCATTGAACAAAGAATTATATGTGTCATTATCAAAAAAAATTCCAGTGAATGAAAAGGAAACAATTGAATTGAGATTTTTAGATTCATTTAGATTTATGCAATCTAGTTTAGAGTCTTTAGCACAAAATCTTACACCTGATGATTTTCATACAGTGAGGAGTGTTTTCAATGATAATGAACACTTTAATTTACTCATAAGAAAAGGAATCTTACCATATGAATATTTAAATAATTGGAAACGTTTAGAAGACACTTCACTACCACCACAAAAGAAGTTTGATAGTAGATTTCTGAAGAAATCATGTTCTAATGAAGATTATGAGCATGCACAGAAGGTATGGCAACAATTTAATTGTCAAAATTTATGGGATTATATGAAATTATACTTGATTACGGATGTGCTGCTATTAACAGATGTTTTTCAAAATTTTCGAAATGTCTGTCATAAAATTTACAATTTGGATCCCTGTCATTATTATACTGCACCTGGCTTGTCGTGGGATGCTATGTTAAAATATACAGGAATCAAAATTGAGCTTTTAACTGACATTAATATGCTTTCATTTATTAAAAAAGGGATAAGAGGTGGTATAACTCAATATTCACATAAACATTCAAAAGCTAATAACAAGTACATGGAAAATTATGATAAGTCACAAACAAGTATTTTTTTGACTTATTTGGATGCTAACAACTTATATGGTTGGGCTATGTCACAGTTATTACCATATGGAGGATTTGAATGGATTGAAAATGTTAATTCGATTGATATTATGGAGATTGCAGAAGATTCTGAAATTGGTTATATATTTGAAGTTGATCTTGAATATCCAAAAGATCTTCATGATAGACATAACGATCTTCCGTTTTGTTCAGAAAACAAAAAAAGTCCAAATTCAAAATTTTGTAAACTGATAACTGATTTAACAAATAAAAGAAAATATACCATTCACTATAGAAATTTACAACAATGTCTTCGTAATGGCTTAACAATTAGTAAAGTACATCGAAGTTTACAATTCAAACAATCTTGTTGGTTAAAGAAATATATAAGTCTCAATACATATCATCGTACAATGGCAAAAAATTCATTTGAAATTTTTTTTTTCAAATTATTAAATAATGCTGTTTATGGAAAAACAATGGAGAATGTGGATAAAAGAAAAGATATTAAGCTAGTTACAGAGTGGGAGAGTCGTGGAAGACGGTTGGGTGCTTCCACATTAATTGCCAAACCCAACTTTCACAGTATAGCTCATTTTACAGATAATATGGTGGCGATTCAATTGAATCGCGTAAGGATATGTTATAATAAACCTATTTACATTGGATTCACAGTATTAGCATTATCAAAACTGTTAATGTATCAATTTCACTATGAATATATGAAACCTAAATACGACAATAAAATGTGTTTAAATTATATGGATACGGATTCATTAATTTATAGTATACAAACAGATGATTTTTATGATGATATAAGAAACGATGTAGACAAATATTTTGATACATCAGAATATGAGAGTGATAATCCATATAATTTACCATTAAAAAATAAAAAGGTTGTAGGTTTAATGAAAGATGAAAATAATGGTAAAATCATGCGTGAATTTATTGGATTAAGGTCAAAAATGTACTCAATTGATGTCATTGATGATAAAATAATCAAGAAAGCGAAAGGTGTTAAAAAAACTATTATTAATGGACTAAGTATTGATGATTACAGACATTGTTTATACAAGAAAAAAATCTTGTATGGTACCATGTCAATTTTCAAATCTAATTTACATAAAATTTATACTCAAAATTTAAACAAAATTGCTCTTAGTTATTTTGATGATAAGAGATTTATCAGAAATGATGGAATTTCTACATATGCATTGGAGAATTGAATTAGAAAATGAATAAAAAAATGATTAAAATTATGTTTTTTATTTAAAAAAATTATTATAAAATAATATTATTGATTAAAAATATAAGCATTTTGTAATTGACATCCAATACAATACATTTTAAATGAATGATTATGATAATCTATCTCATCTGTTTTATTGATTTCATGTTCACTACAAATAATTAAGTTTCTTAAGTCTTCATCGTTCTGATAGAATGTTGGTAGCTTCAACCATATATTTGTCAGATGAAGAGGAGTTATTCTTAATAGATTCATTTTAGTTGAATTCCTTATACAACGAACTGCATTTTCTGCTTCAAAAGTATTCTGTAGAACTACTGCACTTTGCGACATTACAATCTAAATCACAGTTATCACTTTCAATAAAATTCAAAGTTTCAATCTTATTGATGAAATTATCTAGTCTAACACAAATGTGGAAGCAATGACAAGTATCCGGTCCACAGATTACGCTGCTTCTTGACCAAGGACAATTTATAAAATGTTTACCATGCTCATTTTCAATTTCTTGCATTTCTTCATATGGAATAACACTTTTTAATAAATTATTTATAAATAATTTATCAAATGTACACACTTTATTATTCAAAAGTAACAGTTTAGCTTTATCAATATAAATTTTTTTTTCTATACATTAGACTAAGAAGGATTAATAACACATTTTAGAATGAGATAATTTACTAAAAGTTAGTAAATTTATACATTTATCCCCTCTTCAGAATCATCATCATTTTCATTAATTGTAGAAAGAGATGAGAGAAGATTACGAATTTGTTCTAGAACACTTATATTTGGACAAGAAATCTTGAATAGCTTTAAATCAAAGGTACCAGATTTTTCAACTTTATTAGTAAATTCATTAAATTCATAAAAGTAAATGTTCTTGAAAAAATCAAGCAATCCATTTGTATATCGAAATACTCCATCAATATTCACTGGTATACCAGGAAATTCTTCATAGATTGTAGTGACACGTTTCCGAATTTGTAAACATTCATCAAATTCACTTACTTTATCATAATCGTGAAATATAAATGTTTTTCCAGTGTAAGTATTAACTATTGCTCGTATTTTTGATGATAATTGTAAATCAAATGCATCTTTAATTGTCTTTGGTGATTCAAGAGTCATCTGTGGAAATTCTAAACTATATACAATATTACTATCAATAATAAATATGATTTCTCCCTTGGGTTTTTGATAAATCGAAGTAATCTTTTTAAAATTTCCTCTGTTTTGTAAATCCGGTAACCAGTCTGTTATCAATAACGGTAAATCATATTTGTTTCGTTCAAGATTTATAACATAAACAAATTTTTTATAAAATATATATAAATGATGATTGACAATTAGAAATGCATTAAGTTTCTTTATAGTAGTTGGCGCACAGCCGGAGATCCGGCTAAGGTCGGTATAATATTGATTCATATGTAAACCGTCCCATATATAATATAAATCAGCAGCCGGTTGTTTTACTGCATAAATGATTATGAATTCTAAACGGTCAATACACAATATGGAATATATTTGTGTGCATGTTTGTATAAAAAACAATAATCTCTTTGCATTTCTTGTAATGCTCATGTCGCCGACTATTTCTTTGATGGACTATCATCTACTTTCCATTTCTGGAAATCAAATGACGTAGAGTACAATAGATTCCAGGTTCGTTAGAATTGTTTTTTCCGTTGTATAGCTCAGGATTGATTACCATAATGTCAGCAGGGATAATCTTAAGAAATTCAATCAATTTTTGATATTGAGTCATATGAAGGAGGTCTATATACGTTGTTAATAAATCTGTTCCATCGATTTGAAATGTACCAAAAGTTTTCTACTTATCCTTCTACCATTCTGACTGATAACATAAAATCCAATATATTTTCGTCATTGATAGACATTGAAAGTGTGCTTATGATTCAAAAGAATTATTTTGCGATTACCTTCATGATAATTTTTAACAGAAATTTCTTTTGACGGACGCCTATGAACTAACAAAAATTGAATCAGTATAGAAATCTATTGATTCCAATTATGTGAATGTGCTATATTAAAATATTTATTGATCGATTTATTTTAAAAGTTGCACCCTAATTTTTTTTTCACGAACGCCTATAAACATTGATTTGTCGGAAATAAAATTTCAATAAATTAGAAGTACTGCAGTAGGTAAACTGTTTAAAAGTGGACATTTCCACAAATATTCCGCGTCCGATCCCCCACTCTAACTAATATTTTCGAATATATATATTATTATGAGACACACTTGATGACATGATCATGTACGGATGCCAAGAATGTGCAACCATTTTCAAAAAAAAATTCCGCGGCTGGTTTTTTTCTTATTTTGAACATTGTTTTTTTTTGACGGACGCCTATGGAAAAATTTTTATTATTACAAAAATTTTGTGGTCAATTATACAATCATTTATGTAATTTGCGTGTCCTTATTCTATTACACTAAGCTGTCACACGACGTTAAATGTCCAAATCATGATCAAAATCAAGCATCCTAATTTTTTTTTGACGGACGCCTATGGACAAATTTTTCTCACAAATCAATCTTCAAGACTATAAGATACTATAGTATTCATTGCTGTTGAAAATACGCGTTTTCAAAAAAAAATGACTTTTCTTCCCCCACTCTAACTAATAACAATATCGTGAAATTCATAATTTTGCTGCTTATGATAGACGTTAAGGGTGCTTATAGGATGCAAAGCAATTTTTTTGCAATTTATTTAGTGCAAATTTTGAACCCTAATTTTTTTTGACGAACGCCTATGAAAAATTTTTTTCTCAAAAATGAAAGACCTAAGAATTGGTAAACTGCGTAATTGCTCAAAATTTGAATTTTCTCATTGTAACTCGGGATTGATTCCCCCACTCCAACTAATGCTAACAGCACAGAACTTAAAATTGTTCCTGGACCTCTTGATACAAAGAATGTGAATGTGCTATATTAAAATTTTTTGTCATGCAATTTAATTTAAAAATTGCACCCTAATTTTGTTTTGACGAACGTCTATGGACTTTTTTCGTTCGAAAATTGTGTTCAAAAAAAATCAGGAGTACAGTCGTGTGTATGTTGTTTAGAATGGAGCAACTCGACAAAAATTCCGCGTCGCCCTCCCACATTCTAACTATCAGGAATTGAGGGAAACTCTTCACAGCATGATAATGGACAGATGCCAAGAGTGTGCCATCATTATGAAAAATTTTGCCTGCGGTTAATTTTTGTCTTATTTTTGCAAAAAAAAATTTTTTGACGGACGCCAATGGAAAAATTTTTAGATTAAAAAAAATGTGTATGCTATTATACAATCATTCATGTGTTGCTCGTGTCTTAATATGATAAGACAAAGCTGCCACATGACCATAAATGTCGTGCTCATGTTATCATTCTAGCACCCTAATTTTTTGGTGACGCACGCCTATGACCCATGTTTTTCCGAATATAAACTTTTGAGTCACATAGGTTGCACTAGTATCCAATATTACTCAAAATTGGGAAATTTCGACACAAATTTCGCGTCGCCCTCCCCCACTCTAACTATTGGAAATTAAGGAAAATCCTTAACAGGATGATGTTTGAGAGAGTCCAAGGGTGTGCCATCATAATGGGAATTTTTCTCTGCGGTTGCTTGTTCTGCTACTTTGAGAATAATTTTTTTTCTGACGGACGTCTATGGAAAAATTTTTGTTTAAAAAAGATTGTCCAAAAAAATATACGTTCAACCGCGTGATGCGCATGTCTTTGTTACATATAGCTGAGTCGTAATACCGCTTCAAACGTCCGGCTCATTTTCTGTATTTTGCACCCTAATTACTAAATGACGGACGCCTATGGACTAATTTTTCTCGAAAAACAAATGTCAACTGTCATAGTGGGTGGTAGTATGTCTAATAGTGTGAAATTGTACGTTTGACAAAAATTCACCCTTTCCTTCCCCCACCCTAACTGGTGACATTGAAAAAAAATCATAAGTGGTTCCATCATCAACAAACACCAAGAATGTGCATGGGCTATAAAAAGAATTTTTTGCGAATTTTTTTAACAAAATTCATGAACCCTAATTTTTTTTGACGCACGCCAATGAAACATTTATACTGAAAAAATTGTTGTCCTTGTGATTTTGCGTTCAGCGATGTCTTTAGCGTGTCTCTACAACCTAAGAGTAAGCCGTGACACGACGTCAAAAACCCAGCTCATGTTCCCGATTAGCATCTTGTGTTGGATTATGCATAGAAGTCTTTGATTTTGTTGTTGTTGTTGTAGATGGATTTGATAATCTAATTGAATATTTTGTTGTGGTTGGCGGTTTTTTTGTGGTTAATGGTGTAGGTATAAAGTGTTTAGGGATTTCTTCATATCGATTTTTCAATCCATATAAGTTTGTTATAGCTAACCTATCATCTTGTGAAAGTGAAATTTCATTTTTATCACCAATTTTATATATTGGATACATTATTGAGTCGTTAACTGCAGAGTGATCCAAACCTAATGCATGTCCAATTTCATGTGTAACTGTATGTAATAGACTAATACTATCATCATCATTTGTAGCAATAAAATCCCATTTTTCATCAATGTCTAGATGAATTTCCGTAATATTTTCATAATGCGGATCTGGATAGTAAGCATGAGCTAACACTCCATCAGAACCATCAAATGAACTACAATTGTGTCGGGGAATTTTAACGAAATATGAATGATATCCTCCCGCAAATGTTATAAAAATATTCGCTGTCTTATAAAACACTTCTGTAAAGTGAAGAGTAGATTGTTCTTCCCACGCGTTAAATGCTTTTCTTAACACTTTACTAATTCTGCTATCAATGTATGGAGTATTCTATGTTAGGTTCTTGTGTAACCACTTTCATGAACTGAGTCTAAATGGAGATCCATAATCACTAACACCACAACGAGGTATTCTCATAAACTTAATAGTCTTTTCGTTAAGATCACCTGTTATAAGTAAATTATAGTGGTCTTGGAATCGGAGTAGAGCAATTTTAACTTCTTCATTTGGTGTAGCACTAATTAAACTTGAATTGGATAAATTTTCAAAATTTGTCCATGTTTCATTTGATAAATAACCAAATTTATGTAAATAGTTAACTGCATCAATAATTTCATTATTTTCACCATTGATAGGTGATATCACAAACAAACACAAGAAGAGTAACATTATGATTAAGATAATTGAACAAATTTCACTTTAATTTATACATTTTCTCCCCCTCACATTTGTGATTAAAAATATTCAAAATTTTGTTATATACCTTCTTTTGTAAACAATATATTAAAATAACAAATATAACCACAATAACAATTACGATTATATAGAAAAGAAAGAAAATGTTCATCACCATATTATCTAAGTAATATCTTTAATATCAATCCAACTATTATGAACTTTATTAAAGCCCAACCACTTGACATATAACTTTTGTCCTTTTCGACGTAATACCTTCTCAATCAAATAAATACTAGGATAGTTAGTTTTTTGTAATTCCTCTTTATAAAAACTCCCACGTATTGGTTGACCTTGTAAATCCTCTAATAAATACGTTACTGGATTGGTTGTATTTATTTTTACAATCTTAAATAATTCTGTTGTCCAATTTGGAGTATAACCTTTATCAAATAAATGCTTCATTTTACTAATACGAACTATATCGTTTATTTTAAATTTAGAGCCATTAAATATTTTTAAATGATTATATGCTGATTTAAGAATATAATTTTTATTATTCTTTTTCACATCTTTAGGTTTCATTTTAATTGTTCTATGAACTGTGTGATTATATTCGTTAATAACATTCTTTAGAATTTTAACCCAATTGTAAGAGGCATTTATGGTGAATAACTTGAACAATTTACTTTTTAATGTTCTAATAACTCGTTCTGCAATGGAAGCTTTTTTCACACTATATGTATTATAATGATTGATTTTAAACTTATTCATTAAAGCTTTGAATTGACTATTGAAAAACTCCAAACCCTGATCACTTTGTAGATTTTTAGGATGACGATTTTGATCAAGTATTATCTTCATTGCTGACGTCACATCTTTAGCAGTTTTGGATTTTATTGGTTGTGTCCAAAGAAATTTTGAAAAACAATCAATTACCACCAATATGAATTTATAACCATTATTTTCTTTTGAATATTTACTAAGATCAGCCAAATCAATTTGCTACAAATCATCCAAGCCCTTTATAATTGTATGACGTCGTGCAAAATTTTTACGTGCTGGTTTAAATATTTCATAAACCACTTGTTGTTTTGTATTTGATGTCATTATTTATAAACTTCTCGACATCTACCTAACTTATCAGTGATTTCACCAGGTGGACAATGATCTATTTTCTTACTTAATATTTCAGAAACTGATTGTACTTGTGTTGGAGTGATACGCTTTAGATCGGAAGTCTTATGTGTCTGTTCAAGTTTTTCAATGCGTCTTGTTAATATATCAATTTGTGATGATTGAGTTGATAATAAGTTTTCCCATTCCAGAAATTTTTGTGAATTATTGGTGATTTGATTTTCAATAGAAGATATGCTTTTTACGTGTATTTTATTAAAGTTTGTAAATATATTTTCCCAATGTTCATGTTTTTGTAAACTATCTTTAATTTGATCTTTAACAATAGATATATTCGATAGATACAATTTATTAATATCATCAATTTTTTCATTAACATCAGAGAATTTCTCATTATATCCTTGGACATCATTAAAGGTGGTTGTAGTTTGTTTGACTTGATCTTCAATTGTTGAGAATTTAGATTGATGCATTTGTATTATGTCAGTGACACTTTTATTCATAGTAATGTTGAAATTTTCAAATTTTTTGTTTGTTTCTAGTATGTGTAAGTCTATGTGATTTTTTAAATTTTCTGTATTTCTGTTAGTTTTGATTTGAAATGACCCATTGATTTCTTCAAAGTGTTTGAATTGTTCTGTAATTTTACTGATTTCTTCTTCAAATTTTTTGTTTGTTTCTTCTATGTATGAATTTAAATGAATCTTTAAATCTGTTATATTTGTCTTATAATTGGTTTGAAGTGTCCTATTATTCTCTTCAAGGTGTTTGAATTGTTCTGTAATTTTATTAATTGTTTTATTCAATTTTATTTCGGATATTTTACTGAACCTTTCAATTTTTTCTAATTTACTGGTTATATTCTTCATTATATCATTCAAATTATGGAGTTTTTTATTGAATGAAAAAGAGGTATCGTTGAACAATTTATCCCTCTTTGCAAAATTATTGTTGATTTCATTTAATGCTAACATAAAATTGTTTACTTGATCTTTGACATATGAAATATCCGTTTGATGTATGTCACTTAGTTCTTTAATTTCTTTATTATTATCTTATAAAACCTTTCTGGTTTGTTCATCTAATTCAATTTTATTTTTTTCTATTGTTTGTTTCAATTTTTCAATATTTTTGTTTAATGATTTAATTGTAGAATTATTTTGATCTTCCACAACTTCTTTAAATTTATCAACATATCTTTTAGTAATGCAATCATTTAAATCTTGACCATCACTTAAATTACAAATACGGTGGTTTTTCAAATCAAGACTCCCATCATTAGTATAACTATATAAATTATACCAAACACTACTTCTACTTTTTTCATCATCTTCAACAAGTTTTCTCTTCCAAACACGTCCGAACTTGTCAATACTCATAATTAAACTAATTAGGAAATTATTAAAACAACAAATTTTTATAGATATTTATTCATCATGGAAATTTTCATATAATATAACTACATTGGTTAAAACACACATACAATTCGAAATTGAATGGAAAATACATGTAGGTTTAGATTTATGAAGACGTGGTGTTTCAGGTAATTCATAAACTGTTGATGAATTATAGAGAAATCGCTCAATAAATTTCTTTTTTTCTAATCCTTTTACATAAATATTATTGTATCCCATGGTGATTTCGTTAATTATTCGATTAAAATCTTTTGGATCCACAAAATCATCATTCCACTTTAATCCATGATGATTATTAATAACCCAATAAGCTTGCCTCTTATATTCCAGTGGAAGTGTATTAAAACAATATGGAGATTTAAAAATAAAATGACTTATCTTATCACCATCATAAGTTGCTAATTCTTTCGGTAGAAATTTATTACTTGGAATATTAAACCCTTGTACATCAAGATATAATGACGTCATGATTTTCAATAAATTATTCCGACTTCACGTAATTCTTCTTCAATACCAATAATTTCATTTGAATGTGAATTATTTCCAGCTCTAGTTGATGCATGTAACAATGCCAAACGAGAGACTAACTCATTAACATCATCCCAGTACATATATTCAACTGGTTTTCGATTAAATCTTAAATATTGACCACTTCCACTGATTGATTTGGGAGAAGAGGGGATGCTAGAGGATTTTTTATAGTTCTTTCCACTAACTGAGGGGCTAGGTGGGGAGTACCAACTGATTTCGATTTTATCAATGGTTTAACAATTGTCTTATATTTAAGGGAACCATCTCCTTGTGGTTTATTTCTTGAACTATGATATAATCGATACACACTTGTGAGCTCAATAATTCGACGATAAGCATCAAGATCATTTGATGAATATTCACTATGTTTCACATTTTTTAGAAAAATTAAATCATAAAGTCCCTTTGTTCCTGTAAATATTTCACCTGACACTTTCAAGTTACCATTTGATGTAAATTATAAAAATGTTTTTCCATAAATAATTTTTGTTGTTGTTTTATCTATAAATATTTTCGATGTAATAGATTTATCTTTATTTATTATTTTCTCAATATATGGTCGAACAATTGATGGATATCGATTTAGAAACTCATTATAACCAACATTAAATGATTTCGATTGATCCATAAAAACCTCATCATCATCAGATTTAATTTCATCATCATCATCATCATCATTCACTTTAACAAGTTTTTTTAAAATTGGTTTTTTCATTGATGTAAATGATGATGAAGTTGGAATTGATTAATTGTAATCATCAACGAAATGTTCACGTTTAATTTTAATATCATTTAGCAGTTCCGCATTTTTTTGTTTTTTAGATCGTTTCTCCAAAACTAGTTCATCAAGTGGTTGTTTAATTGGACTCAAAAATTTATTCACCGTATCAACTTGTTCAGCTTCTTCAGATTTTAATTGTTTGAATTTTTTTCTAACATTATTAGCAGCTTCAATAAGTTTCTTTTTAACTTGTTTCTGTTCCTGACTTAACATTTCAATAATTGATTACTGACTGAATAAATTATCAATAAAACAATATTATTTATAGGGGGACGGTTACAAAACAATCAAACCCTTCACGATAACGACCATTATCTATAGTTTCATCTTTCATTATCGCTAAAAATCCATATTTGTTCTTCCAACATTCATTGCATATACGTTTGAAAACATCAAAACTCATATCGCTAACCACATTCTCATTATAAATCATTTTTAAATTATGTTCATAAGTCTGACAAAGATAAAAACAATCAATACATTTATGTCGACCCATACTGAAATATTCTCTAATTTTATCTTGTTCACCAGAAATGGCAACATCATCAAAAATAAATACTGAATTTTTTCTCGAATCACATGTTGGAATTATTTCATCATTATTTGTATATGGAAAGTATCCAATTCCTTTAACCCGACCAAGAACATTTTTAAAAAATTCATATTTTGGTTGAAAGAGTGATTTTGAAAATATATAAACATTCTCAAAACGTAATCCATTAGGTTCTAATAGAAGACTTAATATCACATTCGTTTTACCACATCCGCTTGGTCCACAAATTATAGTTCGCATTGTATTCGGAAGTAATAAACTGTGACGTGACTTATTATTTAACAATGAATCGTTATCATGATTTTTTATTTTCAAAGACAATTTATGTTTAACAACCCTCATTACCTGACAATGACTGTCAATCACTCAATTGAGTTAGTATTTATATTAGAAAAATTTTTGATTACCTTTCAGTTAGATGTTAACGTTCAAAGGTGACGGACTTGTTAATTCTTTAATCAATAAATTACCAATTGAACTACACATTCCTGGTTATCAATATTGTGGACCTGGTACGAAATTAGCAAAACGATTGGCAAGGGGAGATCCAGGAATTAATGGATTAGATCGTGCATGTAAACAACACGATATTGCTTATTCACAAAGTAATAACCTTGAAGATCGACACAAGGCTGATAAGATTCTAGAGTATAACGCTTGGGAAAGAGTTAAATCTGGTGACGCTTCGATTGGAGAAAAGGCAGCTGCATATGCTGTAACGAATGCAATGAAACTCAAACAAAAATTTGGAATGGGCCACCGTAAAAAAAATAAAGAAGAAGAGACAACATAAAAAGAAACAGTTTGCGTTTGGAAAAAATATTATAAATCCATTAAAACAAGTTATTAACAAATCAGATACATTTGGAAAAATTATTAAATCAGCTCGTGTAGCTGTCAAAAAAGTTGGCGGACGTAAACGTATTCGATTACCAAGGATCATTCCTTTACCACAAAAAACCGGTGGATTTCTACCATTAGTGTTTGCCGGATTATCTGCTTTAGGTGCTCTAACAGGTGGTGCAGCAGGTGTAGCAAAAGCCGTAAACGATGCTAAGGCAGCACGTAAAAAATTAGAAGAATCACATCGTCACAATCAAACAATGGAAGCCATTGCTTTGGGTAAACAAGGCAGTGGATTGTATTTGAAAAAACATAAGAAAGGTTACGGATTGTTTTTAACAAAAAACTACCATTGAAACTACCTTCTCACCCTTTAACTGATCAAGAATTATATTATTATGCTAAAAAGCTAAAGATTTCAAATTTTCGAGGTGTTTTTATGAGAGATAATTTACCTATAAATGGAGCAAAGAAATATGAATCAGGTATTATTAATTTAGACTCTCAAGAAGGTAGTGGTACTCACTGGGTGGCATATTTAAAACGAAATAATAAAGTACTGTATTTCGATAGTTATGGTAACCTTAAACCACCAAAAGAATTAATTGACTATTGGAAAAGTAAAATAATTTTATATAATTATAATAATTTACAGAAATGTAACACGTATATATGTGGACATTTATGTTTGAAATTTATATATAATAAAGGTGTTTAAATATTTATTCAATTCAGTTATGTCTCTTACATTCACACTTAAAGGTCGTAGCAGTGTATTATCCGCCGACTTTTATCCTTTAATTGATTTAAAACCAAATTGTGATTATTCATTGGCATTAATTGGATTTCACACGTACAACACAATTCCAAACATTGAAGAAGGACAAAATAAATTCTATTATAAAAATGAGAAGGGGATTTTAAATGTGATTACAATACCTACTGGTGCATATGAAATTACGCATATTGAAGATTATTTACAACAACAGATAGTTTCAAATGTGATAAATAAATCGGAAATTCTTTCATTACAACCAAATAACAATACATTAAAATGTGAATTGAAAAGTAAATATGAGATTGATTTTACACAAAAAGATGGTATTGGAAAATTGTTAGGTTTTTCACCAAAAATTCTTTCAAAAGACACACTTCATTCATCTGATATACCTGTTGAAATCATCAAAGTCTTATCCATTCGAATAGAATGCAATATAACAAGTGGATCATTCTACAATAATAAACCGTCACATACAATCTATGAGTTTGCTCCAGCTGTTGATCCAGGATATGCTATAAATATTGAACCGAAAAATCATATATATATATTTACCAGTCATAAATAAACGTTTCATTGATAATATAACCGTCAAGGTGGTAGATCAGAACGGTAACTTGGTTAATTTCCAAGAAGAGAAAATTGTTATAAGATTAGAATTAAGAAATAATGGGCCTAGTTTTTCATAATGGTATTTTTGACAATACTATTGATAATAATTGCGGTAGTGGTGGGGGTGAAAGCTATAATAAAGTCCTTAAATGTCACAAAAATCATTCAGCTAGAAATAGACATTCGTCGTCATCGTCGACACCGAAGATATTAACTGAAGCAAATGTGCAATTATTAAAAAATCTTGGTTATAATGTCCGAAAAACTACAAATATACAGAAAATTAAAGTTCGACGACAGCATTGAAAGAGAAGAATATCATACATATCACCCAACAATCTCTTCATTTCAAAAAAACGATGAAATAGAGATTAATATTAATTAACAAGATATATTTATTTCATTTAATGAATCATATATTTATTTAGATTGTAAGATTTATGAAATTTTGACCGCAACAACATCCACAGCTACAACACCTGATCCAAATACAGTCCCTGTTACGGATGAAATTAGGTTAGGTTGTAATTTTGGAGCTTATCTTTTCGATTCGATTTCATACGAATTAAATGGAAAAGAAATTGAGAAAGTCCGTGATGTAGGAACATCTACAACAATCAAAGGTTTACTATGTTACAATCATGATGAAAATAAAATATTAGAAACGGCTGGATGGTGTCCTGATAGTGGAAATGTTGTAACCCTAGCTACAGACAACCAATCTGTCACTTTAAGAATTCCATTATCATTTTTATTCACCGTTTTTCACGATTACAAAATGATTCTTAATGGAAAACACAAGATTCGTTTAGTTCGTAGTCGTACTGATGAAAATTGTTATTTTAGTAGTGATACAAAAAGAGCTTTAATTAAAATAGAAGATTTATGTTTAAAAGTAAAACATATCTATCCAAATGATCAAGCAAAATTGCATCTTTTAAATCAAATGAATAAAAACATTCCAATTCAAATTGGATTCAGAAATTGGGAATTTCTTGAATTACCATCAATGAGACAAGCTAAAAAAGATATATGGAGTGTTAAAACAACTACTAATTTAGAACGACCACGGTATGTTATTGTAGCATTTCAAACAGATCGAAAAGATAATGCAAAAAAAGAAATTACAAAATTTGATCATGTTAATATTACTAATCTTCGTCTGTGGTTGAATTCTCAATGTTATCCATATGAAAGTCAAAATTTTGATTTCTCAAAAAATGAATACACTGAAGCCTTTCAGGCTTTTGTTGATTTCCATCAGAATTTTAATAATAGAAACTGGTCATCACCAACAACCACCTATACAAATTTTAAAGAAAGATCTATCTTTGTTATCGATTGTTCAAAACAAAATGAAGCTATACAATCATCGACAGTTGATGTCAAGTTAGAATTTGAAGCAAATTCTAATTTCTCCGAAAAAACAAGGGCGTATTGCATTATTGTACACGATAAATTATTTGAATATTACCAGTTGACTGGTATGGTCAAAAATATTATTTAAAATGTGATATTGGAAAAAATAAACACATAATAATTATAATTGATTATATATATATTTAATATTTATTAAATTTAATCAATATTTTTTAAGTTTATTATAAAATAAACTTTAAAAATATTGTTTTTCACAATATAAACGTAAAATATAAAATTATTAAAACGTTAAATCTGTTGATTGAAAATAACGTTTTTTACAATATGATTATGTAGTTGTAAAATAAATTTGTTACAATACATGATTACAAAAAAAATATAGTTTTTCTTTTTTACAATAAATTTAAAAAAATATTTTTAAAGTTTATTTTATAATAAACTTAAAATATTATTGATTAAGTTTAAAAATGTTTAGATGTAAATTAAACGTGGAGAAAATATTAATTTTTACATGATTAGTTATAAACTAAACGTAAAAATTTAAAGTTAGATGTAAAAAGTTGTTAAATTTGTTTCAACAAATTTAAAAAATATTGATTAATTACATTAAAAGAACTAATGATGAAAGAATATAAATTTTTTTCTGTAACAATAAATTTAAAAAATATTGATTAAAATCAAAAAATATTTGATTAGTTGTAAAACAGAAACGTAAAGAAAACATTGAAAAAATGTTTTTTCTGTTACAATAAATTTAAAAAATATTGATTAAATTTAAAAAATATTTGATTTGTAAGATAAACGTAAGGAAAATATTGAGAAAATATCGATTTTTTTTTACAATAAGAATAATTGTAAAATAAACGTAAAAAAAAATACGTTAAATTTGTTACAATTAACGATGAAATTTTTTTTCTGTTAAAGTAAACTTAAATAATATTGATTAAATTTAAAAAATATTCAATTATTTGTAAGTTAAACATAAAGAAAATATTGAGAAAATATTTTTTGTTTTAATAAATGATGAAATTTAAAAATATTATATTTAAAAATATTGGTTTAATTTGAAATAATAATAATAATTATTTATTAAAAAGTTGAAACGTAATAAATGATTAAATTTAAAAAATATTAAAATATTGATTTGAGTTAAAATGAACTTAATAAATTAATTTACATTGATTTATACCATTTATTTTTTGTTGATTTCTATCTTCTACAAACATACCATCTTCATCATTTCTTGAACCATTTATTTCTTCCACCAGAAATAAACGTAGTTATTAAAAATAAAATTTGAAACGTAATAAATGATTAATTTTAAAAAATTTAAAAAAATGTTGATTTAAAATGTTTATAACTTTTCCATGATTATTTTACATTGATTAATACCATTATTTCCTTGTTGACTTCTGTCTTCTACATAAATACCATCCTCATTTTTCTTAAACGCAAACCATTTACTTTTTCCACCACCTACAATACCATTTATTTAAAAAAATTATAATTATTGTTATAAAAAATTATATTTACTTGTAATTTCGATATAGCCAACATCAACTTCCAATCTTTTTCCAGTACTAACTGTTTTAAAAAACAATGTATTTCCAATTTTAAATTTTAAATACACAAATTCTTCCACATATTCCATACTATACAGTTCTGTTAACTCAATATCTTCATCAATATTGAGATCTAACTGAACAATTAAGTTTTTACCCGAAGGTATATTTAGTGGTTCATCACAAATTAATTGCACATGAATAGACATTTTAACACACACAATTTTTCTTCATGTTACAATGACGTCTATTTTACAACTAATACAATTTATATCTTCTCCACTAAATTTATAGTTCACGCTCAAATTTAATTTATAAAAATATGAAATCCACAAAAACCACCAAAATATATCATTTCATAAAATATAAAACCACCAAAATATAAGATAACCACAATTAAAATTTCCTATCTATAAAACAATAATTCACACATAGACAACATTAAAATTTTTCGATCAACTATCAATTATCATTTCATAATTTATTAATTAAGCAATTATAAAAAATTCAAATCAATAATTTTATAAACTCATTAATAATTTATCAAAACAAAGAAATTTTAAAACTTAGATGATATGTTTAACAAAAACCACAGTAAACATCCTGATGAACATTTATATATAGCGTGTTCCAGTAAATTTTCCAAAATTAATACAAAGAAATTCCAATCATTATGTCTGAATTATCTCTATATAATTTGTGTTTGAAAAAAACTATTGAAAGCATTCAAATCGATAATTTCTCACTCATTACAATATTCCAAAAACTACCGAAAATAATTGT
Organism: Meloe dianella; assembly: GCA_028455855.1. Taxonomy (NCBI): domain Eukaryota; kingdom Metazoa; phylum Arthropoda; class Insecta; order Coleoptera; family Meloidae; genus Meloe; species Meloe dianella. The sequence goes on from JAPTHL010000130.1 coordinate 1,774,024, forward strand.
TTACGAACTGATGAGAAAATTTAAAGAAGTGAAATGGAGAACCATCGAAATTGATCTTAAAGACATTAATGATGGATACACAGAAATATTTGAGAAATTCCATACCATGAAATTACTTCATTAGATAATTTCGCATTTGATGAACAAATAATATGTGAGAAATTATTAAAATTTTTATTATGGTTACCTAATCATAAATTAATATATAGAAATAAACATTTATGTGCTGAATATCATTATTATGAATCAAATAACATTTATCTGTGTCCAAGTTGTTATTATAACTATAAATTAATTAATCAAAGTGTAGTACCTTTTGATAAATTTAAAAAAATCTCATATCATCAATGTGTTATACGGTCATCAATGTCTTTACTTGTAAGAAACTATAATTCATGGTGTTGTTTTTGTATAAAAACAGCTCTTTTTACAATTAGACCATATAAATTGTGTTGTCAATTGGTTCATAAAAAATTAGTTATACATATGGAATTTAACACCTCATCATCATCATCTTCTTCTTCTTCAGACGATAATATATAAATAAAAGTTTTAATTATCTACCATGTTTAAAACTTTGATTCAATTAAAAATTATTGTGTATTGATATATTTAAGGGATACTAAGTATATATTGTTCAATTTAATTTATTTCCGTTTACGATATTGACATCCGTTTTCAGAAAACAATATATGTATTTTTAAATTTTATAATACGTAATCAATATTAATCTCAACCTGAATAAGGTATTATTAATTTTTTTACTTTTCTAAAAAAATAATTTTTATAAATTTCTTCATAGTTTAACAATATACAATCTAAAAAAACAATACCAACAACAACAACAACAGCAACAACAACAACAACAGCAACAACAACAAAAACAACAACTAAATATGAAGGTAGATTTGAAAAAAAATTTCTTTTGAAATATAATCTATAAACAAAATTATATTATTTTCAGATGAAGATATATTAATACTTTCATCTAAGGGGATAATCCCCGAACTAGATGACGAATTAGATGATGAATAAATACGTCATAAATTTAAAATTTGAATACTCATTATCCTCCATTTTGTTTTTTCCTATCTCCAATTTTTTTTCTAAAGTGTGCAAAAGTCTCGGCTAGATAGGTTCGGCTAGAAAGGTTAGTGTTGTTGTGCGTTTCCCCTCCCCAAAAAAAAGTTTAGGCGCACCACACCCAATAAACGTCATTTTTTTTGTCGCCATTTTTTAATATTTCCGCCATTTTACCCCTCCAAAAGGTGCAACCACACCCAATCATCATCATCATCATCATCATCATCATCATGCTTGAATTATTCCTTGGTCCATAGGTTGTAATACAGATTTTGTATTAGGAGGCAGGAAAATGAGAGTTATGCTTCTCAAGTCGCTAATTGCTGGATGAGTAGGACAATTGTCAACTAGAAGTAGTATCTTTTTCTTCTTTTTAGTTAGTTCACGATCCCAGTCGTGTACCCATTTGATAAAAATATCAGATGTCATCCAGGCCTTGCGATTGCTCTCATAATCTACCGGTAGAGATCGTACATTTTTGAAACATCTTGGGTTCTTTGACTTGCCGATAATTAACAACTTCTTTTTTATTGTGCCACTCATGTTAGCTGCAACCATCACAGTTATTCTGTCTTTCGAAAGTTTCCCTCGCGAGCATTTTTCACCTCTAAATTTTAATGTTTCATTTGGCGTTAATTTATAGAATAATCCAGTTTCATCTGCATTAAATATTTCATCGTCACTAAATTTTGCTCGCAAATTAGGCCAAACTTTTGTTTTCCACTCGGTCACATCGCTTTGTTCAACCGACAACGACTCTCCAGCAATTTTTCCGGCGACAATATTATGTCTACTCTCGAAGCGGTTAATCCAACTTACCGAACAATCAAAATTAAGAATGTTTAGCTCTTTCGCAAAAAAAATTGCCTTTTGTTGAAGTATAGGCCCATTTACGGGTATTCCCCGATTACGTTGTAGCTTAAACCATTGTAAAAGTGCCACGTCGACTTGGTCTTGAGACGACAACCTCACGCGTTTAGGTTTTAAAACATTCGCATTGAACAAAGGTTCTATCTTGTCCTTATTTTTCTTAATTGTGGATATTGTCGAATGATTTACACCGAATTCCATCGCAATCGTTACATTTGACTCGCCAGCTTCTAAACGTTGTATTATAACACTTTTTTCTTCAATGGAGAAACTTTTTCGTTTTCTAGAAGCCATTTTTGTATGCTTAGTCACTCGCTATCCGCAAATTATGTACTGCCGAAAAGTAAACAGTCGCATTCCGATCAGCGATGTGCTGGCAAAGGGGGCGCAGGGCGGAGATAGCTTCTTACCTACATGTAGGATTTATTTGTAAACACATCATCGCTCGTCGTTCTAACCGGACAATTATGTGTAAAATTCCGTCGTTAAAAGCAGTCGGTAGTTGTAAGCGGAGTCGTAATAAACGGATGTACTTTTACTTGGCTCATATTAAAACCAAACATATACCTATACTTACGTCGCTAAAAACGGTTGGTTGTTCTATGCGAAGTCGTTCTAAACGGACTACACTGTATATATTTTGTAGCTTCATTACTTTAATGTTTTATTTTTTCAGCAAAAAAGCGGAAAATTACAAGTAAAGAGGATGATGGTGCCAGTTGCAGTAAAGCCAGTAAATCTAGTGAGGTGGATCGATCGCCAATCACACAATCTTGTTCTGGTAATAAAAACTTCTAAACCCTCAAGAAGAATCGGAATCGGAACCCGTAAATTCTTGCAATATTATTGATGAGGTAGCTTCTGAATCTCATGCATTTGCATCTACATCCATTCTGGAAGGTGGAGATAATTTTCATGAAAACGATATCGGGCGATGGGTTGGACGGTCTTTAGTATTGACTACTGAGAAGCGAATGGAAATGTTAAAGCGATGCTGGGTACCTCCAGAAAATTATGATTTTGCTGGTGATGCTACACATTTAAAACGCAAATTTAACCACTCTTGGTTAGAAATGTACAAACCTTGGCTTGCTTACTCAAAGAGATTGAAAGGTGGGTTTTGTTTGTTTTGTGTTTTATTTCCGCCGAAAGTTGTACGTGGTGTACAGGGATCTCTAATTGTTCGACCATTTACTAAGTATAAAGATATACATATGTATTGTAAAGCACATGCAAATAGTCAATGGCACAGAGAGTCGTGTGCGTCTGCCAATTCTTTTAGCAACGTAAAAACAAATGTACAAGTTGTTATGCAAACAGGGCATGAAAAAATTATTGAAGAGAATAGAAATGCTTTACAACCTATAGTCAATACAATAATTTTTTGCGGGACACATGATTTGCCATTGTGTTAAGTATAATATGGGTGGCCCTCCCCCACCACATAGCTAAATATAGGAAGAGGGGGCGTCTCAAGACGCACCCCAACTGCCCTTAGTACGGGGACTTGTAAGAACGATCTGGTTGAGACAACAACCAACACAAACCAATAAAGTCGAAATAATAATAACAGTACGGTAGTCATTCATTAAATACAATTCTCAATTAAGAATATAACACCATTGAGAGGAAAAGAAAAAGATGACGGCGTTTTTCAAGATTTGCTTAGACTAAAAATTACATCTGGTGATGAGATTTTGCGACAACACCTAGAAAAAGGGCAAAAAAATGCTCAATATACGTCCCCGAGAATACAAAATGAGATCTTAAACATTTGTGGTGTCCTAATAAGAGAGAAATTGGTCGATAACGTTAGAGCCGCGAGTGCCTTCAGCATTTTAGATGATGAATCAGCTGATATATCTGGTAAGGAACAACTAGCAATAGGTCTTCGTTATTACGATCAAAGGGAAAAAAATGTTAAAGAAGAATTTATGGGTTTTGTGGAGTTGCAAAAAATGGATGCCCAAACGATAGCTGCTGAAATTAATGGATTTATCAATACACTAAATATTGACGCTAATAAATGCGTGGGACAGGGTTACGGCGGATGTGCTACGATGGCGGGAAAAGATGGCGGAGTCCAAAAAATATTGAGAGAAACTTATAAAAAGGGTTTATATTTTCACTGCGCCTGCCACAGATTAAATCTTGTATTAAACGATTTAAATAATGTTCCTGAGATCCGCAACTGTATTGGAACCGTAAAAGATACGATAAATTTTTTCAGGGAATCGGTTCTGCGTCAAAAATATGCACCAAAAATACCATTGCTGTGTGTAACAAGATGGTCCCATAAACACCAAAGTATTTCGATGTTTAAGAAGCATTTTGTCGAAATTGCAGAAGGCTTAGAAAAGCTTTCTCGGGAAGGTAATTCTGGGACAACAACAGTAGCTTTCCAGTTATTATCCGCTGTCAGCCATACCACATTTATATTTGCTCTATATATTATAGATAAATACAATTCTCTGCTGCAACCCGTCGCAAATATATTCCAGTCTAAAACGCTGGACGTAATAAGATGTGCAGAACATATACAAACCATAACCACTGCAATTGCAGAACACAGGCGTTCCGCGGAAGAAGGGAGTGAAGATTTAATAAAATCAGCTGAAGAAATTGCTACGGCTTTGAACCTTGAGCTGCGTTTACCTAGAACAGCAAGCCGTCAACAACATAGGGCAACTCAATCAGCTGTTTCCCTTAGCGAATATTTTCGTCGCTCGTTATACGTGCCCTATTTGGATTCATTATCATCCTCATTAGAGGCGAGGTTCGGTAAAGACCATTCACCAGCGTTTACTCTTTCATTGTTGCAGCCTGCTCAGATAATTAAAATTACGGCTCCAAAATTACAAAAATGTATGGAGGAAGTATCCGAATTTTATGAATTAGAAGGGATCCCATCTGAAGCCGAACTATGGCGCCCTTTTTGGATAAATAAGCAGCAGCAGGACTTAGAAACTATTGAAATAACAGAGTTAATACAAGTTGCAGAATCTTTTTACCCGAAGGTGAAGACAGCCCTAGGAATTTTACTGGCAATGCCCTATTCCACTGCGACAATTGAAAGGTCATTCAGTACACTCAGACGCGTAAAAACGTGGCTGAGATCGACTATGATCGAAGACAGATTAAATGGGCTTTGTATGCTCAGTGTACATAGAAAGTTTGTTAACGCTATGGGCGATTCTTTCACGAAAGACGTCATAAACCGTTTTGCTGAAGACCCTCGAAAGTTAGTTTTAAAATAGCTACATAATTTAAGAATTTAAATAAAAAATGACCTATTTTAATATATGTTTATTTATTTGACTAGGTGCTCATAAAATTTGATTTGCCCCTCCCTGGCTCAGAACCTGCGTACGCCCATGTTAGATATACTTATGTGTGAATAAATTACAATTTAATCAAATTCTATGTTTCAGCATTATATTGTGTTTTAGTAATTTCAGATTCTTTGTAATTTAATATTTCTATTCCCTTCCATTTTAGAATGGTGTTCGTAAGTACCTTCTGTGTTTATTAATTTTTACATATTTATCCCAATAGGTTTTCTATTCATTGTTTGTTTTTTTTTAATCAAATTGTATTTTAAAACGAAAATGCTTCAGGATTTGGTGAAATGCGCAGTAACCACCGTCAAATCGTAAAATTGGCGAGCGTCCTCCCATGCTTTATTCGAAATAAAAGTAAAAAAATCAAGCAGGTAAGCATTACGCAATTTAATATATATGTGATTAATTCGAAATCTTTTGGTAATTTATAATTTCTATTTCCTTCCATTTTAGAATGATTTTCGTAAGTACGTTCCATGTTTAAATTAATTTTTACATTTTCTTTCAGCAATAGGTCTTTATTATTCATCGTTGGTTGTTAGGGACAATTGGGGAATTATTTGCAAATATATTTCATCGTTTGAAATTTTATTCGAATTTGTTTTTCAAAACGATAATGCGTCAGGGTCGGGTACCACCCTTAAATCGTGAAATTCGCGCGATTTTCGTGTTTCATTAAAAGTGTGTGTGTGTGCGCGTGTGTGTGTGCGCGTGTGTGTGTGTGTGTGCGCGTGTGTGTGTGTGTGTGTGCGCGTGTGTGTGTGCGCGTGTGTGCGTGCGCGCGCGTGCGTGTGTGTGCGTGCGTGTGTGTGTGCGTGCGTGTGTGTGTGCGTGCGTGTGTGTGTGTGTGTGTGTGTGTGTGTGTGTGTGTGTGTGTGTGTGTGTGTGTGTGTGTGTGTAGTGCAAGTGAAAAAATTAAACAGAGTATTACGCAATTAATTTAAACTTTTATCAAATTCGATGTATCAACTGGGATTGTGTTTTTGTAATTTTAAATTGTTTGTAATTTAATATTTTTATTTTCTTGTATTTTAGGTGATTTTCGTGAGTACCTTACATGTTGATTAATTTTTATAAATTTTTTCCCATTATTCCTTCTATCCATCGTTTGTTGTTAGGGACAATTTGGAAATTATTTGTTAATATTTTCTATCATTTGAGATTTTATTCAAATTGTTGTTCGAAGCGAAAACTGCGCCAGGGTTTGGTGAAATGAGCAGTAACCGCCCTCCAACATCGTAAAATTCGCGTATTTTCCGTGCTTTATTCGAAATAAAAGTGATTTAGTGACAAAAGTGTGTGAAGAGCAAGTGAAAAAATTAAACAGATAAGTATTACACAAATTGTGTATTTCTATTCAATTCATGTATTTATTTTTAAATTCAAAATGATTTGTCTACAAATCGATTCAAAATAAAATGTCAAGGAAACAAAAATTTCTTATTGGGATGCTCTGGGTACTTGGTGTTGGCATTTTTGTTTCTTTGACATTTCAACAATTCTTATTTTTCTGTTCATTAATTTTGCTCGCTAGCAAATACTTCTAGAAGTATATACGGGGTTGCGATTGTTTAAAATTGTTGTAATTCGTCTAACACTGGTGATTGGGACAATGGATTAGGCCTCTTGGGGATACCACTATAAAAAAAAACGCACCTAGTGCTTTACCTCTAAGGTGGTGTGGAAAAAAGCACACAATTGAAGTATAACTATCTGTTAGAACAGCAGAATTAATCGGTTTTCGTGTATGGGCAAAACTTCATACTTTATCAGTTGAAAGTATCCAGTTGGACGATAAATTGCTACATCTGGCAATCATGTCTAAAACACACAATAACCAGAATTGTGTGCTTTATAGTATAGGAGCTAGCAACGTTTTCGAGCAAGAATTTCAGGTCAGCTGATTTTTTGATATGTAGTCTCTTTTGCTCTTTCGGTTAGGGTCTGGGCTATCTGGCTGGCGGTAGCGGTTGCATTTACCTGTGCGCATCCTACCTGTACAGGTAATAATACTAACTTTTAAAATATTTTTAAGAAGGTTAATTTTTGATATTTTAACTTTAGATAGGTTTAACAAACATCCATCTCTTATTGCCAGACATTTTTATCATTGCTAATAAAGTGCCAGACGCGAATTTCTATTTAAAAAAAAATAAAAATTCAATGTATTTTATTACGTCTGTAATTTTAATATTATGTTATCGAAGTATAAAAAAACCTACAATTAATTTACCAGACACTAACTCAGCTGTTAAACCATGAATCAGAACGATAAAGTCCTGATGAGTATTGCAGTTTGATACTATTAGTCAAAGAGACACAGTAGAGAGTGCTCTCAGCTGCTCGTCCGCACGTAAGAGTGATAGATACAGACGGTGGCGTAAACGACAAGTTTTCAACCTGGTGTCAGTCTAAAGCCACATGTGCTTGTGTTGTTTTTAATGTTTACATTTGAATTTTGTTACGATGGCCAGTGATAAAATGAAATGTGTGTTTTGTAAAGGCGAAAATGATAAAATAATACCTTTCGTGGTTGATAAACTAAAGAAATGTCAGGAAGCTTTGAGTGTGCGTGTGAAATATAAATTAAAGTATAATAACACTGACTTGCCTACACAAATTAATAACTCAGATGGATATCACAGACAGTGTTACAGCAGTTTTACAGCCTTAATGGCAAAATACCGTAATTTATCAGAAATTGATTCATTGTCAGGAACAGATTATCCCAGTACTTCCAGTCCACCCACTTTGTCATCAAATATTCCAGTAGATATTAGTAAAACTATCTCAAGAAATGTTACTCCAAGTTCAAGCAGTGAGATACAATCAGAAGATGCTACTCCAACTTTAGATAGTCAGTCCACGTTAGGAGATGTTGTTTGTTTTTATTGTGGTAAGGACCGTAAACAGAGTAAAGGTAAACAACAAAATCTTCATTCGTCAAACGACGCGAAAATTTATACAAAAATCAATGAGTGGATGGAGAAACTAAATAATGAAGAGTTGTTACAAAAAGTCAATTGTCTTAAATCCGCGAATAAAACAATTGTTTACCATCATTCGTGTGAATTGCTTTATTTAAATGCTTATAATAAAGTAGTTTCAGACTTTCCGTACACTTCTTGGCATAAAATTCGTAACATTCACAAAGATATATTTAATCATATCGTGTCAACAATAGAAAAAGAAGTTTTAAGAAAAAAAAATTGTGTGTTGTTATCATCTCTCTGTGATACATACAATCATGATTTGGAATATGAGCTGAAACTTCCGCCTCAGTCAGATATTAGTTTCATGACTAATCATTATCTTGGAGAAAAAATATTAAAACATTTCAAGGAAAGTATCAAAATTATGTCAAGGCAAAAGAAAAAAATCATTATTCATAAAGATTGCAGTTTATTAGATGATGACTTCACAAAACTTGAAGAAGACAACCTTATTGATAAAGTTGCATTAACCTTGCGAAATGCCATTCTAAAGATTGAAAAATCTAAATTACCATCAAAAATTAAAACAAGCGACTTAATTACTGGTGAATGCGCGATTCCCGATAAATTAGATCGATTCTTCAAAGTATTGATTGGGGGTAAAGATATTCGGCGCAGAGATGGTCTAAATTGTAATAGATTAAGTTCCTCAATGGCTGCTGATGCAATTTTTTGCGTAAGTAATGGTACCGTTAAACCATCTAAACACATGACTCTTGGTATGACTATAAAAAGTCTAACAAGTAGTAAAAAGATAATAAATATTTTAAATAGATTTGGCCATTGTTGTAACTATACCACTCTGGAGGAATTGGAAACGGAAGCAACTATCTCATCTGTACATCGAACTCAAGTTTGTCCTCCAGATATTATTCTAAATACCTCACTATGCACAGGTGTAGCCTTCGACAATTTCGATAGATACATCGACACCTTAAATGGAAAAGAAACTTTACATGATACTGTGGGAATTATATACCAAAACGTTGATAATAATTCCCATTGTGGATTGAGCCAAGATGACGATAATGCAAACCCAGATAATATGTCATCACCACCATCACAAAAAAGAAGACGATGTTTGAAAGAAATTACTCCTGATATTATTCCTTATGGTAAACGATTAAAGATGATAGGTCGCTTAACACCTCTACAAATTGATCAACCACCTTCACCGGAAAATTTCTCTTCTATACAAACAATTGATTTATTACATTTGCTTTCACATGTTTTTCATGTGCCAAACACACCATCATGGGCAGGATTTAATAGCAGAATCATAGAAGATAACACCCCAAAACAGAAAGTATCTTATCTTACACCTATTAATTTATCACCGACAAATATATCAGTGGTAGCTTACACAATGGAACAAGCACAAAATGTTGGTAAAGAATGTAGCCAAACTTATGTACAAGTCACATATGCCTTAGCAATTGCTAAAATAGCTTATAAAATTCAAGCTACAGAAGGCCCAAAGTTTAGTAATCTTTTCATACATCTTGGCTCGTTTCATTTAATGATGGCTTTTTTTAAAGCTGTTGGAACTTTCATCAATGAGTGCGGACTATCTCACATGATGATTGAGAGCGAAATCATCGCTTCGGGGTCTGTAAATGGAATAATTGAAGGTAAACACTTTAATCGTTGCAAACGCCTGCATCCATTAATGGCATTAGGTTTACAAATGTTACATTTCGATCAATTTTTAAAAAGCAAGGATGTTGAACACGATTTCATGAAAGAACAAATTTATGAAGATCTTCTAGAATATCAGGACAAAATGATTACGCTGCCATCATCAACGGCTACAGATTTGCTACCAAATGGAATATTATTGCAACTGCTCACTTCTTATAAAAGATACGTAGCGAAGACGAGACATTGCACAGTTTTATATGATCTATATTCAACTAATTACCTACTACATAAACCTTTCGAGAAGCATACGTATGGGTGACTTTCAAATGTTTAAGTATGTGATTCCGAAAATGGCAAATTTATTTTTCATTTTGAATCAACCAAACTACGCTCGATACTGTGTGAAATATTCAGATAATTTGAAGAATGTCAGTGAAACTCACCCAGGACTGGAAAATGATTTTATTAATGGATGTTTTGGAGTCAAAAGAACCGATAAGCCATTCTCAAGAATACCAATAGATCTCACACTGGAGCAAACAATAAATGCAGATGCAGCTAAACGTCTTAGTGGAATTGCACATTTTACTAATTCCATTGCTGCACGTCAACGCTGGACGAAAAGTCACAGTATAAGAGCAGCTCTGATTTCTCATGTATTGGATGTTTGTGATTTAAGATACTTACAAGATGTGACGGCAGACTTACAACCTAATAGAATTAAAATCTACGGGAAACAAATTGCCGAATTCGTTGAAATTCTGGAGAAAAATTGTAATCCATTTGATCCAAATTTGGATAAAGAAAATCTTTATAATATTGCGACTTCAAGGCCTGTTTCTCTGGAAGTAGCCGATTGCAGAAAATGGCGAGAACTTAAGAAACCAGTTTATCAGTGAATGTGCAGAAGATGAGAGCAGATTTGATAGACCAATAAAAAAAAATCGAGTGCTTAATTTTGCGGAAGCTCCAAAAAAGAAGAAGCTAACTCTTGGAAATAAAGTTGTTGAACTTCGAATGCAAAGAGATTTATTTGGTCGAATGTTGGGGATTTCTCTTACTCACAAGGTCGATATTGAGAAAGTTTTATCATTTCCACTTACGCCGATGCCAACGTCAATGTGTCATTCAGATGGTTCAATTTGTAAAACCGATAAAGCACAATTAGCAAAATTGATAGAGAAGACATTGGGAAACACGATGAATCAACCACCGTCATCATTTGATATAAGTATCGTTGATGGTTTTTTTTATGTTACATCTCATGAAAGATGTACCTCAAACCTTTGATGGTATATCAAAAAAGTTCCTCAATTCGATCTCGCAATTAAAATCTACCCGTATAGATATTGTATTTGATCAATACTTTTCACCTTCCATTAAAGATAGTGAACGTTCAAGGAGAGATGAATCGACCAGTCCAGTATCAATCGGGCCTAATCAAATTCGGCCACATAATTTCGCATCAGAACTTAAAAACATACAATTTAAAAAAGCTTTAGTTAACTTTTTTATAGATCACTGGGCAAGTGATGACATGTTACCTTTCATTGGTAATAAAACTATTTACGTGAGTTTCGATAAATGTTATTCGTATAGAGTGTTAAATAACATAGTTATTAGAAGTACTGAAGAAACATTATCATGTGGAGAACACGAAGAAGCCGATTCTCGGATTATTTTTCATATTTGCCAAATCAATTTCGACGCAGAAGTTGTTATACGCTGTTCTGACTCTGATATCTTAATTATTCTCCTGGGAAATATGGATCATGTGGACACCTCTTTAAAAATTTGGATGAATATGGGCGTAGGAAATCATCAGCGATACATTAACGTTAATGAATTATACCGAATCCTTGGTGAATCTTTGTCTAAAGCTTTACCATGCTTCCACGCAATCACAGGATGTGATTACACGCCAGCATTCTTTCGAAAAGGTAAAGTGAGGCCTTTTAAATTGTTGGAGAAATCTAAAGAGTACCAATTAGCTTTTGACAACGTTATTACGGATGACGAAGAAGTACTTGAAACTACGTATGTGACCCTTGAAAAATTTATTTGTCAAATGTATGGAGTTCGTCACTCTTCGAATGTGAATGATGTACGATTTCATTTGTTCTCAAGTACTTATCAGTCAAGAAAAACCGATGATAGCTTTCAAAAAAAAATTCGAAACTTCGACTCATCTAGTTTGCCACTCTGCAAATCGGAATTGCAACAGCATTTATTGAGGGTTCGCTACGTAACAAAACTTTGGAGAAATGCTCACTTAAAACATCCAACATCTTTATCACCAGTTGCTTCCGGTTGGACCATCAACGATGATAGGTACGATTTTGTCTGGTTTTTAGGAGAGCAATTACCATCATCAGTTGCAGATATTATTATTCAAAGTAAGTATGAAATAGAATATCTATTAACATTAACTATAATATTCTATAAGGAATGAGAAAAAAATAACACTAATGTTAATTTTGTTGTTGTTACAGATGATAAAATATTAGAAGACAACAACGATGTGCAAGATGATGATATCAATGATTCTGATAATGAGAGTGACGACGATGACGATGATTATGAAGATGCATCCTTCTTTTGTGACACTATTGTAGACTGAAAAAACTTTAATTGTTTGTAATTCGCGAATGGCGACCAGAGTATTTCAAATAAAAAAAAACTTTTGAACCCTCAATAATGCATTTTTAATTACCTGCTTTCTAATTCAGTGTAATTCTAATTTTATTTTATTTTTTATGTTAAAATTTCATCATTGTAATTTGTAATTCTGTAATGGTTTTCTATCTCGCTCTCAGCAATCTATTCTGCACCTGTCTCTCTCGACTAATATATATCATACTGCTATACTTTTCAGGACTTTATCGTTCTGATTCATGGTTTAACAGCTGAGTTAGTGTCTGGTAAATTAATTGTAGGTTTTTTTATACTTCGATAACATAATATTAAAATTACAGACGTAATAAAATACATTGAATTTTTATTTTTTTTTAAATAGAAATTCGCGTCTGGCACTTTATTAGCAATGATAAAAATGTCTGGCAATAAGAGATGGATGTTTGTTAAACCTATCTAAAGTTAAAATATCAAAAATTAACCTTCTTAAAAATATTTTAAAAGTTAGTATCATTACCTGTACAGGTAGGATGCGCACAGGTAAACGCAACCACTACCGCCAGCCAGATAGCCCAGACCCTAACCGAAAGAGCAAAAGAGACGACATATCAAAAAATCAGCTGACCTGAAATTCATGTTTTCCCGACGTTGCTAGCTCCCGTACTATTACAGTTTCAAGCCAAAAGTTATTAAATATTGTGGCACGTTACCTATTTAAAAAAGAATTTTTATGACTTTGTGGCACGGACATCAAATAAGGTTCGCCATCCCTGGACCACAACACTCACGATGCAACGAAGTAAAAAGAAAAAAATGGCACTTGTTCGGGGCTGATAAGTCTCGCTCGTAAATTCCTGGTGATATAGATTCAGAGGATTTAAAAATAATATCAACGTTATTATAAAGACACCAAAGAGTTTTAAGTCAAAACATAGCAGCCAAACTATAGTGAATACCATATCACTGGTATGTATCTCTATGAAATGACTTAGTAGCTAGTATGTCCTAATACTGCATCAAATACTGCTCCGAATACCTTCAAGAAATAGTCTAATCTACGGTCCATTTTCAATTCCAACGAATATTTTTGTCTCGCACTCTTATATTTTGGGTTTCTTCAATAGTTTAGTTGGGTAATTTTACATGAATAGCAAAGGAATGATTGTCGAAGAACAGCAACTGTAGATTGCAGTCGTTTTTACAGGCCTTTTCTGTCTACCCCAATGGATAGTGATGTGCTCACATACAGAGAGAGCAAACTTCTGACAATTGAGCAAAATCAATGTAAGACAACTAAGTGGAGCAGACTATTTTAGTATTACACATGGAATCAAACTAATAAACAATCAATTCCAAATCCTTTTAAACAACGCCGAAGATCGATATCAGTGAAATACGAAATGAACTTACTGCTACCCGAAGAATTGAACGATCTCCGTAAACGCGTTAAGCAGTGTTCAGGGTGCTCCTGAAACGTCAACAAAAAAGAACAACAAAGATACTGTAGATAGTAATGAGGAAGGTGAGACTACTTTCCAAAAAAGAAGCTTTACTGGAAGTGAAATTGGGAATATTTTAAAATAGTAATTAATTTTTATAATATTTAACGAAGTAGAAATAAGAATTGTTGTGATTGTTACAAACAAATCAATTAATAAAAAGATAAGTAGAGTTTTATTATTCGTTACTTAAAAATAAATATTTATTAAATTACGTAAAGAGTGTTATTGATTGTTACAACAATGTCAAGAAGGGTTTTATTATTCGTTGTAAATATGTAAGTTATAAAATAAGTTTAAAAGAATTTTATTGTTCATTACCAAAATTTTAACTATTTATGTATTTGTAAGTTTACAATAAATTTACAATGTCTTGGAAATTTTGTTTTGTTTCTCTAGTTTCTCTAGAAAATAAAACTAATGAATCCGTTTGATGAACAGCAAGAATATTTCTAATGTTCAAAACGGTACATTTGCTGAAAAATATACGAAATAATGCTGTTGTGACTAAGCAGAAGTACGAATTTGACTTTTATTAAATTGAAAATTAGAGCTAATGTAGACTTCCTGTTAAAAATTCACTCTAATTTAGCCGAACAGCGCCCATTTCCGGTGTACGTCGATTGTATTCTAGAACCATGCGGCAAGAAAACAAACGGTGTAAAATACAAACATATGGCCGATCAGCAATAAAACCACAATAATATTCGTTAACAAATTAAAATGTAGCCCTTTCAAACTAAATGACCAAATCAGGTATACAGTCACCTAAAAAGTAAAACAAAATAGCCATCATGTGTTAGCTAAACGACCAAAACAAAATAGCCATCATGTGTTAAATAGATAGCTAAACGACCAAAACAAAACGGCTGGGTGCAGGCATTCAACTATAATGTGTCCAGATAAGTCAAGAAATTGCGTTACCGATATTTCAAATTGTAAAGTCTTACTGTTACAAAATATTTATAAAAATTTATAAAAACAAAGAAAAGACTGGACTTACCCAAACTACTGCCATCGTCCCACAAAGCCGATACCATATCACAGCACAACCACAACGAAGAGAGCAACACAACTGAACTCTAATACGACTGTCGGACGCTTTTGTTAGATAGATAAGGCGTTTGCTCAGTGTTGCCACATCTACTTCTACAAAGTGCAAAACAAGTTCTCCCACCCCTGACACGATTAAACGCTTGATGGATGGGTGGGCAAGGGAGCAATTCTACACCCTTCAACGATTTGATACCAATATAAATTTGTAATTTAGATAACAAAGTGGTTTATTAAAAGAGTTCATAAAATTATAATTTTTTATCTAATTGATTCAACCAACACATTAAATAAAACATAGAAATATAAATTCGTAAAATCTTATGGTAGCAGTTGGTCTCAAAAAACATGCAGTATTTCTGTTTTTTCCTATTTGTGGTACTGCTCACAGAACAAAAAACCACTTATTTTATCTTATTTGAGAATTCAATAAAACATTGTGAAATCAAGAATAACTTGATTTCTCACTAAAAACATCAACAACAACAACTATATAAATAATAGAATGACCAGTGGCGTTCTCAGAAGGTGTTCAGGGAATGCATGAAATACGGTCGGCCAAATTTCTAAGGCGTCCAATATTGATCGTATTTTTAATTATTTATTTCTATTGGGTTTGTTGGATCAGAAAAGAAACGTATCAGTTTTGAAAAATCTGGATTTTTTTTCTAATTGTACGTTTATATAGAATTTATCAATGTAATTTTCTTTCCACATTGAGTAAAAAGGCGACATCAGTCAGTATTAAAGTAGACAAAACAGGGTCTTGTTATCTACCATTTAAAACAAATTGCCGATTTACACTTTAGTATGTAATTTTCTCATAAAAGAGTTGACGATGGTAGAAATGTTTTTATTGTAGATTGTGTTAATCATTTTTATTGTCCTTGTGATTTTGATCCAGGATCAGGATTAAATAGTTAAACGTAATTTATAGGGCTTTTGAAAAAAATTAAGTTGGATTAAATTGAAAAAAAAATCTCTCATATAGGCAACTTAATAAAATTAATTAATAATGTCACAAAGTGAAGTTGTATTACAAAGGGCTCTTGATGGAGAAAATGCAGTTGCATTAATCAGAAACATGACAAAACTTAATTTAATGAAGATGAATGTTTCACATGTAACAAATATTTGGACAAAATTACCAAAATTTTATAAAAGTGATTGTGACCTAAGAAATCTAGTTCTTTGCTTGGAGCACGAAGTATAGATACAAGGAGACCGAACGTAAATGATTGATAAATAAAATAGAGATAGAGTGAGACGGAAAAACAACATTGTATGTTTAATACCTGCCTCATAGTAAAGATGAAAGCGGCGCCCCACCTCTAAAGTACCTACTTTCTTTTGTCAGATCTCTAATATCAGTACGTCCTGAATACTTGCACAGCCAGTAGCAGAAAACAGAACTATGATCTGGGTCTGTTTTTGGTGTACATAAATTTCAGAAAAAGCCTATACCGTTCGGTCTCCTTGTATCTATACTTCGTGGCTTGGAGTATGCAATGGATAACCAAGACGCCATATAACCTCTGATTTTTTCTTATATAAACACATCTCTTTTTTTTAAATATTTATTATCCATTAGAATGTTTACAAAATAAAAATATAAAGTAAATTAATCTATCAACACTTATTTATCTTCCTCATCCTCAATTCTCCAATGCCCCCAAGCTAAGGTTGTTATTCCATCATCTTTCACATACTTCTTATCATCTGAATAACTAAGTGTGATCTTGTTTAAATTTTGGGTGTAAATATTATGTAATTTAGATCTAAAAATTAACATTGAACTATAAAATATTTTCTTTTTATATAAACAGTCTCTATAATCGTCTACACTTAGTCCATCTACAATGGTTTTTTTAACACCTTTAGCTTTCTTGATTGTTCCATTATCAACCGAATCAATTGAATACATTTGTTCGTGATTGGTCAATATTGTAAACCCCCACCTAAGGGGTGGGTGGTGGCCAACTCCGGTGACAGGGGCCAACTAACCGAAAAATAGTTTAAGATTATCAGCAGACACTGTACTGAAAATATATTGACAAATAAACAGTTCACAACAACGGTCCTTCGAGCCGGATTTGGCCACCACCCACCCCTTAGGTGGGGGTTTACAATATTGACCAATCACGAACATGGGTTACCAATTGAGGGCTGCAGAAACTAACGAACATCTTGATGAATCCGCCTTGGACGCGGAACATAACCAAGAACGTGTTAAAGTCGAAACGCAATTCCATTCGACTGTTGCGAACATTGAGTCCATTTTAGAAAGAAATAACCCCATTCCAAGTAATTCAAATCAAGCGCAAGCAAGTACCACGATTAATATCACAAGGGCAGGGCCAGACACAATAGAGTCCGCAAGTTATCTTAAACCTTTGCCTCTACCTTCGTTTACCGGTAGACAAAGTGAGTGGTACAATTTCTATGATTCGTTCCAATCACTCGTTGACGATGATCCTACCATTTCCGATATCAGGAAATTTCATTATCTGAAAGGATGTTTAAAAGGGGAAGCCCTCAGGACTATTGAGTCCTTCTCGGTGTCGGCTGCAAATTATGCAAGCGCGATAGAGCTGTTAAAAAGGCGTTTCGAAAACAAAAGAATAATCGTACAGGAGCACTTAGCCAATATTTTGAAAATCCCTACCATAACCAATATTTCTGGTAGTGAATTAAGACAGCTCATAGATACCGTGAACAATAATTTAGAATCACTAAAAAACTTTAAAATTCCCGTAGAGTCTTGGGATCAGATCCTGATAGCAATCTTGGTCGATAAATTAGATTACCAATCCAAAAAGGAGTGGCAAACTACTCTACAAAAGGAATTACCCACTTATATCGAATTTATCAACTTCATAGAAAAACGACATCAGATCTTAGAAGCACTAAATACGTTAAATAAACCCACCAATTCGATTACAACTAATTTCAAAACCAGTCAGTCCGTAAAAACAAATAATACTTTTATGAAACGAAATTTTGGCAAGGTTTCGTCGAATATAACCGTCTCTAATAAATTTAATAACTGTGCCGTTTGTAAAGGCACCCATAATACGTATCAATGTAACGAGTTAGTGGCTAAAAGCGCGATGGAGAGAATAAAACAAGTCCAAAATTTGAAATTATGCTTTAATTGTTTACGGCCTAACCACGGAGTTGACACCTGCAAGTCTAAGTCATCATGTAAGATGTGCGGGCAACGGCATCATACATTATTACACCAAATCGAAGTGCTGTCGGAACCGTCGGCATCCGCTCTTCATACCAATATTTGTAATAATTACAATCAGGTGCTTTTGTCGACAGTCCAATTACTTATAACCGATAAATACGGAATGTTTCACGAATGTCGCGGTTTACTAGATCAGGGATCACAAGCCAACATTATCACAACACGGTTGTGTAAAAAATTAAATTTAAACCCAAGAGGCATCAATACTTCCATTTCGGGTATCAATTTGGCGCTAAGCTCAGTAAAACAATGCGCTAACGTCACAGTAAAATCGCTAACTTCCGATTTTGCTTCAAATCTCTCATGCTTAGTAGTATCAGAAATAACCGGACCAACTCCATCAATTACTTTTTCAAAATCTAACATCGAATTTCCACCCAACATAGTACTAGCCGATCCAAATTTTAACACTCCAGGCGAGGTGGATTTATTAATTGGTGCAGAGTTGTTTTGGCGGATTATAGTCGGGAGTCCGATTCAATTAAATCATAATCAACCTTTCTTCCAAGAAACCAAATTTGGTTGGATAATAGGCGGCAACCTTATGATAAATGCCCATAATAATAATGTCTTATGTAATTTATTATCACTAACACCAAATAATGCGGAATTAGATTCGCGATTAGAAATTTTTTGGAAAGACGAAGAGATCGAATTCAATTCGAATTGGTCCCCAGAACAATTGCAATGCGAAATGCATTTTTGTAATAATACAGGTAGGAATTCCAACGGGCAATTTATCGTGAAATTACCGTTCAAGGACAATTTCAAACTTGGAAATTCCCACAACTTGGCACTAAAGCAATTTCTATCTCTTGAACGGAAACTTAACAAAGACCCTTATTTGCAATCGGCGTATAAAAATTTTATGACCGAATATTTAAGTCTAGATCACATGGAGCCGGTACCAATAAACGAAGTGGAAAGGCCCGATGTTTATTACTTGCCTCACCATTGTGTTTTCAAAAATGCAATTGAAGGCCCTAAAATAAGGGTGGTATTCAATGCATCGGCACCAACCTCCAATAAAATGAGTTTGAACGATTGTTTATTGACCGGACCTACAATACAACAAGACTTATTTTCCATATTATGTAGATTTCGCACTTATAAACACGTTTTATCTGCCGACATAAAAAAAATGTATCGAATGATTTTAGTACATCCCAAAAATCAAGATTTCCAAAGAATATTTTGGCGTGAGCATATTAATGAGCCGATTCAAATCTTTCGGCTGAAAACTGTAACGTATGGAACTACCTGCGCACCATATTTAGCGGTCAGATGTTTAAATCAAATTGCCATTGAGGGTGAAAATAAGTTTCCCCTAGCAAGTAATATAATTAAAAGAGATTTCTACATGGACGATTTGTTAACAGGTAGCAATAATATAGACGAGTTGTTATTAATAAAAGAACAATTAACGCATATGCTAGCAGAAGCTGGGTTTAACCTGTGTAAATGCGTGTCAAACACTTCAGAAGTTCTACCCAGAATTGACGGCCACTCTTCGGCAATTAATTTCAATAAGGAAGGTGATTGTAAGGTATTAGGATTTTTTTGGAATTGTTCTAGTGATCGGTTGAAATATAACGTCCATTTAACATCACCTCAAATTACTCAGTCATTGACAAAAAGACAAATATTATCGCTCATTTCAAAAATCTTTGATCCTCTAGGGTTAGTTAATCCTGTTATTGTGAAGGCTAAACTACTATTACAATGTATCTGGAGTCGTAAGTTAGGCTGGGATCAACCAGTACCATGCGATATAATAACAATTTGGACTAAATTTGTAAGTGAATTACAAGAATTAAACAACCTGCGCATACCGCGCAACGTAATCACATACCATCCTCACATTACTATTGACCTTATCGGATTCGCAGACGCTTCAACAAAGGCGTACGGCGCCTGTATTTACTTAAGAACGGTAAATGACCGCCAACAAGTCTCAGTAAACTTGTTAACCGCAAAGTCACGGGTAGCACCTTTGAAAACGATAAGTTTGCCAAGATTAGAGTTGAATGCAGCCGTATTATTAATAAAACTTGTAAATAAGGTAGTACATATTTTGGATGTACCAATACATAAGAGATATTACTGGACCGATTCAACGATTGTTTTAGCGTGGTTAGCCGAATCACCGCATCACTGGAAGCAATATGTTGCAAATCGCGTCTCGAAAATACAAGCGAATAGTTCTTACAGCGAATGGAACCACGTGCGTTCAGGCGAAAACCCTGCCGATTTAGTTTCGCGAGGAACGACACCATACCATTTAAAAAATTCATCAATTTGGTGGCACGGTCCTGAATGGTTAGGTCAAAATTCTAACCAATGGGCAAAATCGCACAGTAATAAAATTAATAAATCCAACAATGAGCCCGTTCTCGAACGAAAGGCAACTATTTTAATCAATCTAGTCAAGAGTGAACCGGAAATGTCGGTAATGACTAAATATTCTTCGTTCCGAAAATTACAACGGGTAGTAGCCTACTGTTTTCGATTCATTAATAATTTGAAACAAAAAAGATGCGACAGTCAACCACTATCAACGCAGGAACTAAATAGAGCCACTAATGCGATAATTAAACACATTCAAATTAGAGCATTTCCGGAAGAATTTGCGACACTTAATGCCAACTCGAAACATCATTCAAGAAAATTGACGAGATTAGATCCATTTTTTGACCAGAATAAATTATTACGAGTTGGAGGTAGAATAAAGCACGCGTCTATCACATACGACAAAAAATATCCAATAATATTGCCAGAAAAACATCACGTTACCCAGTTAATTATTAAAATGTTTCATGAAACCCAATTACATGCCGGTCATGAAGCAACATTGGCGGCAATCAGGCAGAAATTTTGGCCCGTAGGCGCGAGAAATCTAGTGAGGAAAATAATTCATTCATGTATAAAATGTAATCGAGCAAACCCAAAGATTGTAACACCGAAAATGGGAGATCTACCAAAACAACGAGTACAACCAGTAAGACCGTTTTACGTTTCTGGAGTAGATTACGCGGGCCCCATTTTAATAAAAGACGGTCGCACAAGGTCAAGAAAAAAGGTCAAAGCGTATATTGCGTTGTTTGTTTGTTTTGCCACCAAGGCGGTTCATCTTGAATTAGTTGGGGATTTATCAACAGAAAGTTTCTTAGCAGCCTTTAAGCGATTTACCGCACGTCGGGGCAATGTTTCCGAAATATTTTCCGATAACGCAACAAATTTTGTAGGAGCTGAACGCGCTTTATTTCAATCAAAAACTTTTTTGGAAAAAATTACAAACCACTGTTCAGATGTTAACACTCAATTTCATTTTATACCACCAAGATCGCCGCACTTTGGGGGTCTTTGGGAGAGAGCTATTAAAAGTGTTAAAGGCCACTTAAAAAGGGTAATACGCGATACATCGCTAACATTTGAGGAACTGTACACGTTCTTAACAGGTGTTGAGGCTTGTTTAAATTCCCGACCCCTTACCCCTTTGTCCCATGACCCCAATGATTATGACGCTCTCACGCCGGGCCATTTTCTCATTGGAATGGCAATAACTGCTCCAATCGAAGAAAACCTGATCGCTATACCCATGAATCGACTATCTCGTTGGAAAAGAATTCAACAAATTCAGCAGCATTTTTGGCGACGATGGCATAGGGAGTATTTGGTCCAACTACAACAACGGCCCAAGGGGCAACAGTTTCCACATCCCAACATAAAAATCGGGGATATGGTGGTCCTGATAGAGGAAAATCTCCCCCCTTCAAGTGGAAACTAGGACGTGTGACCGAGAGTCACCCTGGAGAAGACGGTGTTGTGCGGGTTGTAACGGTAAAAACTGCAACGAGTGTTTGCAAACGTGCAGTAAAAAAGGTGTGCGTGTTACCAATCGAAGATTAAAAAAAAAACTATAGCATTTTATATAAACCTGTACATACATTTAACCGTTCATTCTTATTAATGTTAACCTGTTTCATCAAAAAAAAAAAATTTTTTTTCATTACTGTGTTCGTCATTATTGAAGTTTAAACTTCAAGGGGGGCAGCATGTTCGTGATTGGTCAATATTGTAAGCCCCCACCTAAGGGGTGGGTGGTGGCCAACTCCGGTGACAGGGGCCAACTAACCGAAAAATAGTTTAAGTTTATCAGCAGACACTGTACTGAAAATATATTGACAAATAAACAGTTCACAACAACGGTCCTTCAAAAATCTACCCAACAACATTTTTGCTTTTAAACCAATAAATTCCCTAATTATCCGACCATTGTTTTCATCTTTCATTCACCCCACAACTTTCTTATTTTTTAAAGGAATATTATAAGGATTATCTAAAGCATAATCGGAGATATCAAAGTGGGTATCAATATCCACCTTTATATCATTATAAAAGTTATCATGTCGTATAAATAAACGAATCTGTATCCATATAGTTTAAAAGAAGACATTTGTGAAATTTTGGTTTCATATAATCGTAATGGAAACTATACATTAGATAACAATTTTGATAATTCTAATACAGCAAATCCAATATAAATTGGTTTATTATAAACCACGCGTACACAATTTAATTGTATGGCAGCCATGTCAGGTGTAAACTGGGCAACACTATGAAAATTTGGCTTAGCGATGAGTGCACGAGCACCCAGTCGACGCCCACAATTTTCCCATTCTGTAACCATTTTGACATTCTTCCGTTTATCAACATTCTCCATTGTCTTGCCGTATTTTTTCAAATGTATTTTTTGATAATGTACGATGATGCGTATTAAGGTCAATATACTTCTTTAACCAACATGATTGTTTGAACTGTAATATTCGATGCATTTTGGTTAATTTTAAACATTGTTGTAGGTTTTTATAATGAATTATATATTTTTCTTTGTTAGTAAAATCGGATATTAATTTTTTGCATTTTGATTGTGGACCAATCTTGTTTTCAGAACAGAATGGGAGATCATTATGATTGTCATGTAAACTCTTGGGATATTCTATGTCAACTTCCAAAATATAACCAATTTCAGAATTTTCAGAAAATTCTTGCACGTTAAGTGAACTGACGTCATCAATCCATTTAAATTCCTTGTAAGGCAATTGTTGTGACATGGCCCAACCATAAAGATTGTTTGCATCTAAATACATTAAATAACTACTGGGTTTAGATGTGTCATAACTGTCCATATATTTATTATTTGCAACTGAATGTCGATGTGAACATTGTGTGATACCCCGTCTGATACCTCTTTTTATAAATGTAAACATATTAATATCCGTTAAAAGTTCAATTTTGATTTCTGTATATTTTAACATCTTTAGAAATGATGAACTGAACGGTCTTTGCATGTAGTCTGGTCAAAAAATTCTCTCTTCTAGGAAATCTGATTTAAATTGGTGTTAAAATTGACACCCTTACTCTAGTGTCAAGCTTGCGACAGAGTCGCCGCGACAGCGTCGACAAAGTGTATAACACAGATTCTTATGAGGCTGTCAAGCTTGCGACTGGCGACAGACAAAACGTCGAGCTCGGCGTTTTTGGAAATCGGCGACAGAAACATTCACCATACATTCTTATGGAGCGTGTCAAGCTTGCGACAGTGTCGCGGCGTTTTTATGAGCAAGTTGTTTATATTACTAAGAATTCTTGGGAAAAGAATTGGAAACAGATGTTCGGTCGTAGGGGCATCACAAAACTGGTAATTGGCAAAGTACCGACAGGCCATTGTCCTGCACGTACACAAATACCAAGTACAACATAAATACAACATATTTTCAATTCGTCAATAAAATATTTTATAAAATTTCAAATCCATTTGACCACCAACTACTCGCGAATGTCAGCAATCAATACGGTTGCTACGTTCTTATGTGTGGATTGTTGTAAGTATGTACAATTGTTGGTGGAAAGATAATAATGTCCAGCTGTTTGGGCTGTGCAATTGTAATGGGCGTCATAAAAGTAGCAATTGAGAGAGTACCGACAGGCCATCACAAATACATTGAGATCAGATAGTCGACTGTGATCTAACTATAGTCGAATTTTTTGACTCTGAAGGGTAGCCCAATAAACTTATAAAAATCCGTATCAAGTAGAAGCGAACATTGCTGCCTCTGGATCTTTAAATAACACTGACTAACTTGCCGTTATCTATGAAGCTCCGTAGAAATGATGTATCCGAACGGTACCTGCGGTTTATACGAAAAGAACCCTCTTTTCCATTAGTATTAAAGGCTATATTTGTTTGAAATATATTCTTATGGAAATTAACAATTTATGCGATTCCAAAAATGTTTTTCTGCGTCGCTTTCTCCTGTGTTTACAGTAAATAAATTTTTTACATTTTTGGAATCGCATGAATTGTGAATTTCCATAAGAATATATTTCAAACAAATATAGCCTTTAATACTAATGGAATAATAGGGTTCTTTTAGTATAAACCGCAGGTAAAAAGTTGTCTTCTTGGGAAGACCGTTCGGGTACATCATTTCTACAGAGCTTCTTGGATAACGGCAAGTGTGTCAGTGTTATTTAAAGATGCAGAGACAGCAATGTTCCGTTTCTACTTGATACGGGTTTTTATAAGTTTATTGGTCTACCCTTCAGAGTCAAAAAATCCGACTATAGCTGTGTGCCAATTGTGCTCCGTAATCAGAAAGTGACTACCAAAAAATAGACAAAAATCATGCTTCATACTGTCGTGTCGCTCTAGCTTGACACCTACAAATGTGTTCACCACTTGGCGACAGTGTCGCGGCGACACTGTCGCAAGCTTGACCCTAAGTTATTGATTGATGTTTTCCTTCACCATAAATTTTATTACTTTGAAATAAGGGAAACAGCCACCCCCCAACATCAACAAACTTAAAGATTTGGTCATTCACAGTCAAAATGCCGATCACAAGGGTGCCATTAGACTTAACAAATTGTAAGTATATTTTTTCGAATTTATTGAAAATTTTGAAAAATCTATTTCTATTTTTCCAGTGAACAATGATGATGAGGATGATGTTTCCTTACAAGATCGTGAGTTTAATTCTTAGAATTTTTTTTTAAGATTTATTGAAGCTGATTTTTTATTTTAGAAAACGGCATTAGTGACGATGATGATGATGATGATGAAAGAGTAGAATGTAAGTTTAAATTTTAAATTTGATGAAATATTTTAAAATTATTTTTTCGTTTTAGTGGACATTATCCCTGCACCACCACCGACAACGCCACCACCGACAACAACACCACCACCACAACCATCAACAACACCACCACCACCATCATTGGAGGTTGAGGGTGATGCTAAAGGTATCTAGCTTAATTATTCTAAAAATTAAATAATATAACTTACTTTATTTTTTCTTTTGTAGCAATACAAGAAATTATCCAATGTGTCACCACACATTTTAATAGACAAGTAAGTCATATATATTTTTGGTAATTTTTAATATATCTGTCTATATTTCTTCGAGGGGGGGTTCGGCGAGACCCTTTATATGTAGTTGTACCCCTCGTTGTCAGTTGTTTAAGCACACTGTCGACGAGGGACAGTATTTGTATAACGCAGTGGTTGACCCACATGGAGATGTGGTGTGGGTTAGGCGACAAGGTAAGATATATTTTTATTGTTACGTTTTAAATCAATTACATTTAATTTTTTCCTTGTTATAGATAAGAATTTACCACCACCACCACCTCCAGTTTTTATTGACGATGAAATGATTTTAGAACCTTTTATCGTCATTTATAATATCAGTTCGTTCTTAAGGTTTAGTTAGTGTTTTTATTTTATGTTTTAGTTTTTATTTTTAATTAATTCATTTTTATTTTGCTTTTTTTAATTTTAATTTGTTCATTTATTTTATATTTTGCTTTTTTTCATTTTTTACTTTTATATCTTTTTTATTTATAATAAAACAATCATTATGACGTCATGTGTTTTACCCCCAAACCACAATTGAAACTCTGAAAGCGGGGAGCGGGGGAATTTTTTAGCCGCCATTTGAAATCCGCCATCTTAAAACTGTCGCGTCACATCCACCATTTTAGCACTACATTTAAAATCCACCATCTTAGCGCCACAACATTTTAGAGCTGCATTTAAAACCCACCAGCGCTACATTTAAAATCCACCAGCACTACATTTACAACTTGACTGCGCTACACTTAAAACCCATCCAGCGCTACATTTAAAATCCGCCATTTTTTTTAATACTATAATTTGTTTTAGCATACTGTAATTTAACAGAGAATAATATAGTGAGTAAGATTCTTACTCACTATAAAGAGTTGTTTGGAAAAGAAGTATGTCTTTTTTCTATTTATTGTTCGTTGTTTTAAAAAATTTTTATTTCATATCGACGTGGTAGATTTAATAAAATTGCCGAAAAATCCCCGTATACTTACGAGTATACAGAAGGGGGGTGTACCTATGATGAGATCGCAGTGGAGGCCCTGGATATTGGGTTGATCCATAAATATCGTAAGTTATTTCTCTTTATGTTTTAAAATATATGTATATAGTTTTATTATTTTACAGCTGAAGATTTACACTTGAATGATGTGGATTAGTTTTAGTTTTTATATTAATATCTTTTTTTAGTTTTAGTTTATTCATTTCTGACGATGCTGATTCTAAAGCCAAAATGGCACAACAGATACGTGATTTAGAAGAAATGAATCGTTATAATAAAAATAAATCTAGATATAGTTAGATCATAGACCCTCAATAGTATAACATAATAAAAACAATACATCCGGGAAAACAGTCAGCAATAATTGGACATCAACCTTAATGCTGATGAGGAATTATTAAAAAATATTACAATAGTTAAGAAAAGTTAGGCAGTCTAATTAGAGCGATCATTTCAATAAGTAAATTGTATTCAATTATTGTAGAAGTAATAAAATTTAACTTTTATAAAATAAATTCTGAAATCAATAAAATAGATTTTTTTAAAAATAAAATATAACATTCAAGTTATATATGTGGCGCAGTCGGTAGGATACTGGAAGATTTTCACCGAGAAAAATCGTCTGTTTCAACAGTTAGTCCAGGAGAAAAAAAAAATTTTTTATAAAAAATCTATTCAAGTTCCACAAAAACCGAGTTGGCATCCCAAAAATTGGATAACCACACCTATCACAGGCGGAACAAATTGGAACATTGATGGCACTCTCAATAATCATACTGTCAAGGTGAGTGATTTTTGAACATAATTTATGTCTGTTGTCGATCAATTAATCGAATCCATTGAATCCCTTTCAATCTCAACCGCTGAGATAAATACAAGTAAATCTATTGAAACTAATTTAGACTCACAATCAAAAATGACGACTTTCAAACCAGAATACTTATCTTGTGTTCCACAATTTGATGGAAACCCCAACGAATTAAACGAATTTATTAATAGTGCAGAGAGCATCATTAATACATTCATAGATACAAAAGACCCAAATAATTTTTTAAATACCTTTATTTTAAAATCTATAACAAACAAATTGATCGGAAATGCAAAAATTGCCATAAACATACAAAGTGTAACCACCTGGCAAGAGTTAAGAGATACATTAGTTAGAAATTTCAGCGATCAAAGAGATGAGATTTGCCTAATTCGCGATTTAGTTTTGTTGAAACAAAATAAAGAGAATGCTCTGCAATTTTATGATAAAATTATAAATTTGTTGAATTTATTATGTTCGTATGTAAAATCTCACGAATTAACGGAAACCGGTAAAACTATTAAAAGAGTTATACAACAAATTAGCTCTAAAAACCTTCCTAGCGGGATTAAAGGAACCATTAGGTATAGTGGAGATAAGTTAAGAACTACACCGCTATAAAGTAGGTAGTCATGCCCACTTGCCCCATTGCTCCGCCCATCTACCCTTGCCACCAGAGCAGCAGGTGTATTTTTCCAGTGCCGTGCAATCCGAACTCAGTTAATAGTTCGGTTGAGTGTCTTTTTTTGGTTTATTTTGTTAAAAATGATAAATAAAGGGAATACGAAACCAAGCAAAATTTTTAAGTAAATGTTCCATATCATTCATTGAGGAACCGAAATTCTGTATATATTATTTTAAATGCAAAAATAACAAAAAGAAATAATAATATAAAAAAAAACTCATAAAAACAGAATAAATCTTGAGAATCAATATTTCACATGATCATATAAAATATACATATATCTGATCAACAAGTGATTTTTTGAAAACAATATTCACTCTACTGTGCATTTTCCAACTTTCATGTCCGTTCGTTTATCCCAGCCCCATAACTCTCTCTTGGAAATTCCAAAAAAATTTATAACAACTTACCGACAAAATTGTACATTTCTTTGGATATTAATCTTTTCCCAATTGAGCTTTGCATGTAATAAAAGACATACTTACCGCCAAATGCCGCCAAACTTTCCATGTTTCTATACACAATACACATATTTAAAACACTTCAAAAGTTCCGACAAAGTTATTTATTCCGTTGGCGACCAATTAAATAAGACAAAAAATAATATATCTCTTCGAGTATCCATTAAAGCTTACTTATATAAAATTGTACTTTCTAGAACATGGTAAACTTAATTGCAATTAGTTAATTAATTAATTTGGTTATTAATTAGTAGGCAGAGCTAGTACAAGGATATTCATAGTTTTTATATTTTATATTTTGGCAAAAATGGATTATGAATCTTTTGTCGCCGCTACTGAGTGATTTCTTGGGTTTCTAAAGTTGAATTCTATTGGCTATTGCCACATCCCCACCGCTTCATCGCACCCTAGTGAGAGTGGGTCAAGACACGCCCTTAAACTTGCTTGTGTAGTTCTTAGCAAATCTCCACTATAGTTCTATTAGGGCTATGCGGCCTACAGATCTCCAAACAGCGTTACTTTATATCAATGAGGAGAATAATGTTCGTTATTACCAAAAACCAGTGCAAACTATACGCAATCATTCACAATTTCCATCACACCCCGTAAACCTTCAGCAAAAATCAACAAATCCCAAATCTCCAACAAATATTCAAGCTTTTCGAAGACCCCAACAACAATCACAACAATCCAGAGCCATACCTCAAAACAAAAACGTGTTCAATCCTAACCCAAATTATAAACCACCCCCTGTGACACCGATGAGTGTAAGTACTAGACAAACCTTCTCGAAACCTCCAAATTTTTCACAACAGAATTTCACTTCAGAAGAACTCTTCAATCATGAAACGGTAAATACAGATGAAATAGATTATAATGAGGAGGAAATCAATGATTTACATGATGAAGAAGAAGAAAATTTTCACATAATTGCCTCGGACGAGTTAAAAGACCAATAATCCCGTTTAATCATAGCGAGCAACATACAAGTAAACTACCGTACATAATTTTCCCAAATTTCAACAATTTAAAAGTATTAATTGATACAGGTGCCACAAAATCATTCATTGACCCCGATGTCGCGGAAAAATTATTCCCGGAAACTATTCAATACGATCCGTCTATTGTTTAAAATGCATTTTCAACGTCAGCACATCGTTATAGCGGATGGATGAAAATCCCTGAAATATTTAAAAGACCGGATGAATATATGAAATTTCATTTATTTAAATTCCATAATATTTTCAAAGGTTTAATTGGATTAGATAATTTAGAATTTTTAAATGTTACATTAGATTTCAAAAATAAATTGTTAATAACACCAAATGCAACACTAAAGATACATTTTCAAAGAATACCACAAAACCAAACACATACGTACTCTGTATCATCCCGGACGGAACGAATAATAAAAATTACAACTGACGTTAAAAACGGCGATGTAATCGTACCGTATACAGCATCACACGGTTGCGAGATCCCCGAATGTTTAACAACCTGTAAAAATCATGAAGCTTATGTCAGCATAATTAATAAAAACGAATACACCGCGAAAGTAGATTTTTCTGAAAGATTTTCAGTCGAACCATTAAAAGAAAAACCGATATCTCCTCGTGAATTCCAAAAAATAAATCTCCATACACCAAATTTCAATAATTTTGAATGTGATAGAAACGACCCTCTCAATATACACACAGAGCACATGAATAAAGAAGAAAAAGCTACCATATTAAATTTAATAAAACAATATCCCGACATTTTTCACAGAGATAACCAACCGTTAACGTTCAGTAACTTAATAAAACATAAAATCAAAACTTCAGATGAAGCCCCGACTTATACGAAAACCTATCGGTATCCTTTCGTCCACAAACAAGAGATTCAATCACAAATACAAAAAATGCTTGATCAACAAATTATCCAACCAAGTAGTTCCCCATGGAACTCCCCTATTTGGATCGTTCCAAAGAAACTCGATGCTAGCGGAAAACAAAAGTGGAGAGTCGTGGTTGACTATAGAAAACTGAATCAAAAAACTATCGATGACAAATACCCACTACCAAACATTAATGATATTTTGGATAAACTAGGTAGATGCCAATATTTTACCACCCTAGACCTGGCATCAGGTTTCCACCAAATAGAGATGGATCCTGCGGACACACCAAAAACCGCATTCAGTATCGAAAATGGACATTACGAATATTTAAGAATGCCGTTTGGTTTAAAGAACGCCCCAGCTACCTTTCAAAGGGTAATGGATAATATCCTAAGAGGGATCCAAAATAAATTCTGCTTAGTATACTTAGATGATATAATAATATTTAGCGTATCACTACAAGAACATATTAATAACCTGAAACAAGTATTGCAAAGACTTCGTGAATCCAATTTTAAAATTCAGCTAGATATAAAACCCAATCCAGATAAAATCAAAGCCATTCAAAATTACCCTATCCCCAAAACTCAAAAGCAGTTAAAAGGATTCTTAGGACTATTTGGTTACTATCGAAAATTCATAAGAGATTTCGCGAAATTAACAAAACCCCTTACTAAGTGTCTAAAAAAGAATGCATCTGTAACACACAACGAAGAATTTACTTGTTGCTTCGAAACATGTAAGAACATTCTGATGAACGAACCAATTTTACAATACCCTGATTTCACAAAACCATTTAACCTTACCACAGACGCGAGCAATATAGCAATAGGCGCTGTTTTGTCCCAAGGAAGCATTGGTAAAGATCTGCCTATAGCGTATGCTTCCCGAACACTTAACGATTCGGAACAAAATTATTCTACCATTGAAAACGAGTTGTTAGCTATTGTGTACGCTGTTAAATATTTTCGACCATACCTTTATGGAAGAAAATTCAATATAGTTACAGATCATAAGCCGTTACAATGGCTATTTTCATTAAAAGAGCCTAACTCTAAATTGGTAAGATGGCGTCTCAAATTAGAGGAATATGATTATAATATTTTTTATAAAAAAGGAAAACAAAATAGCAACGCGGACGCCCTTTCTCGTATCGAAATTAACGTGAACGTCTCCAATGATACTAATAACATTTTCTTTCGAATACATGAACGAATTTAACAAAGTAATTTCCGAGAATAATCCAGAAAATGAATCTATGATAGCAAATGCAGATGACCTATCCAAACCTGAAACATTAGAAGCCAATAACAATCAAAGTGATGACGACCAAACCCAACATTCCAACCAACAAGAAAATCCTATAATTGAAGTTCCGATCTCCGAACAAATCCTCAACAAAGGTCAAAATCAATTAGAATTCCAAATTGTAAATTATTCTCCATCAAAACCAAAATTAATACACCCGTTTCCCAATAAACAGCGACTGATCATCCAAATCAGCAAAAATGATTTTGAAAACCAAATTGTCAGAACTGTTAAAGAATACGTAGTTCCACAAACCACGTATTACTTATATTTCAACCCCCATGACGCTTATTATCCATTCTGTGAAGTCATAAGAAAAACATTTAAATGGCCACAATATAAATTCATCTGCACTAAAACTAAACTAATTGACGTTGCCACCCAAGAAATATCAGATGTCATAAAAAATTATCATGAAGGAAAGTCAAATCACAGAGGTATTAATGAAACAGAATCGCGGATTAAAACTCGGTATTATTGGCCCAATATGAGAAACTCAATACAAACATACATAAATACTTGCGACATTTGTCAAAGAACAAAATATGAAAGAAATCCAGTTAAATTAGGTATCAGTATCACCCCAAGTGCTTCCAAGCCTTTTGAAATCGTACACATAGATACAATCACAATACAAACCCAGAAATTTTTAACCATAATAGACGCCTTTTCTAAATACGCTCAAATATATGAATTAGCCGGTACGAATTCTATTAATATCATAGATAATTTACTTCAATTCTTTTCTTATCTCGGAATACCGAAAAGGATTGTTTGTGACAATGGTACCGAGTTCAAAAACAATAACATCAAGGAACTGCTTGAATTACATAAAATTCAAATACACTTCATCACACCAGAAAACCCTCAATCGAACGGCTTAATAGAACGATTACATAGTACCCTCCTAGAACATGTGAGATTGCTAAACGAACAATTTCCATCCGAAAAACTTACTACCAAACTACTATACGCAATCTTAGCCTATAACAACACTATACATTCTGCGACAGGCAAACAGCCGATAGAGATAATTTCGGGACACCTTGAATTGGAAGATCCATTCGATCTAAACTGCCAAAAACTCCTTATATCCAATTACATACAAAATCATAAAGAAAAAACCAAATTAATTTATAAAGAACTCAACAAAAAGTTACAAGATCATAAAGAAAGAGTAGTTTCTAAATTAAATAAGGATAAAGAAATTTGTAATATTAAAATCGGTCAAGAAGTTTACCCAAGAGAAGTTAAGAAAGGCCCTAAATTACAAAATAAATTTCGACACAAAGTACGAACAGATGTAGTTAATAAAAAACAACAAACAATTCAAACTCCCCGTAGAAAATATCACCTAAGAAATGTAAAAAGACCCCTAAAAATTGACGATAAACAATTGTTACAGGTTCGCCCTAACAATGAATCAAGCCCAAATACAAGTGGAGATCAAACCACTCCAGAATAACCCCGGTCTGTTACCAATACGCCTAGGTTCCGCAAAAGTTCAAGAATATTTCCATAAAATTATCCACTACTATGATCTTTCTTCACTTATTCATCAAATAACAAAACTTGACGGACAAACACAAAAACTAAATTTAAAATTATCCGACCATTATTATTATTCCAAAGAATTCGAAAACTATTTAAAAATAATAAATAATACTAGAACAGTTATTTTAGAAGACATTAATGAGATCATACCAAAACCTAATAGATTTAAACGAGGACTAATCAACGGTCTTGGCTCCATTTTTAAAAGCATCACCGGAAATTTAGATTACGAGGATGGCGAACACTTCGAACAGATGATACAAGAATTAGAACAAAATCAAAATACATTGAACCAAAACATAGTTAAGCAATACACACTCTCATCAAAATCAATAGATATTTTCAATAAAACTATATCGAAATTATACCAAAACGAAATCGTACTCGAAACCAGGTTAACAAAAGCCGAAGAAATTCTAAAACAAGAAGTTAGTGAAACCAATACACATAATATTGCAGACACTTTAAATCAGATACAACTAATGTATAAAGCTGTAGAAAATGCTCTTGACAAAATGGTCACAGCAATCACATTTACAAAATTAAAAGTTTTACATCCTAGCATCATATCTACGAATGAATTATATCATGCTCTCACAAATTTAACTAAAATTATGAATCCAAAACAACTGCCATTTGATATTCGGTTTGAAAATCTGGCCAAAATTTCACAATTAATTCAAGTAGAATCATATATTTATAAGACAAAACTTGTATTTATCTTATTTATACCAATGTATCATCCAGAAAAATTCGAGCTGTACAAACTATATCCCGTTCCTGTATGGTCCCATGAAAATATTTTCCGAATAATCATTCCTGACACCAGATATTTGTTATTCTCCGAAAATCACATGGTCCACGAAACAGAGAGTTGTCAGAAGATCAACGAATCATTCTTCTGTAAATCAACGACAATTGAAAACATCAACCAAAACAACTGTGAAGCAAACATCATTCTCTATCAAACACTGTCAAATTGCACAAAGCACGAAATACGAATTTCCAAATCACAAATACACGAAATTGAAAACACCGAATTTTGGTTACTAATTTCCGCCGATTCTACTGATATAAAAGTAAACTGTCCAAATAGAAAAGAGATACAAGAAGTCCAAGGAACATACCTAATACATTTAATTGATGATTGCATGGTTGAAATAAATGGAGAGAAGATTCAACTCTCAACATTTGAAAATATGGGTCAACCATTGTTTGTAGAATTCAGCAACATCGAGAACCAAATCCAAAGACATTATGGTCCAAAAGACCACATAAAAAAAATAAATCTGGAGGATCTTAATGACCTAAAAAATGAAGTTCAAATGTTCCAACCCCGCCGTCTTCGAGAAAACATCATCCATCATCAATACGTAACGTATGGTCTTATTCTATTAATAATTATAACTGTTTGTTTCAAGAAAAAGATTATACAATGTATGGAATATAACAAACAACCACAATGTTCAACAAACACCGAAATTCAGCTTCCTCGAGATACACTCTCCGGACCTGAATCTGGGATGAGAGGAGTTAGATCATAGACCCTCAATAGTATAACATAATAAAAACAATACATCCGGGAAAACAGTCAGCAATAATTGGACATCAACCTTAATGCTGATGAGGAATTATTAAAAAATATTACAATAGTTAAGAAAAGTTAGGCAGTCTAATTAGAGCGATCATAGCGATCATTTCAATAAGTAAATTGTATTCAATTATTGTAGAAGTAATAAAATTTAACTTCTATAAAATAAATTCTGAAATCAATAAAATAGATTTTTAAAAAAATAAAATATAACATTCAAGTTATATAAGTATATACAAAAATACAAAATGAATACAAATCTCTCCTATCCATCCTACTACTAATCAGGCTTACAAGTTCGAGTCTTGATAGGTGACGAAGATAGCTCAACAATATCGGCGGTGTGTAAAGAAACATTGAAAACAATTTTCAAACTTTCTGATAAGAATCATCTTCAAAGATTGTTCAACAATGACTTGTTTGGATTACGTGTAAACCATAACGAGATGAAGAAAGGAGTTGTTGAGCATATTAAGAAATGCCTCAGCTATGCTATCGCTCAAAATAAGGGCAAAAGTCGTGAGCTTGCTGCTGCTATGTATGCAATACCTGACCATTTATTTAATCGCCATGAAAATTGTGGTTCATGGTGTCGTCGTGGTGAACCTAACTCGGAAAATCAAACTATTTTACTCAAAAGTATTGATTTATATAACGCATTAAAGGAAATTTTTATTAACTATGCAAAAAGCTCTGAAAAATTGTGTATTGCTGTTTCAAGCCAGGCAAATGAAAGTGTAAATAACATCATGGCACACAAAGCTCCGAAAAATTGTTGCTATAGTCGGAGCGAATCGGCTGATTATCGATATGCTAGCGCAATTTGTACCAAAAATAAAGGCGACTCTCACATCATGGCAGTTAATGAAAAATTATCTCTGTCACCTGGAAAACACACAGCATCTTTCGCCAGTCGAATGGACAAGACTAGACAGAAAAGAATTATTAAATCTCAGTTGCCTTCTACTAAACGTCAGAGAATAACACTTCGTAGAAAAAGAGAAGACTTAAGACAAAATAATGAAAAGTCGGAAGAAGTCCAATACCAAACAAATTGTGGATTTCTCCATTTACCAACCCAATCCCCTTGAAGAAGTCATTAATCAAGCTTCCTACGTGAATTTTCCCAACGTACTAACTATCTTCAGACTCATCAAAGATTGTCTATTTTGACCTGGAGACATCAGGCTTCCACAAGACTGATGAAATTTTACAAATAGCAGCTGAATGTGATGAGTGTAAATTTAATGATTATGTTACTCCAACGAAGGAAGTTAATCCTGACGCTTCCGAACATACTGGATTGAAAAATATCAATGGACAGCTTTACTTGTGGTATGATAAAGTATTAACAGTATGTTTAGAAGATGCTTTACGTGCATTTCAACAATTCTTGTCTAAGTTGAAAAAACCTTTTTTAGACAGGAAGCTCGAGATATGAAAATCCTATGGTGAAAATTGATAATTTAGTTGTCGATATTATTGCAGTGTAACATTTAGTTGTCGATATTATTGTAGTGTGATAATATCTAGTTTGAATTTAATACTAAAAGTCCGTTTTAAAAATAAAACATGGTTACTTATTTAGCCGAAAATGAATGTAAGTAGTGTTATTTTTTTTTTAAAGAATTGTATAATATATACATTTTAGATTTAAATTATAAGTTGCGATCATATTTTGTTATAGCAGAATGTGATCCAAAATGTATTGACAAAGCTGAAAAAGAAGTTATTAATAATTTAAAAAAAAAAATATTTCAGCAAACTTTTTTTCTCAATATAAAAATTACATTATAAGCCGTTATGGTGATGTAAGATACCCATCGGATCATAGCTATTTTCTTTTAAATGAAACCAACTTTAGTACATATACATATATTAAACTGTCAACACCAATAATGATCCATATTTTCGATATGGGTCTGATACAGTTGAAAAGAATTCTGTAATAGAAGATTTTTTAGTCCCAGAAACTATTTTAAATGAGGGGGAACTTAATCAACAATTGGCTTTAATAAAAGAATTTCCATCACCAGAAATAAGTGCGTTAGAATTTTTAAATACATTAGAAAATGATACATTGAGAGAAATTATTCAAGAGAATTTATCAGAAGTGGAACAACCAATAGAATGTGAACAAATTCTAACTGAACAATCAAACAATCAAAAGCAACATCCTTTAGGATCATCCAAATCGCAACCACAAAAATTTACACCATTTTACACAGATAAAAGCCCTATACCAAAACTAATTACCCCAACAGAAACTATTCCTGAAATTGATAATCAACCCTCAATTCCAACAAATTACTTATTTACTATAAACCATAAAATTAAACCACCCAAATCAAAATTTAAAAACAAACCGAAAGACAAATATATAACAATTCCGGACTTAGTTGATAAGTTTGAAGATGGGCAAACTTATGCATTTTTCCAAGATAGCAACCAGAAATACATTGTTTTTTATAAAATTACAAACAACAGTCAATGTGAACTCGTTAAAAAGACAGTTTCTATCAAAGAGATTTGTTATAGGATAATTTTCTTATTTCAACATTATTTATATATTTATTAGCTCGTTTGAATTTACCGCACAAATAATATCTAAACTCGCGTACAGCGTTGCCATATTGTTTCTGTCCGACTCCGTAGATATATACTTTTTCATAAATTGTTAAACTTTAATCCGTTATTTATAAATAATTAGACGGTTAAAAGACTGTCAGTTTTTTGAAAGTTTGTGACAGTTAGTCTTTTTTTATAACTAAGAAACTGGTACAGAACTGCATAGAGCGTATGCAATCAATGTTAAACATCCAATTTTTAATTGAATTCATCTCAGGTTATAGGTGGTCAATCGACTTCAAATTTTAAGGGTAATTGTATCATCATGCCCCTAATAAGTATACAAAAATTTAGAATTTTCTGACGGTATGCCTTAACCACGACAACTACATTAAAGATGTATAAATTTCGTTGTTTATTCTAGCTCGCCGAAAAATAGTTAAGTTTTCTACATGTAAATCTTTTGACATTTGAAACAACTTTTCACTGGCAATTACAGGATTATCTGATTTTATTTGATTGAAAAATTTGTTATTTCCGGCAATATTCAAAGAATCATGAGATTGCTCACATTGTTTATTCAAATTCTGTACAGTTTGCGCTAGTCTCAAATTATGTACCATTTCCATACCTAACTGTTTAGTGCCATGCACACAATTAGTCAGGAAATTATTGTAATTTTCAAAACAAAACGCTGACGAAGCATACAACGGGCCCCATCGCATTACACACAACACTAGATGTAGCAATTGATGAACATTGTATGTGTAGGCTCTATCAGAGTACAGAGTTCCAATGTTCCTAACAAATAATTTCAAAAAAATTTCTGTAATTGATAAGTCAGGAAAAGTAGTGATTGGTTGTTTCAATAAATTAAAGGTTGATATAACCAATAGTAACCAATGTTGGAAGTATACTTTAGGTAAAAAATCAACAAAAACTGGCACTGAATAAAATAAAAGAAAATTGTAAAACTCCGAAGCTTTATAGTGAGCATATTCCGTGATTGTCCGAGACATCCGATTGAAAAATTGGGGTGGTCGAATCTCAAGTAGAATGAAGTCAATATCGTTGACTTTTTTTGTATACTAAATTTACCGCCTGGATTCATCCAAAGAGTTAAAAATTGTTTTACAGCCCCAAGGAGAACGGAATGCATGTATTCCGGTGCCACGCAAGTTCCTAAGTCAAGGAAAGGAAGAGATGAAATGACTGATTTCCCTTTAACACCATTTACGTGAGCGCAGTTTTTCTGTTTTTCCATTCTTATTCCTGATCTAAGAAGAGATAGTTTGTTTTGAAATTGATAGATTAGTTGTTTTCTTTTTCCTTTTGCTGAATTAATACTCTTAGCTCCAATTTCGCAAATATTGCATCCAAATTTTCCATTAAAATTAACCATATTGAGCAGCTGTGCTCTTGCAACTACAGGTTTCTTTAGTTAAAGGATTAATCCATGAAACGCCTTTATTGAAACATTCTCTGAGTTTTTCACAGAATGGCTTGAGAAATGTATTCATGGACGGTTTATGAACCGTATCATACCAAATGCCCATTTTAATTATAAAGGAGCCTCGGAGATGTTCAGGAATTTCAGCAATAGTAAACATTAATGACCAGCAATGACTTTTGGAATTTTTTGATAAGGAAATGCCATCAGTGCTTAAAATTAAAATCAAGTCAAATTGCTGCCTGTTGTTTCTAGCATTTACAATTCGATATTCAGTAATACCTTGAATAAAGTTTTCTTTTGGAGGAGCAACATGTAATTTATCCGCAAGGTTTCTTTTGTCAAACAAAAATTTTATTTGATCTATGACATCTAGCCCTATGAACAGTGGTGGGGTAAATCAGATGACACAGAAAGCGTTAATACTACTACATCCGACGATATAGAAGATGGAGACAGAGAGATTGATCCATTGATTGAAGAAAACCAGAGTAATGATGACAGCCGATAGCAAAATAGGTCTAATAATGAAATCTTTTTAGACGACGCGATACTTCAAATTCTGGATGACCATGACCCGTTGCCACAAGCACGTTTTCCTCTTCAATTTTTCGGAAAAAATTGTGGGAAGCAGGTAAAAATCTATTTCCTCTATTAAATATAGTTGTTCTCAATTTTATTAATTGAAATTTCATTTCTAAATTATGCATAATTACTGTTTTAGATGATATGTTTAAGCAAGAGCTATGAAATATATTGTATTGCCGACTTGTATCTCAAGACAATAGCTTCCACTAAATCAGCCACAGGATTCGCGCGCAGATTGATGGATGGAATATTTAATCCTGTTTACATTTTAAACTGTACATTAACAGGACAAGGTCCTCGAGCCCAGAGAATAGAGCGTCAACAAAAGCACTATGATTGCTTAGATCCTGCTACCGTTGACGTAATAATAAGTAAGTAAGTATTACAACGATAGCAATAATACA